>JADWQK010000278.1:0-231920 GCA_017933935.1 Sesamia nonagrioides
AGTTTTGTTTGACGCGCTAAGCTCAGGAACTACGGGTCCGATTTGAAAAATTATTTTTGTGTTGTATAACCCATCAATCCAGAAAAGGCTTTAGGCTATATAACAATACGCTGCGACCAATAGGAGCGGAGCATAACTAAATCCACAGACTATTTAGTCTGTGGATTGGATTTCCATGCTAACGAAGTCGCTGGCGGCCGCTAGTTAGCTTTTTTTTTTAAACAAAACCCGCCACACATTATCCCACCCACTGCAACTCCTGAAAGCCAGAATCAACAGTGGAGACCCCCAGAAAAACGCCGAGCAATGAAACTCGACGAGTCCCGGAGAAACGATTCAACTGTCTTGGGTCCCGCAACGAAATTAATCAGAAAAAAATAGCGGAGGAGTAAGAAATAAGATATTTTTTTCCACATCCCTCCATAATAATCAATCAATCCGGTCCGAAAGAGAGGCCATGGTTGAGCGAACGAGTGTTGCACTGCAGGCAGTCTCCGAATGGGGCAATGCCAATCTTGTAGCATTCAATGCCGCCAAAACACAGGCGTGTCTTTTCATCGCCAAAAGGAGCCCGTTCACCTTGGCCCCTACTTTTCGGAATGTGTCCTTGGAGTGTTCCGACCGCCTTCAGCTTTTGGGAGTTGAGATTTCCTCGAACCTCAACTTTGGGCGGTTCATTGAGTCCAAGGCCAAGGTGGCTGCCAGGAAACTTGGCGTTATCGCAAAGGTCCGGCAGTACTTCACACCTGGGCAGCTTCTAATGTTATACAAAGCACAGGTCCGTTCGTGTGTGGAGTACTGCAGCCACATTTGGGCTGGTGCTGCCAAGTGTCACCTGGCCACTTTGGATTCAGTGGAGAGACGTGCAAAGAGGCTGATTGGTGACCCTGATCTAACTCGAGTCGGTCTCCAAAGCCTAGAGCACAGGCGTAGAGTAGCCAGCCTTTCGGTGTTCTATAGGATGCATTTCGGGGAGTGTGCGAGGGAATTGCATGATTTAATTCCCCCATCTCCGTTCCACCAGCGGACGACCCGTCGTACGGCTGGTTTCCACCCTTACGTTGTTAACACCACTACGATCCGGACGAAGCGTTTCGCCTCCTCCTTTATACCGCGTACATCGAGGGACTGGAACAATTTGCCGCGGCGGTGTTTCCGTCGGACTACAATTTGAGTGTCTTCAAGGCTAGAGTGAATAGGCTCTTATTAAACAGTGCGCTTTTACCATCAACGATTGCGTCACTGCTTACCATCAGGCAGGATTGCGGTCAAGCGCTGGTTTATGATTTGTTAAAAAAAAAAAAGCAGGAGACAGAACAGAACCAGGCCAATCGGCACAAAGGGACATTATTGCAACTGGGAGAAGCCCAGATTGCCAAGCACCACGGAATAAAATTTGATTAAGTTAATGGGTCCTAAGTAGGTATATGTTGTTACAATTGATTCCAATAATAGGTATGGCAAAAGCGCCTGAACGCACGGAAATTGGTTCTAGTTTCTACAAGGTCCGTATAATAAACGATTCCGGATGTAACTTGTACACTATCCAATATAATATTGCGTTCATTCTGCCAAAGAATAGTATGCTATATAAACAAATCAATTCACTGTCTTCAATTAAATCTAAAATGAAGAAACAAAATGCAGTTCCCAACTTTACTTCACTGTACATTACCAGTCCTCGTCTGTAATTAAAAGTTTTGTTGCCAGCTTACTGCAAATGTAACGTCTACTTATTTCCGTTGGCAACACCGAGTCCGTTCGCGGTTATCTTTGTGGATATCATTGTGTTTATCTGGTGCAAAAATGTGCCTTGCAATTTCTGTCTGTGGTTGATAGAAAAATTAAAATGATAGTTTTTATTCGTATACATATAATGAAAATTAACAGTTAACAGTTTTTTGTATTAAAATAACAATTAACAGTTTAAAGCAGTCAAGAATCAGCAGTTTTTGAACGTCCAAATTATATAAGACAATCCCCCAAAACGCACGCCTCTCGCCACTTCCTATTTTTTTCGCTGGGAAGAAGTGGCGAAAACAAACACTCCAGCAGCACAGCTCTTTGTTCAGTAAAAAAAAAATGCACATGGCTTTATACAATATTATGTATTTACCATATGCCCGCCAATACACCAGCAAAATAAATAAATAATTAAAAATGGAAATGAAGGTCAGTGAAAACTCATTACATTTCCCAAATAAAAGCCTCCAGACACAAAGGGCTTGACAGCTTATACATTGTAAAAAATAGACAAAACGGTCTCCAAAGCCTGGAGCACAGGCAAAGAGTAACCAGCCTGTCGGTGTTCTGTAGGATGCATTTCCGTTTCATCATCGGACATCCAGCCGTACAGCGGGTATCCACCCTTATGTTGTTGCTAGGATCCAGACGGACCGTATCGCCTTGTCCTTTCTAACGCGTACATTGAGGGACTGGTACAATACGTACAAAGGTGCGGCAGTACAGGCACACCTGGGCAGCTTCTAATGTTATACAAAGCACAGGTCCGTTCGTGTGTGGAGTACTGCAGCCACATTTGGGCTGGTGCTGCCAAGTGTCACCTGGCCACTTTGAATTCAGTGGAGAGACGTGCAAAGAGGCTGATTGGTGACCCTGATCTAACTCGAGTCCGTCTCCAAAGCCTAGAGCACAGGCGTAGAGTAGCCAGCCTTTCGGTGTTCTATAGGATGCATTTCGGGGAGTGTGCGATGAAATTGCATGATTTAATTCCCCCATCTCCGTTCCACCAGCGGACGACCCGTCGTACGGCTGGTTTCCACCCTTACGTTGTTAACACCACTACGATCCGGACGAAGCGTTTCGCCTCCTCCTTTATACCGCGTACATCGAGGGACTGGAATAGTTTGCCAGCGGCGGTGTTTCCGTCGGACTACAAATTGAGTGTCTTCAAGGCTAGAGTGAATAGGCTCTTAATAAACTAGTGCGCTTTACCATCAACGATTGCGTCACTGCTTACCATCAAGCAGGATTGCGGTCAAGCGCTAGTTTATAATATATATTAAAAAAAATAAGGCCAGCGGCGGTATTTCCGTCTGACTGTAATTTAAGTGCCTTCAAGGCCTTATAATAAACCGTGAATAGGGTTTTAATAAACTAGGGCGCTTTACCATCAACGATTGCATCAATGCTTACCATTAGGCGGGATTGCGGTCAAGCATAAACGTTAACCATAAACGTTATAAAAGAAACTGATAATTACATGAATGTAATATCTAGGTAGCTACGTTATTTATATGAATATTATTTTTTTGTTTAATTACGAGTTTTTATTTCATATTACATATTTCTGAATTGTTGATTTAGTCTGTTTACTGCAATATAATTTTAATGTCTTTGGTTTACTGGAACATTCTAGATTTCAATTACGTTTAAATACATTTAAAATTCTAACTAGACGTGTCGAGCTACGCTGAAAAATGTAATATACAGAAATATTTTATAGTGCAATAAATTTAAAAATGAGTAAAAAAGTACTTTCGTATTCATATTTTCGATATAAAAATTGTTATATTAAAAAACTGAACTAAATAAATCACAGTCTGAAGCAAAACACTTTATAAAGATGAAAAATTACAAGTTTTTAAAATGCCATTTTTTCCAACGAAATTTGGCATCGCTCCACTGTGCGCCGGGTGGAAGCAACATCCTGTATTAATAGCTGTGTTGCCATTTTTCTTATGTTCGGTTCGATGTCCGGGTCGTGTATTTAGTCATTGGAACAAGTATTTAAGTAGTTTTACTTCAAGTATAATGGAATGGTTAAGATTGTAGGCTAAGTTTATTTCAATTATTAATTTCTCGGTGGTAGGCCATAACATCGGCTGCCGGCAGAAGTTACCACCGACCAGACAAGGTCTTGCCGCCAAGCGATTTGTCGTGTTCCGGCATGATGTCTGGTGAAGCCGTACGGAGGACGGTCCTGAGCAGTTGTGCTGCGATGTGTGCCAGGTACGATGCGTCAAATGTTGTAGTGTCGGGAGCTTGGTCGTGGAGAGTCTCCAGATCAATCTCCCTCTGGCGCAGGTCTGTCGTCATCCTTCCTATTCCTAAGTTTTTTAAGTGAATAGGCTTAATAAACTAGTGCGCTTTACCATCAACGATTGCATCACTGCTTACCATCAGGCGGGATTGCAGTCAACCACTTGTTTATAATTATTAATTTAAAAAAAAATCATAAGTTTAGCTACTTTAAATGATTTGTTTATACAAAGCTATTATTTGTTTTTACGAAACCCGAGACACGTCCAGTATTATTATGTAAAGAATCTATGTACAAAATTTCAAAACGCTATCACGATAAACCACAAAGTTATGAGCTTGTTAAGTTACCTGGTTGTCCCAACAAAAATATGGTCAACGCAGCTCTCGCCCACACACGCCTGCAGCGCGCGGTGCGGCGCGACGGGGCCCTAGGTGTGCGGGTTTCTCAGTGGTAGGCTATAACATCGGCTGCCGGCAGAAGTTACCACCCACCAGACAAAGTCTTGCCGCCAAGCTATTCGTCGTGTTTCGGCATGATGTCTGGTGAAGCCGTACGGAGGACGGGTCTGAGCAGTTGTGTTGCGATGTGTGGCGGGTACGATGCGTCAAATGTTGTTGTGTCGGGAGCTTGGTCGTGGAGAGTCTCCAGATCAATCTCCCTCTGGCGCAGCTCTGTCGTCATCCTTCCTATTCCTAAGTTTTTTAAGTGAATAGGCTTAATAAACTAGTGCGCTTTACCATCAACGATTGCATCACTGCTTACCATCAGGCGGGATTGTAGTCAAGCACTTGTTTATAATTATTAATTAAAAAAAAATCATAAGTTTAGCTACTTTAAATGATTTGTTTATACAAAGCTATTATTTGTTTTTACGAAACCCGAAACACGTGTCCAGTATTATTATGTAAACACGTGTCCAGTATTATTATGTAAAGAATTTATGTACAAAATTTCAAAACGCTATCATGATAAACCACAGAGTTATGAGCTTGTTATGTTACCTGGTTGTCCCAACAAAATTATGGTCAACGCAGCTCTCGCCCACACACGCCTGCAGCGGTGCGGCACGACGGGGCCCTAGGTGTGCGGGTTTCTCGGTGGTAGGCCATAACATCGGCTGCCGGCAGAAGTTACCACCCACCAGACAAAGTCTTGCTGCCAAGCGATTCGTCGTGTTTCGGCATGATGTCTGGTGAAGCCGTACGGAGGACGGGTCTGAGCAGTTGTGTTGCGATGTGTGCCGGGTACGATGCGTCAAATGTTGTTGTGCCGGGAGCTTGGTCGTGGAGGGTCTCCACATCAATCTCCCTATGGCGCAGCATCGTTAGTCGTGTTATTGGATCTAACATTGCACCACCTCGCTCAACTGCCGTCTTCCTTCCTATTCACTAAGGTTTTTTAAGTGAATGGGCTTAATAAATTAGCGCGTTTTACCATCAACGATTGCATCACTGCTTACCATCAGGCGGGATTGCAGTCAAGCGCTAGTTTATAATTATACAAAAAAAAAAATACACTATGATCCGCTGTGACCATGTTTGGGAAAAAATATAACATGATTACATGACGTAAAAATGATTGGAATCGATTCAGTTGCTTATTCTGAACAAACTATATTCAGGTTTCGTATATAAAAAAGAAATATTGTATCATCATCATCATTTCAGCCGAAAGACGTCCACTGCTGGACATAGGCCTCCTCCAAGGTTTTCCACGAAGACCGGTCCTGCGCCTCCCGCATCCAGCGGTTTCCCGCGACCTTCACCAGGTCGTCGGTCCACCTTGTCGGGGGCCTACCCACGCTACGTCTTCCGGTGCGTGGTCACCACTCGAGAACCCGTCGGCAACATCGGGCATCGGTATCCTATAAATTAATCTTGGTTTTAAGCCATATGTGTGCCAAATTCCACCCCAATTCCTTGAACAGTCTTGGAGCGTAGAGTAGCCAGCCTTTCGGTGTTTTATAGGATGCATTTTAGTCAGTGTGCGAGGAAATCGCAAGATTTAATTCCCTCATCTCCGTTCATCAGACGACCCGTCGTATGGCGAGTTTTCGCCCTTACGTTGTTAACACCGCCACGATCCGGACGAAGCGTTTCGCCTCCTCTTTTATACCGCGTACATCGAGGGACTAAAACAATTTGTCAGAGGCGGTTTTAACGTTGGACTACAATTTGAATGTCTTCAAGGCTAGAGTGAATAGGCTCCTAATAAACTAGCGCGCTTTACCCTCAATGATTGCATCACTGTTTACCAGCGGTCAAGCACGAGTTTATAATTATAACAAAAACACATAAATAAACGCATGCGGCTGTGATTGTTTATAATAAGGCCCTTATCATTTATACCGCTATTTGATTTAAAAGTTGTCAAAAAGCTTATTTGGATATAATGGATGCACTTGGCAGTCGTCGCTCTACTAC
Source organism: Sesamia nonagrioides (assembly GCA_017933935.1). Lineage (NCBI taxonomy): Eukaryota > Metazoa > Arthropoda > Insecta > Lepidoptera > Noctuidae > Sesamia > Sesamia nonagrioides. The sequence goes on from JADWQK010000278.1 coordinate 6,430, forward strand.
GGAACCGCTTAATGGGGGACGAAATAGCGTTTAATTAATGTGTCATCACCATGCCTTCAAAACCTGAAACACCCACCACTGCACAATGTTCTCAGAGGACATCCCAACATTGTTTATAAATATTCGTGTTTGAGTACGAGGCTTTTCGCTATATTATATTTCCTTTATTTATTTACATTCATATTAAATTACATTTTTCAATATTATGATTTAAAAAATACTTACAAAAACGTTTAGTGTTCCACCGATGACGGGAGCAGGGTCCAAGCTACCGGGGGTTAGGGCTCCAGAGACAGGAACCTCCTCACGATGCGGACCGTATCGAGGAGTACTGCCTTTTGAATCAGGCCCTTGATCCAACTGCCTAACGAGAGCCTCAATAGATGTAGAATGTTGGTCGAAGTTCTTGGCTATCAAACCATTGGCCGACACGACAATCGGTACAATGACAGCCGAGTTCACATTCCACATGTCAACAATCTCGTGCGCCAAATCGAGATATTACATTTTATTAATATTACTATTTACTGGACACACAGTTGTGGTGACCTAGTGGTAAAAACACCAGCCTCTCAAGTATGAGTGCGCGGGTTCGATTCCAGGTCAGGCAAGTACCAATGTAACTTTCTTAACTTATATGTACTGTCTAAGTATATCTTGGACACCAATGTCTAACAATTGGTCTAGCTGCAATGCTTCGATGTCACCTTCGGGTTGTGGAGGTCAGACGGCAGTCGCTTCACGGAAATATGTCGAAGTTTAGCCATATCAGCAGTTAGGCTGGTAAAGCGGACCCCAGACTCCAAAGCTGAAAAAGCTTCGGATGCGACTAGTATTAACACTCAGATGATGATGATGATCTTGGACACCAATGACGGAAGGTGAAGGAAAACATCTTAAGGAAACCTGGACTTTGGGTCTGAAATCGCCAACAATCGCCGTATTGAGCAAGCGTGGTGATTACGCTAAATCCTTATTTATTTATTTTATTACTAGCTTTCGCCCGCGGCTCCGCCCGCGTGGACTAATATTTTTCGTATTCCACGGGAACTGCATATTTTTCCGGGATAAAAAGTAGCCTATGTGTTATTCCAGACTACTGCTATCCAGGCTACTACTATCTACCCCTGTGCCAAATTTCAACCAAATCCATTCAGTAGTTCTTACGTGAAAGAGTAACAAACATCCATACATCCATACTTACAAACTTTCGCCTTTATAATATTAGTAGGATTTATGTACTCACAACAAAATACATAAAGATACGACAAAATTAAGATCTGAGATCCTTCCCTGTATGAGAGGAGACCGGTGCCCAGCAGTGGGATGATAGAAAAAAGGTTGATGATTATTTACTTGTAATGTCAGTTTTGTTTACGCGGAATTAAACAAATCATTTTTCTTTTTCAAACTTAATTTCTAGTTTACATTGTCTTTAATGATCATTAATTTCATACGTGTTTGGTCCACTGGGCAACTGTGCCAATGCCCGGGCAGATTTTGTCCCGGGATACCCGAGATCGTCACACTGTGTGACGACCGTGGCTTTGTCGGTCATGTATGATATACGAGTGTCATCATTGTTTGCATTGTGCAGTTTTTGATGTGGATAATTAAGAAGTATTTTTGTTCCGGGTTTGTATTGTAAGAGTTCTTTGTGATTATTAATGGCTTCATATATTAATCACAGGATTGTTTTTTGCGGTATAATTTGTCAAATAACGGATAATAGATGTGTACAATATGTTAAGAAAACCCTGTCCGACCCGTAAGGATAATAAAGGTTAGGTAAACACATGACCAAATAAAATATGAAATTTCACATAATCATCATAGTAACAATACTAGTGAATTTTGAAATAATCTTTTTTCTCGCGAATTAATTCCAACTTCCCCAAAATTTGGTAATTTTTAAAAAGTGACAACATTATTTTTGACGGTACAATTCTGAGCGAATAGCGATGCGACCGCGTGCCGCGTGCCCTGCCCCTCTTCGCCCGCCCCTGTATGGCCTACGGCACATGTTTTAAGTTACCTCTTTTTGCGAAATAATATTTATTTTTTTAGGGGGATTTTTTTTTAAGAATAGCCCGGCTTTGTAGGCATTAGTAGAATCAGTTATCGCTACCTAACAACACCTTCATGGATCGGACAGGGATTTCTTTACATAATGTTTATGTATGGTCTTTCTATTCTTAGCCTATTGTTAGGCGTATGCAGTGAGGCGGTAGATGTGGCAATAGAAGATGATTATTGGTTGAACTGAAAAGTGACATTTATATTTGAATAAAATATGATTAAATAAGAGGAAAACTTGATTCATGATCGAGTTTGATGTTAATAAAAGGAGTTCTGTCATCAAATCAATATATGGTTATGTTTACGTGCAAAGGTCGTTGATATCAATAACTAGCCTTCCTGAAAGTGAACTAAATAATTGCTAGCAAAATTTAAGTAGTTTTTTGACGGGAAAGATAAGATGAGTTGAGAGCTAAGATGAGCGCATTTTACATTGGATTTTCAAAATTATTTATAGTGTCGTTTACCAAATAAAAGCGCATGATTGATGTAGTAAAAAGTGCATTCAGTAAATAATTCATAAAGAACATTGAAATAGTGCAGCATAATGGCCACATCGTGACTTTGCCTCAAACCTCCCTCATAGAAGTTTCACGCGGCCATCTTTTTCAACTATCATTGACGATATCCGCCATTATTGAGAAATAAAATTTTCAAAGAATTTCTATAATTTGTTACGCGTGTTATTCCACAGAGGCCATTGCTCTGATTGATAAAGAGTTGAGGTTGAATATCACCTTGAAAAAAGAAGAACAAAAATTTAAGTAAGTATGTAAAGAAACTAATTGCAAGTAAAATATAAAGTATTATAAGATTCAGAAGTGGAAAATTATTTAAAATAACAAATTACAACCAAAGAACCATTTTCTTTTATAATTAAATGTAATTACAATTAATAAAAATTCACTGACACTTGAAATTCTCACAACTAAAACGTCACTATCTTTTTTTTCTTAACTCAAATGGCTTACATAACCTTGTGATAGCAAGCTGATAATTCACACGTCCGTCCAGTCCCAACGCAGAACAGTAAAAAGGACGATCTATCCCAGTAAGAGAAGATAAAGTCATCATCATCATTATCATCAATCTTTTTATAGTTCCACTGCTGTGCACAGGTCTCCTCTCATACAGAGAAGGATTGAGCGTAATCACCACGCTTGCTCAATGCGGGTTGGCGATTTCAGACTTAAAGTCCAGGCTTCCTCAAGATATTTCCCTCCCGTTAGTCATTGGAGTCCCAGACATACTTAGAAAGTACACATAACTTTAGAAAAGTTACATTGATACTTGCCTGACCTAGAATCGAACCCGCGCACTCATGCTTGAGAGGCTGGAGTTTTAACCACTAGGCAACCACGACTTTTTAAAAAAGATACAGTATTGTACCTAATACCTAATATCCAGATGACTTGTCCTTACGAGTAAGAGTGATGGAAATAAATTATAAGAACCACTAAATTCTCGACAGCACCCAATTTATAACCCAAAAATTGGCAAGCAAACTTAAGAGGTCTTTTTAAAGAGTCGGACTAACCCAACGTGAACTGACGTCGTTTATAACATGGAAGGAATCCAAGAGTTTTAACATATTTATAAGCTAAGTGACGATGAGTTTCACCGCCTCGAAGTTACCTGGGTAACCGCGGAATTTTAGAACTTGGCAATATACTTCAAGAATCTGATTTGTAATTGGGACGTCGAAGTTTATTTCCTTTGACGTAGATATTTACGGAAAAGCGGTTTTTTGTTCGCTTTAGAGGACGTTATTTTTTTTTTAAATAATTATAAACTAGTGCTTGACTGCAATCCCGCCTGATGGTAAGCAGTGATGCAATCGTTGATGGTAAAGCGCACTAGTTTATTAAGCCTATTCACTTAAAAAAACTAAGGAATAGCAAGGATGACGGCAGTTGAGCGAGGTGGTGCAATGTTGGTTCCTCTCCTTCCGTCTGGTGCAGGTACTCACCGGTCACGGCTGCTTCGGCAGGTACCTGCACCGGATAGGACGAGAGGAGACACCGTCGTGCCACGGTTGTGGCGCGGCGGAGGACACGGCGGAACACACCCTCGCGGTGTGCCCGTCGTGGACCGTGCCGCGCCGCGATCTTGTCACGGCGGTTGGAGGGGACCTCTCGCTGCCCGCCATCGTCAGAAAGATGGTGGGGAGCGAGGAAGCTTGGGTGGCGATGGCCTCCTTCTGCGAGGTCGTGATGTCGCAGAGGAGGCAGCGGAGCGCGAGCGGGAGGAGGATCCCCTCGCTCCGGCGCTCCGCAGGCGGCGTAGGGGGAGGAGAAGGCGGGATTTCGCCCGCTTTCACCCTCCCTGAGGTGAGCGGCGGGCGTGAGGCCGACGCCCGCCTTACATCGCTCACCATGCGGGAGCCACGGCCCCTCCCTAGGAGGGGCAATTGAGGGCCCGCCTTACCAGGCGGGTTTCGCCGGCGGGGGAGAGGTAGCTCAGGCTGCGCTAGTTTCCCACTCCCCCGCCACTATGGCGATGCCGGAGTGCCGCTGTGGGTTTAGTGGGTATTCCCGGCTTCGGCTGGGCGAGTCCCACACACGCCCTTCGGGGTAAGGTGCGTAAATGCATTCCCACAGCGTCAAAAAAAAAAAAAAAAAAAAAGGTGGTGCAATGTTAAACCCAAGACCAACACGACCAAACGATGCTGCGCTAGAGGGAGATTGATCTGGAGACTCTCCACGACCAAACTCCCAACACAACAACATTTGGCGCATCGTACCCGACACACATCGCAACACAACTGCTCAGACCCGTCCTCCGTACGGCTTCACCAGACATCATGCCGGAACCCGACGAATCGCTTGGCGGCAAGACTTTGTCTGTTTGATTTCGTTATGTTGGAGTTGCGTTGCTGTCATTAAAATGACATCAGTGACGGTCCCTAGGATAGAATGCATCTGAAAATATGTTGCTTCTTCAACATTTTATTTACTTTTAAATACTGAAAAGAATTTTCAATGTAAAGAACTAGTATTCTCATTAGCAAACGTTCCTTGTGCAGTGCAGAATGCAGTGTGAGTCTGTAAAAATCTTAATATTAGTTATTTTCTCCACGCAAATATCTTTTGGTATTTTTATATTGTTGTTGGGTTTGTTCGTGTTGTCATCAGTCAGTGTCCCGGGCGCATCACGGATGACAGTCAGTTCTAATTGTCAAATAATTTCTTCGGTGGTAGGCCATAACATCGGCTGTCGGCAGAAGTTACCACCCACCAGACAAAGTCTTGCCGCCAAGCGATTCGTCGTGTTCCGGCATGATGTCTGGTGAAGCCGTACGGAAGACGGGTCTGAGCAGTTGTGTTGCGATGTGTGGCGGGTACGATGCGCCAAATGTTGTTGTGTTGGGAGTTTGGTCGTGGAGAGTCTCCAGATCAATCTCCCTCTAGCGCAGCATCGTTTGGTCGTGTTGGTCTTGGGTTTAACATTGCACCACCTCGCTCAACTGCCGTCATCCTTGCTATTCCTTAGTTTATTAAGCCTATTCACTTAAAAACGATTGCATCACTGCTTACCATCAGGCGGGATTGCAGTCAAGCACTAGTTAATAATTTTTTTTTTTTTTAATTGTGTGCTACTGTGACCTGGCTTTGACATCAAGTCAACTTTGTTTATAAGCTTGCATGTTCGAGTACAACACCTTCGGCGATATTATTATTATTATTATACACGCGCTCCTCACAGAGATGTCAGCACAGCATGACAGGCTCCTCGAAGACCGATGCCCGGGTCAGGGTTGCGGGTTGGTCAAAAGAGAAACCGTGACCCTGGCGCCCAGTTAGTCAGTAAAAGACTGACACGCACTTGCGGTCCGCCCAGAGCGGGAAACTTGAAATTGGATGATTTCCCATCCACAACAAAAAAAAGGCTTTCACACTGTTGTCAGCTCCTTCTAAGCTCAGTTCACACAACTTTTTACTAGCTTCACTTGTTTTGCTAGCTTCATTTGCTTGCTTGCTTGCTTGTTTGTTTGTTTGTCCGTCTCTAACTCTTTGGACTACGAGTCAGCGGCTCATTACTGTAAAATATCCCACCGTTTTCAATACGTTCGTTCGTTGTTTTTTTTTTTTTAAGAATATCGATCTAAAGAGTTGAAAATAAATATAGTTTAAAAAACTAAAAAAAACATGCTTTTAAAGAATACCAAACTAAAAAGTTAAAAATATTTTTTAAAAAGCGTGAGGCGCTTAATTTACAAAAATTATGGCACAAAGCGACCCACGCTTTTTTTAAAATTATTTTACTAATATACCGATGATACTAATTATAAAGCTGAAGAGTTCATTTGTATGTTTGTTTGAACGCGCTAATCTCAGGAACTACTGGTCCGATTTCAAAAATTCTTTTTGCTTTGGATAGCCCATTAATCCAGTAAGGCTTCAGGATAAGGCTGCGACCAATAAGGGCGTAGCACATAAAAAAAAAATGACGAAATCTACGCGGGTGTAACCGCGCAGTGCAGCTATTACTAATATACAACGTGTAACATAAAGGGTATATATATAACAAAGGCATGGCATCTTTACATGATGTCAAACGATATTGGAACGGTTTTTTAATCCTATCTCTTTATGTTAGGAAGTTATGAGGAAAAACATCGCTTGTGATAGGCTACTATCATACTAGTCACACAGAGATATTTACGATATTTGTCGGATTTTGGCAAGTAACGTGACGGGTAACGAGTAGTTATTAACGTATGTAGTGTGCTGCCACGTTTGTTATGATTTGATTTTAAGAAACACACGAAACCGAAAATTTGGTACCAATTTTTTGAGTATTCTATTTTGAGTTGAAACCCTTCCGATATCGTTTGATATCATCTAAAGATGCCATGCCCTTGGTAGGTATATACCCTTTTTGTTACACGTTGTATATTATAAAGCTGACTGTTTGTTTTTTGAACGCGCTAATCTCAGGAACTACTGGTTCGATTTCAAAAATTTTGCGTTGGATAGTCTATTAATCCAGAAAGGCTTTAGGCTATATAAAACGTGATCTGATGTTAGGTCGTTTACGACCAATAGGAGCGGAGCAAAACTAACTCCACGCGAACGAAGTCGCTGGCGGCCACTAGTTGTAAATAAAAAACAAACCTTTAATAAGAAATCAAATGACAGATTTACCAATTGAGAAATTTCCAATTAAGAATTTCTAAGTGGGAGATTTTCCCGGAAATACACACGCACCTATTTGAGATATCGGGTAATTACAATATTTCATAATAAATCTCTTACGCATGGAGCTGTAGGTATTGCTTTCTAAAATTAAACTGTCATTATAAAACACTTCAAATCATTGAGTAGCTACCTACTCAATGATTTGAAGTATTTTTTACTATGAAACCTTAGTAAATCGTTACCTACCCAAAGATGCGAAGTACACACACTTTGAGCCGCCCATTACAATGTTGCTTAGAGACTAAAGTATGTAAGTATACAACACATATTTCCAAGAAAACCTTTTACGTGGAGCTTAAAGATACTGCTATTAAATCTAGTTGCCATAAACCCTTAACAGTGTCAGGAAAACTGTAGGCAGTTCTCAGTAATTACCAGCCTTCAAAGGATCCCTTTGGAATATATCATCGCTTTGAAAATGGCAAATCTTTAATCTTAAGTCGTTTTATGTACACCAGTCCTACACTTCCTTAGTTCACTTTTATTAATAGCAAGAAGTCCATATATTATTCATAGTTTACTTGCCGTGAGTTTACCGCGACTAAGTTCCATTCTTGCAAGCAAATTCCCGCCGAAGTCTTTCAAAAATGAGCCTTTTAAGAGGGCATTCTAGTGCCGAGGAATTTGGAAAACAGGTATTTGAAGAAACTATTGCCGTTGCGCTGCTTCCAACATCTCCTGGTAAAGTGCGAAAAGGACAGTTGCAGCTAAGGCTGATTTTACCTACAAAAACGTTGACCAAAAGACGTTTCGTATTCCGCTGTTTTCTTTTTTTAAGATCTCAATTCTTTTTATATCAAAAGTTAGAGGAAAAGTATACCCATGCTTTTATTATTTTCTTTTCTGTCAAAAACTAATCACGTTTGTCTAATGGTCATCTGAACATCACGGTAAAAATGAGTTATTTTTCGCGATTTTGAAGTATCGTATTTCTTTTATTAATTAAGTTTCGGAAAAACCCAAATGATAGGGGCACGTATGATCACGGTGTAAAATTGTAGAAAAAAAAATGCTCTAAAAGCATTATCCACGAAGAAAACAGCGGAATACGTTTGTACCGAGAAAGCACCACTAGAGTTCCCTCTTAAAAGAAAAAGGAAATGAATTCAAATATGTTCTAAATTTAAATTCATCATTAAATTACCAATGTTTACGATGGTGTATTACTTGCCAGTATCAAATTATTGATTTTTTTTTTGGGGATTTTATGGCCTGGTTTCTAAGACCTTTAAGCCAAGTCTTAATTATATCTTGTCTTCTTTTGTAACTTATCCTAACTTATCCTAAACTTATCATAACTAAACCTATCTCCTTTTGTTTCTCGCGTGAACTGACACTAGGTGGAAGTTTTGGTACAAAGCCATGATGTGGCCACTATGCTACAATATTTCACTGTTCTATAAGAATTATTCACTGAATGCACTTTTTACTACATAAATCACGCGTTTTTATTTAGTAAACGACACTATAAATAATTTTAAAAGTCCAATGAAAAATGAGCGTGACACTCATCTTGACATTCCCGCCAAAACTCCTCAAATTATTGAGTAAAGAGTATCTAAAATGTTTTGGCATGGCCCTAGTATGTACATTTTTCTCGATTTCCTTTTTCACAAACTAAATTAAATTTAAATTCAGTGCGTCTTATTCTTTCTATTTCGTTAGAAAAGGAAGTATAATTAATTATTTCTACGACCATTTGGTAATTTGCTTAATACATAACCATAAGTCATTATCTCAATAGTACTCATTCCTGCCAAGTCGTGTTACAATGACCAATTCCACGCGGGTAAACCGTACTACAATGAAACTTTTAAACTTTTTTTATGGCTATGGCATCAAAAAACCAACATTATATGATTATGCCAAAAAGCTCGCGTATTTGCGTCACGACTAAACATTGCATGTTATTAGGCTGTATAGATGAATAGCTTTTTCAGCTTTGCGAGTCTGGGGTCCGCTTTACCAGTCTAACTGCTGATTTTGGCTTAACTTTGATATTTTCCGTGAAGTGACTGCCGTCGGACCTCCACAACCCGAAGGCGATATCGAAGCATTGCATTTATTTTATTAGCATTGCAATTGTTGAACTTTTAAGGGCTCCAACAACCCGTATCGACTGCCATTAGATGTTCGTATGGCAACCGGGACCAACGTCTTAACGTGCTTTCCGAGGCACGACCAGACCAGTGCAAAAATTCATATCCATGCATACAAATGTGAACCCGCGCCTCCTTGCGCAGCGGTATTAATACAACTATCTTCCAAAATATGGTCACCACACCGTCTAAGCAAGCTTCTATACATCTCACCAGTAAATAATTTGTCATTATCTAATTCCAAAATCTCGGCTCAGTACCAGTCTCCTTGACATGTCCGGGACAAGGAGAAAACATCATTAATTTTAGCGTATTTTGTTCACCTGACAGATGGGGGCCGCTCATAGTGGGGACAATTCAGAGGGATCGTTAGAACTATGATGAAGAGGAATTATTATCTGTTGGTTTAGGAATTCCAATTTTCATGATATAGAATCATTATTCTTTTATGGCTAAAAGAAAAATCACTCGAAACCAGGAGTCAGGAGGTCTGGAGACCTGTAACAACAAAGTCTTGCCGCTAAGCGATTCATCCAATTCCGGTATGATGCCTGGTGAAGCCGTACGGAAGACGGGTCTGAGCAGTTGTGTTGCGATGTGTACGGGGTACGATGGGCCAAATGTTGTTGTGTCGGGAGTTGGGTCGTGGAGAGTCTCCAGATCAATCTCCCTCTAGCGCAGCATCGTTTGGTCGTGTTAGTCTTGGGTTTAACATTGCATCACCTCGCTCAACTACCGTCATCCTTCCTATTCCTTAGTTTTTTAAGTGAATAGGCTTAATAAACCAGCGCGCTTTACCATCAACGATTGCATCACTGCTTAGGCGGGATTAGCAAGCACTAGTGTTAATTTTTTTTTTTAAATGTATTTAGATTATGTTTCAATATGTGGTGGTATGTCATGGTGGCCTAGTGGTTAAAACACCAGCCTCTCAAGTATCAGTGCGCGGGTTCGATTCCAGGTCAGGCAAGTACCAATGTAACTTTTCTAAAGTTATATTGTAATTTCTAAGTATATCTTGGACACCAGTGACTGAAGGTGAAGGAAAACATCTTGAGGAAACCTGGACTTTATAAGTCTGAAATCGCCAACCCGCATTGAGCAAGCGTGGTGATTACGCTCAATCCTTCTCTGTATGAGAGGAGACCTGTGCCCAGCAGTGGGACGATAAAAGGTTGATGATGATGTGGTGAAAAAATAAAAAAAAAAATAGTATTTATGTTATAATCTTTTCGGGCTCCGCTTTGAGCACGAATTTAAATTGCACTTCCGCGAACCTTGAGCATTTCTGGTAATGGCATTGAAAGAAAATTTCGAAATATGAAGTTGAGAGGAATGGTTTTGCTAAGCACAGGCGAAGAGTAGCCAGCCTGTCGGTGTTCTATAGGATACATTTTGGAGAGTGTGCGCAGGAATTGCATGATTTAATTTCCCTATCTCCATCCCATCATCGGACGACCCGACCCGCCGTATTGCGAGTTTCCACCCTTACGTTGTTGACACCACAACGATCCGAACGAAGCGTTTCGCCAAGTCTTTTATACCGCGTACATCGAGGGACTGGAACAATTTGCCGTTTCCGTCGGACTACAACTTAAGTGTCTTCAAGGCTAAAGTGAATAAGCTCTTAATAAACTAGCGTGCTTTTGCCATCAACGATTGCATCGCTACTCACCAGTAGGCGGGATTGCGTTCAAGCACTAGTTTATAATTTATAAAAAAAAGTAGACCTCTTTAGGCTGAGAAGAAGAAGAAAAACATAGCTTCTGAAAATCCTTTATTTACGTATCGTCGTCTAAAAATCCTTTATTTACGTATCGTATACATTCAATACGATTCCAGTTCAGGGAAGTACCATTGTAATTTTTCTTAGTTATAACTAACCACGATATTCGTAGCAAAATCCGATCCTGAAAATAGATACACTGTGCTAGTGTGAATGAGCTATACGGCTATAAGCCTTTAAGGTATCGTATATGTACCTACGGTACGAGCCATACGTTTAGAGAGCTACAATAAAAAGCTGGAACCACGCAGGTTAGATGGTGATTGCGTAGCATTCAACCATTCGGAAAATAAATTCATTTTTCCCTACCTTTTTTTGAATTCAATATTCATTCGAGTTGTGTGATGTACTTGTAGATGGTTTTTGAATAGGTTAGAAATGCAGCTACGAGATGGAAAGATGGAGCTACCTTATTTTTTACTATAATTATCATCATCATCATCATCATCGCAGCGTTAATCCCAGTCGCATCCGAAGCATTTTCAGCTTTGGAATCTGGGGTCCGCTTTACCAGCCTAACTGCTGATTTTGGCTAAACTTCGATATTGAAGCATTTCAGTTAGACCAATTGTTGGATTTTGAGGACTCCAAACGACTGCCATTAGATGTGTGTATGGCAACCGGGACCAACGGCTTAACGTGCTTTCCGAGGCACGACCAGACCAGTGCAAATATTCATATTTATGCATACAAATATTTACACTGCGGTGGATCGAAACCGCGCCTCCTTGCGCAGCGGCCTGAGTCAGTGTTGCAGGTTGTTTAAGAAAGAAACCGTGTCCCTGGCGCACAGCCAAGTGAGGAAATACGGGTGGGTTTTAGTCAGTAAAAGTCTGACACGCCCTTCCGCTCCGCCCAGAGCGGGAGAGGTCATTTGATGAATTCCCATCCAGAAAATCCGTGAAATCCCTAAATTTAAAATCGGTGCACCTTTTTTTTCGTTTTATTAAAAATTAAAAGGCATGTTTCTAATCACGTTTAAACTTGCTGTAGAGTATCTTCATTTGATATACCTTCATTATATAAAGTAACCGATGGCCGATGGGCCAGTAAGGTTCTGGAGTGGCGGCCACGTACTGGAAGACGCAGCGTAGGGAGGCCCTCAACAAGGTGGACCGATGACCTGGTGAAGGTCGCGGGAAGCCAATGGATGTGGGCAGCACAAGACTGGTTGGCGTGGAAAGCCTTAGGGGAGGCCTTTGTCCAGCAGTGGACATCTATAGGCTAAAGAAGAAGATATAAAGTAATACAATATTTATCATCTGTGCTTTTCTTAACGAGTCAAAAATAAAAAGGTACTTGGCAACTTTTAGCCTTTCGCCTGTAAACTGAAATGTCAACGGATAGTTGTAATTTCATAAATCATCATCATCATCATCAGCCCCTACTCGTCCACTGCTGGACATAGGCCTCCTTCATGGCACGCCAACAAGTTCGATCCTGAGCAGTTCTCCGCCAGCCACTACCGGCCACCTTTTTGATGTCGTCGCTCCATTGATAAAATATTAAACAGATACGATATATTCTAACAAACTGACCAGAAAAAATGTGCCGAACACAGCAGCAGCACATATGCATATTTTTATTCGGCATACATTGGTACAGTGTGAGTGAGATGGGGCGCAATCTAAAGCATAGAGAAGAAAAAGATGGCTAGTGTTTGTCGTTTGTTTTTACGAGTGTATCGAGAGTGACTAAAGCGAGATACAGGACTTACTTCCTTTTATACGCTTCATTTTTAGTGCGCTAATGACATATCTACATTTTATCAATGCGTCGCTCCATCTCGCCCAAGGGCGTCCCACGCTACGTTTGCCGAGACGCGGTCTCCACTCGAGGACTCGTTCACTCGTAATTTCATAAATAAATCGTTAATATTAAAATAATTAATTAGAATTTACACTAATACACGCGTTTCCATCTCGTCTTTGTGCGAAATACTTGAGAAGAAAAATAATGCAATAACTTTTACTTCAAATCTACCGCACAATGTTGCCAGTGGAAAAATATAACTTGTATTCAACCATAACTTATCGTATAAAATTTGATATAAAGCACAGACAAAGTTGTCCAGTACTCAGTAGATTCCACGTTTTATGAAAGTGAAGTTGTTTTTAAAATACGGTGTAATAAACAAGGCTCATAACATAATGTTCTGGTCTACACAGTCGAGAACACAAGTGCTTTGTTGTGGAAAATTTAAATAAAATGATTTGTGGTTTTGCTTCAAAATGTGAGATATTTGGTGCTTATAAGCTGTATTTTTTTTTTTATTTGGTCGTGTGAGCATGAAGTTGGTAGTTATTTTATTTTTCGAAAAAAATATTATAAAAGATTTGGATAAAGATAATATTTATATCTTTACCTGAGAAAGATTATGTTTTTGGATCGGGTTATCACTATAACAATAAACCCATAGTTTTATAATTCATCATCATCTCAGCGTTAATCCTAGTCGCATCCGTAGCTTTTTCAGCTTTGGAGTCTGGGGTCCGCTTTACCAGTCTAGCTGCTGATTTTGGCTAAACTTCGATATTTTCCGTGAAGCGACTGCCGTCTGACCTCCACAACCCGAAGGCGATATAGATACTTTTGAGGGCTCCAACAACCCGTAACGACTGCCACTAGATGTTCGTATGGCAACCGTGCTTTCCGAGGCATGACCAGACCACTGCAAATATTCATATTCATGCATACAAATATTTGCACTGTGCGGAGATCGAACCCGCGCCTCCTTGCGCAACGGCCGCGTTCGCTACCGCTACGCCACGGAGGCTGTCCATAGTTTTAAAATTGAACAAATCTGGATACAAAAACAAAACAATCTGTGGACCGATACATAACCAGGACTTAAGGTTGTGGGAAGCCGATGGATACGGGCAGCACAAGGCCGGTCATCGTGGGAAGCCTTGAGGGAGGCCTTTATCCAGCAGTTGGCCTCTTTAAGCAGAAGAAGAAGTAGAAGAAAACAGGTCTAACATCCATCCGTGTAAAACTAATATTTAACAAACGATACCTAAATAAAGCAGTTATCTATACTAATATATAAAGCTGAAGAGTTTGTTTGTATGTTTGTTTGTTTGTTCGCGCTAATCTCGGAAACTACTGGTCCGATTTGAAAAGTTCTTTTTGCGTTGGATAGTCCATTAATCCAGAAAGGCTTTAGGCTATATAACATCACGCTGCGACCAATAGGAGCGGAGCATAACTAATTCCACGCGAACGAAGTCGCTGGCGGTCGCTAGTTATTTATATTTTTTTTACTTTTAAATTATCTGTTCTATAATTCTGTATCATAGTCTTTACTTTTGTTCTATAATTCTATATCATACTCAAAACTCTTATAAGGGCATTCTCGTATAAGATTTTGTATTATGATGTAGAATTAATGCCACGGATATCAAAGTACAAGACGAGTCGGAGCTAGCGTGAAGATGGCATCGTGGTCCGTTGCACATGTTCTAGAAACCTCAAAACTGTCTCGACTATAGGAGACTAATTTCTCGTAGAACTGCGTGCTCTTTTGGCCTAAGTATGTAAAATATTACTATCTAAGTGCTTTGAATGAAAAAAAGAGAAAAAAACACTGACCGTTTTGCTGTCTTTGATTTAGAAAAAAAAAAAAAAATAATTTGTCTTTTTATTTTAAGACTCGGCTGGTCTGGACTCGACCAAAAAGTACCTACGCACGTATGTAAATATTTAAAGTAAATCATTGAAAAATACCAGTTAATAATAAAAATGTGATAAAGACACAAACATTTTGAAGGATAATATTGCTAATCCATTACATTAAATGCTCGGTGGTAGTCAACAACATCAGCCGCCGGCATAAGTTACCACCCACCAGACAAAGTCATGCCGCCAAGCGATTCGTCGTGTTCCGGCATGATGTCTGGTGAAGCAGCCGTACCTAATGTGCCTAATGTTGTTGTGTCGGGAGTTTAGTCGTGGAGGGTCTCCAGATCATCCTTTAGTGCAGCATCGTTGGTCGTGTTGTTGGGTTAAACATTGCATCACCTCGCTCAACTGCCGTCTTCCTTCCTATTCACTCAGTTTTTTTGAGTGATTAGGCTTAATAAGCTAGTGCGCTTTACCATCAACGATTGCGTCACTGCTTACCATCAGGCGGGATTGCAGTCAAGCACTAGTTTATAACTATCAAATAATAAAAAAAATGTTCGAAACATTTTAGTGCTCAGTAACGTAAAAAACATAATCAATATTGTTGAACTGTCCAAATGAAAGTTATTATACAGGGTGTATCTGACATCATAACGCAAACTTCGCGAAAAGGCTAGACCGCATGCCACTAATATAATTATGATAGTCATTTATGTCGTTAATGAACGGTTACAGAATACACAGTGTTTAAAATAAAGTGTCGGCTCGGCTTTTGAACGTTGCAAGCGTGCCGCCGTGCGAGTTTGTAGGTATGACCTTGATCCCTGATGTGAACTCTATTAAATCAGCTGATAAGATCGTTTTTCGGGTTTTGTTTTCATTGCGCTTTTTTTAATGAATTTAGCGAATTATTTAATTTTTACTTTAAAATCTTATTGGGTTATAAAAATAAAGCAATTTTGAATGGTCTGAAGTAAAAAAAAAATACATTTATTTTTTTTAAATCATGAAAAAGCCGACGAAAAATTCCACCACTGGGGGATTCAGAATCATGTACTGGATCCATGGTACTCGTTTGTGCGTTGATGTCAGATACACCCTTTATAACTATTGTACTTTTGTTGCAAAGCTACACACAAATATATAAAATCACAAGATAGAACATATCATTTCTAATTGTCTATGACACAATGGATAACAGGACAGCCTCGGTGGCGAACCGGTACTGAACGCGGCCGCTGCGCAAGGAGTCGCGGGTTCGATCCCCGCGCAGTGCAAATATTTGTATGCATGAATATGAATATTTGCACTGGTCTGGTCGTGCCTCGGAAAGCACGTTAAGCCGTTGGTCCCGGTTGCCATACGAACATCTAGTGGCAGTCGTTACGGGTTGTTGGAGCCTTCAAAAGTCCAACAATTTGTCTAACTGCAATGCTTCGATATTGCCTTCGGGTTGTGGAGGTCAGACGGTAGTCGCTTCACGGAAAATATCGAAGTTTAGCCAAAATCAGCAGTTAGACTGCTAAAGCGGACCCCAGACTCCAAAGCTGAGAAAGCTACGGATGCGACTGGGATTAACGCTGAGATGATGATGATGATAATTGATAACAGGAAGGGATGACGGGGGGGGGGGGGGACATTTACCGTAGAATTAGGAGGACCCGGTACCCCGAAAAGGCAGATGACGAACGCTTAGGTGGTAATAGTTCGGCACACCTCCTCAATTACCTCTAATCCCCTTTTTCCGAAGTTGGAAAAATCCTCATTTTTCCAATTTCGGAAAAAGGGGGGGAGTAGTTAGATTACTACGAGGATTCATCTAACTAAAGACTAGGAATCTGGCTTTTAGTGGTGACTTTTTAACCGACTTCAAATAAAGAGGGAGGTCATGCATTGGTTGCGTTTATTCCGTACCTTTGTACCTTTTTATTATTTAGTTTTGATGGAAGTTACCTTATTTTTAATTATGAATTTAGTTAATACGAGTTTCACATTTCATAAATGGCTTAGTTTTGCAATTATGTATTTTTACGTATATTGCAATATTGACGTTCATTTCAGAAGTTTAGGAGACCCAAAAGACAAAACACTTTTGTAATAACCAGTACAAGGGCTATAGATTTCATTAAGCGTCGCTATCGAGGGGTTCTCGGGGGAATTGTCAATAAAGTGTAATTGGATCAGCGAGACAGCTGCTCCAATCAATTAATAAGAGACACTGCTAGACTTCAGTGACAGTGTTGCAGAGATTTTTGAGATGAAAACTTCTTTTTGCGCACTTTCTAGACAGGGAACAGTCGATGACACTGAATCGGGTGTAATCGGCTCTGTACGTTTTTTCTTTTTATACGAAACCTGAATACAGTTTGTTCAGAATAAGCACAGCCGTAGAGTAGCCAGCCTTTCGGTGTTCTATAGGATGCATTTTGGGAGTGTGCGAGGGAATTGCATGATTTAATTCCCCCATCTCCGTTCCACCATCGGACGACCCGTCGTACGGCGAGTTTCCACCCTTACGTTGTTAACACTACTACGATCCGGACGAAGCGTTTCCCCTCCTCCTTTATACCGCGTACATCAAGGGACTGGAACAACTTGCCGGCGGCGGTGTTTCCGTCGGACTACAATTTGAGTGTCTTTAAGGATAGAGTGAATAGGCTCTTAATAAACTAGCGCGCTTTACCATCAACGACCGCATCGCTGCTTACCATCAGGCGGGATTGCGGTCAAGCGCTGGTTTATAATTAAAAAAAAACAAAGCAACTGAATCGATTCCAATATTTTTTACACCATGTTATATTTTTTCCCAAATACATTTAGAAGTTATTACAGTGTGGTTACCGAGCGCAACACAGTTCACTGTAGATCATAGTGGCGTATAGCGAGACAGGCACCCCGCGCCGCCCTGCTGCAGGCGCGCACGGGCGATTGCGTTGACCATATTTTTGTTGGGATAACCAGGTAACATAACAAGCCCATAACTTTGTGATTTTTAATGATATCTTTCTGAGATTTCGTACATAGATTCTTTACTTAAAAATACTAGACACGTGTTTCAGGTTTCGCATATACAAATATAATGTATATCGGTATACTGGTTTCCAATCTACCGCTGATACGGTCTCTTAAATCTCAAAAAATTAAATCGAGGTTATACTCGACTATGAGCTGATTCGTCTTCACGTTCCTGGTAACTATCTCCGTGGCCGCAGACACCGTCTGCTAGCTGTGCCTACATGTCGCACGGTAGTCCGTGCGTCATCCCCTATACCTCGCGTTCTTTCCGCGCTGAATAGCCTCGTGGAAGCTAACCCGAACTGTGATATATTCGCGGATGAATTTAAAATTTTAATGCGCGCTTGCTTAGCGTTCTGCGAAAAAAGAAATAATCAGTTCGTTTACTGTTTTAATTTTTAGATTTTATTTTATTCCCGTTTTTTATTGTTCCTCTGATTTGTCTTTTTTTTCTGTTTATACTTTGATTTATATTATTATTTGAATTTCATTATGTACCTATTTGTGTTATTTAATTTTGTATGTATGTTAATGTAATTGGCTTTTGGAAGCCGTATTAACACGAATAAATAAATGAATCGCGTGTGCTCGGCCCTAATCAACTGGTTACGTTAAATTGGCTCCATTCAGCGCTTAAACGCTGAATGAAGCGCTGCTCCAGTCATCCTTCTTCTTCTTCTTTAGCCTATAAAGGTCCATTGCTGGACCAAGGCCTCCCCCAAGGCTTTCATTGCTTTGGTTCACCACGCTGGGCAGGCGACCAACCGGATCGCAGTAATTTGATATTCCACAGGAGAAGCGCTGCTGCCCGCTTCCCTGGTGAGAGTTCCCTTAGTCGCCTCTTACGACACCCACGGGAATGATACTACTATACTATAATAATACTACTACTACTCTAAGCCCGGTACCACACGGGCGCCTAGTATACACCAGTCAAGCGGTGACGCTGAATTGGCATACATCATCATCAACCTTTTTTATCGTCCCACTACTGGGCACAGGTCTCCTCTCGGAGACCTGTGCCAAGGAAGGAAAAAAAGGAAGGAAGGTGTGGTGAAGATTGAGCGTAATCACCGCGCTTGCTCAATGCGGGTTGGCGATTTCAGACTTAAAGTCTAGGTTTCCTCAAGATGTTTGAAATAACTGCTTTCATTTTGGTGTTAGATATTTTCTGTAAGATGTCGCATCATGACAAAATTAAATGCTTCAATAATTTGGGCTCGCTCATATTTGCCAAACGCTCCATAAATTCCGTTCAGATATTATTTATCTCTTTGACACCTGCCACAGACTATTAATAACGCTTCTGACGTACTTTACTTCAGCTAGGCTGAAAAATAAAGATTTTTGGCTAAGATATTATATCTTTTGAGATATTTTCGCAAACTGGATCATTTTCGTGGAAGACTTTATTTGGGTATAAGATTTTAGTGAAGTATGTTGCTTGGAATTAATATGCTTGTTCAATGAGAAGGAAAGGTCAATGATAAAAAAACAGTCAAGTACGAGGCGGACTGGTTCCGTACCATTACCTATACAAAAAAAAAAAAAAAACACTTTGTTTTTAGTATTTGTTTCTTATTGGAGAGTTTTGGCGGGAAAGCGAAGATGAGTGCCACGCTCATTTTTCATTGGACTTTTAAATTCTTTAAAGTGTTGTTTACTAAATAAAAACGCGTGATTTATGTAGTAAAAAGTGCATTCAGTGAATAATTCATAAAGAACAGTGAAATATTGTAGCATAGTGGCCACATCATGTCTTTACGCTAAACCCCTCCTAATCGGCCACACGCGGGAAACGAAAGGAGTTAGATTAGTTAGGATAAGTCTAGGATAAGCTAGGATAAGTTAGGATAAATTAGGATAAGTTAGGATAGAAACTTACTCAAGGAAAAATTTACTTAAGACTAGGCTGTATGGCGAACTATGCTTTCAGAAGAACGGAAAGAATTGAACCAAAAAAAAATTGTTTCTTATTGCGTTGTATGGTATCTACAAATGCTAGAAGCGAACAACGCGTCATACGCTTAAATCTCGCAGGCAGAGTTAAGCGTGTAGCATATACTGCCAGCAGCCGAACCACCGCGAAACTGTGTTGTAAAATCAAAATCATGAGTTCTTTATTCAAATTAGACAGATACTCAGCACTTTTAGTGCGTTAAAACTACAAAAGGGAGGTTTTGGCGGGAAGCTAAGATGAGCGCCACGCTCATTTTTCATTGGACTTTTAAATTATTTATAGTGTCGTTTACTAAATAAAAACGCGTGATTTATGTAGTAAAAAGTGCATTAAGTGAATAATTCATAAAGAACAGTGAAATATTGTAGCATAGTGGCCACATCATGGCTTTGTACCAAAACTTCCTCCGTGTTCGGTTCGCGCGGCCGTCTTTTTCGACATGAATAATTCATTACGTGACATTGGCTAAATGCACAAACCGTGCAAAGCCATAAGAGAAAGAAAGAAGAACTTTTGAAGATTTTTATTTTACTTGAAATTGGCACAAAGTCATAACTAGAGCCACACCACAAGAAAAAAAACAAAAAAACTACAAAAGATAGTCCCCCAAAGTGACCGCCCTTCTATAATTCACCTAACAAACGTAAAATTTTTAGTAATATTGCCAAATGAGTTAAAGGTAAGAAATTATCATAAAAAAAACTTTTTATTTTCAGAAGTTGTATTGTTCTTTATGTTAATTTTTTTTAACAAACTTTGGGGTACAAACGCACGCCCACGAACCTTGTTCCGAATATTTCGTTAATTTCCTTCATCCGACCCTACATTAGTTATTGCTACCCTCTCGAAAACAATATCGTTTGACGTTTTGAAATTGCTTTCGTTTCTTTTAAACTTAGTTCTAAAATTTTCAACTTTTCAAATTAATAAGTACTCAGAATTCACTTTTATGGGTTCTGTTTGTGAAGAGTTTAACATTTTTTCATTTAAATTTATTGTCAACCCTGCGTTGTCGCCTGCCTTGACCCATAAGGGCCAGCGCAGACGACGGAGTTTTCTCCGCGCCGGATAAAAAAGTATGCTCCGCGAATACAAAGTCCACCGCGGATTTACGGCGAACTCAACGTACAAAGTGTGCGGTCACTTGTTGCCCAGAAAGGTAGAGAAGTGAGAGCACACAACGCAGACTAAAGTCCGCCATGTGCATTGATTCGCCGAGTTACGCGAGTTCTATTTTATTCGGGGACTCCCCCCTACCTTTTACGGAATAATATTCCTTTGAACAAAGGTTGGATTTGATTTTTGCTTTAAATGCATTGTAAGGCAAGTCTTGCAAAGTAGAGGGTATCTTGTTATAAAAAGTTATACTAAGCCCAACAAAAGACTAAAGAGCTCGAACCTTTTGAAATCGGTAAAAAGGGGCTCGTAGGGGGTCTTATTTCTGGTGTTAATATTATGATTATGTTTTTGGTATGCATGTGAATATTTTGCCTAATATACAACGTGTAACAAAAAGGGTATATACATACCAAGGGCATGGCATCTTTAGATGATATCAAACGATATCGGAAGGGTTTCAACTCAACATAAAATACTCAAAAAATTGCCACCAAATTTTCGGTTTCGTGTGTTTCTTAAAATCAAATCATAACAAACGTGGCAGCACACCACATACGTTAATAACAACTCGTTACTCGTCACATTACTTGCCAAAATCCGATAAATGTCTTCAATATCTCTGTGCGACTAGTATGATAGTAGCCTATCACATGCGGTGTTTTTCCTCATAACTTCCTAACATAAAGAGATAAGATTAAAAAACCCTTCCAATATCGTTTGATATCATGTAAAGATGCCATGCCTTTGTTATGTATAATATACCCTTTATGTTACACCTTGTATACAAAGTTGCTCTATATAGAAGTTGAGAAGGACACCCCTCTTATTACTTACTTATAAGGCCTTAAACTAGAGGTATATAGCAACAAATTAAGTCCAGATAACAAGGGCTCAAAACCGTATTATCCCTTTCATAAATTACGTACCTATAAGTTCATGTCACCCGGTTTAAAGTCTAATAGTTTATTGAGTAGGAATGAAGGTGTTTTTATTCTCAAAGTTATATTTGACTAGCTGTGCCCCACGGTTTCACCCGCGTAAGCTTCGAACCGAAACAGCTCAGTTGATATAAAATAAGCGCCTGTTAAAATAATGGGAGCAATATGACAGACAGACAGAGATACTTTCGCATTTATAATATTAGTATGGAAATGTGTAATCAAATATAATTGATTACACATTTGGCGAATATCGCCTTCGGGTTGTGGAGGTCAGACGGCAGTCGTTTCACGGAAAAATGTCGAAGTTTAGCCATTTCAGCAGTTGGACTGGTAAAGCGGACCCCAGACTCCAAAAAACTTGAAAAAAAGGCTTCGGTTGCGACTGGGATTAACGCTGTGATGATGATAATGACACATTTGGCGAATATGGCGCAATGTTATTTTACGGCATTTGTTTCTCATTCCTCTTTTTGAACTATCCAAAAGTTGTCCTTAGAAGTCCTTATCACCCTTATCGATTAGACCGCCCATTGTGCTATCCTTTGTAAAATTTCTTTCTCTGTCCAACTTCTTCTTCCCAGTGAATCCACTAGGAAGTGGCGAAGGGCGGGCGTTTTGGAAGAACTGTCTTATGTAATTTTGACGTTCAAAAACTGCAGATTCTCAGCCTGTATGTTGAATAAATGACTATTGATTTGTCTGTAGTTTTTTTCTAATACATGACAAAAAGTAGTATTTTCTATACATTTATAGCTCGCTTCCAACAAAATAAGCACAGAGTTCCTCCAACTAGTTCAGAACTCGACAACACACAAAGTGAGCAACTTGTGTCAAAACATGTAGTTAACTCCCACTGTGCACTTTCAGTTCGTGTTTATGTACGGAAGTGGGCTGTCTAATGCCTGCTTAGCTTTATGCAAGTACTAGCTTTCCGCCCGCGGCTTCGCCCGCGTGACATTCCTTTTGAGTAGCGTCTTGGAAGAGGCCTTAGAAAAATAAGTAGGTACTAATCCATACTAATATTATAAATGCGAAAGTAACTCTGTCTGTCTGTTTGTCTGTTACGCTTTCCCCTTTAAACCTCTAGACCGATTTTGATGAAATTTGGCAAAGACAATCTTTAGACCCTGAGAAAGGGCATAGGCTACCTCTTATTGAAAAAAAAATGATATTCGCGAGGGAAATCTAAAAAGCCCGATATAACCAAATTTCACGCGGGCGAAGCCGCGGGCGGAAAGCTAGTTAATTATAAACTAGTGCTTGACCACAATCCCACCTGATGGTAAGCAGTGATGCAATCGTTGATGGTAAAGCACTAGTCTAATAACAGCCTATTCACTCTAGCCTTGAATACACCTATATTGTAGTCCGACGGAAACACCACCGCTGCCAAAATGCAACCTATAGAACACTGGTATTTGAATTTGTTGAACAAGTTCTGACAAGCAAGACTAATTTTATTGCAAAAACTAGACAAACTCATGTAGGTAGAGAAAAGCCAGACGAAAATGGAGCCTCAAATTAGTGAGCAGGGTGGTTGGTGGAAAAAAATCCCTTGGCAAAATAGCGTTTGTATTTTTTACTTCTTGCCTCAGGCTCTAATTAGTTCCTCAGGTTCTTAGATGTAATATCTAAGCAAAATGATGACAGCAACACGATTTGCTAGAATAATACGTTACGCTTTCCACGCTCGGTTCGTGGATGGAGACAGACCTAAATTAATAATGTATTATGTACTCTTTTACTTTTCTCAATGAAATAAAAAGTGTATATTTTAATACATTTTCTTACTAACTTGATTAGTTTGAGAACAAGCAAATTCTGCTTAACGAATACTTCTATCACAATACCTCAGAATCCTCAAAAGCTTTCCCAAAGAACTGCACGAACCAAATAAACTAAATGTTCTCAAAAACTTACTGTAACTACACTAGTTATCTGTTAAGAGGGGACTGTAGTGGTGTTTTCTGCTTACAAACGTATTCCGCTGTTTTCTTCATGGATAACGCTTTTAGGCGCAGATTTTTTTTTTCTAAAATTTGGTACCTTGATTATACGCGCTCCTATTATTTGATTTTTTCGAAAAAGTAATTAATAAAAGAAATATCCCGAAAAATAACCCATTTTTACCGCGATGTTCAGATGACTATAACACAAATGTGATAAGTTTTTGATAGGGTTGTAACGGAGCTTCGCCTGCGCTTCCATTACTGCGGAAGTTCCGCAAGAAATCGTATCTTCGCTTCCGCCTCCGCCTCCGCACAATTTTTGCGGAGTTATAACGGAGGTTTATTTACGTATTTGTCCGGCCGCGTTTGAGCGCGAAATGATCAAGAATCAACTAGTGCGAGGCGGGAATGCGACTAACACAATTTGTTTCTCCTTAATTTTCTTTACAAGAAGGTAATATTTTTTACCAAGTGTACTACTATTAATGTACGTATTTAAAATAAAAATTTTGTTTTAATTAACCATAATTTTTTTTTTCTATATGTACTTTCACCTCCGCCTCCGTTAACCTCCGCATCCGCGGAGGTAAGACTCGTCGCCTCCGCATCCGCCTCCGCCTCCGCTAACAAGCCTCCGTTACAACCCTAGTTTTTGACAAAAAAGAAAATAATAGAGGCATAGGTACACTCATCCTCTAAATTTTGATATAAAAATAATTAAGATCTGTGGTGTTTTTAAAAAGAAAACAGCGGAATACGAAACATCTTTTGGGGCAACGTTTTTGTAGGTAAAATCAGCCTGAGTTGCAACTGTCCCTTTCGCGCTTTGCGGGGAAAGGTTGAAAGCGGCGCGACGGCAATAGTTTCTTCAAATACCTATTTCTCAAATTCCTCGGTATTAGAGTCCACTCTTAACTGTGGTTACAAACTAATGGTTGAAAGTACAATAACACATTAAACTCTGGTAACCTCCAGAACTTGATATTTGTTGAACCAACTGATCGAACCGACTACTATTGAGTAAAGGAATAATTAACTCTCAACTATGATCGAGTTTCGTAGTTCTAGTTTGAATATATTATGTACGGTGCTTGGAGTTACTAGGTACATTAGTTAGACTGAGTTTCGAATAAAGACCGAGGTTGACTAAAGGTGAGGCTGTTATTAGGAGGGCAATTAGTATTATTATTATAATCTTGTGATCATCATTATCATCTCAGCGTTAATCCCAGTCGCATCCGAAGCTTTTCAGCTTTGGAGTTTGGGGTCCTCTTTGCCAGTCTAACTGCTGATTTTTGGCTAAACTTCAATATTTTCCGTGCAACGACTGCCGTCTGACCACCACAACCCGAAGGCGATATTGTAAGTAGTTAAACCAATTGTTGGACTTTTGAGGGCTCCAACAACCCGTAACGACTGCTACTAGATGTTCGTATGGCAACCGGGACTAACGGCTTAACGTGCTTTCCGAGGCACGACCAGACCAGTGCAAATATTCATATTCATGCATACAAATACTTGCACTATGCGGGGGTCGAACCCGCGCCACCTTGCGCAGCGGCCGCGGCCGCTACCGCTACACCACGGAGGCTGTCACTCATGTTACAAGAATAAAGACTAGAATGGGCAACGAATTTTTTTTTAAAAGCGTGAATGGAATTCAGACGTGGTAGAAGTGAAATCAAAAGAAAAATAGGAGCCAGAGGCGCCTCCTGCGGCATTAATAGGGCGGCCAACCTGGAGTGTGGGTTTGAGCTTAAGAATACAACAGGCTCGTCTCTAAAATTTCTTGTTTTTTTCATGTATCTACACAATATGTAACTAAAACCCTGTTGTTCCTTCTGCCTACGTTTTAAGAATCGTTATACGGATGTAATAAAACACATCTATGTACTAATATATAAAGCTGAAGAGTTTGTTTGTTTGTGCGCGCTAATCTCAGGAACTACTGGTCCGATTTGAAAAATTATTTTTGCGTTGGATAGCCCATTAATCCAGGAAGGCTTTAGGCTATATAACATCACGCTGCGACCAATAGGAGCGAAGCATAATTAATTCCACGCGAACGAAGTCGCTGGCGGCGGCTAGTCATTTATAAAAATTTGTTCAACAAAATTATAATTAAAATAAATATTTAATTATTAATATTTGTAATCTTTAACTAATATCTTACCTCTGCAATTCTGCATGAAGAAGACATAAGTAGAACGTTCCCGGCAATCTGTTTAACTTATAAAATCAGATATTCTAAACATTTTGTCGAATGTGTCGATTTCAATAGTTATTTGATGTTGACCCCTCGACTAGACAATAATTACTTTTTTTAAATTATAATTTCATTAATGATGTGCTTGTAAGTAAATATATATGTCCCGGAAAGGAACAACAGGGTTTTTGTTACATAGTGTATAATTATAATTATAGTGCTTGACCGCAATCCCGCCTAATGGTAAGCAGTGATGCAAACGTTGATGGTAAAGCGCGCTAGTTTATTAAGAGCTTATTCACTCTAGCCTTCAAGACACTTAAGTTGTAGTCAGACGGAAACAACGCCGCTGGTAAATTGTTCAAGTCCCTCGATGTTCGCGATATAAAAGACGAAAATTATATAGGTGTGTATAAAATCCTTTATCATTAAAAAATTCCAATTCATGACGATGGGCAATTTAAAATCACGATGATCCTTATGAGATGTATAAAAGAAAAAAAGCAGTAAGAAATTATAGCGCGGACGAAGTAAGTAGCGAACAGAAGGTTTTTTAAGATAATGGTATAACATTATAAGATAAATGTCAATGCGAATTGAGAAGGCAGAAAACAGTAAGCGGATTTGACTGGCAAGGAAAAAGACAAAAAAAAAGAAATGCCAAAAAGTTCTGTTTTTTATTTTAAGTATGTATATTGTTTTATTTACTACTAGCTTCCAGCCATCAGGAAAGATTGCAGTCGGGTTTTTGTTAAATAAGAGCCTATTACCTCAAAAAAAAAAAAAAACTGAGTGAATAAGAAGGAAGACGGCAGTTGAGTGAGGTGATGCAATGCTAAACCCAACAACACGACCAATGATGCTGCGCCAGAGGGAGATTGATCTGAAGACTCTCCACGCCCAAACTCCCGATACAACTACATTTGGCGCATCGTACCCGGCACACATCGCAACACAACTGCTCAGACCCGTCCTCGTACGGCTTCACCAGCTGCATCATGCCGGAACACGACGAATCGCTTGGCAGCAAGACTTTGTCTGGTGGGTGGTAACTTCTGCCGGCAGTCGATGTTGTGGCCTACCACAACATCCAGAGATTCATATAAATTATCAAATAGGTTACATGCCATAAATCAAGCAGTTACTCTACAGTATCTACCTTAACACAACTATCATTGAGGGTGGGGTCTCGTCAAAAATGCCAGCTGAGGATCTTTTCAAAATTCATTTCTACAGAATTTTACCCAAAAGGCGTTATTTTCTGACGCCGGCACTGCAAAATGATCGTGTATAACTTTTATTTTATACTAGCCTCCGCCAGCGACTTCGTTCGCGTAGAGTTAGTTATGCTCCGCTTTGACTTCAGTTTTCGCAACATTTTTTGTTACTGCTCTGCTCCTATTGGTTATAGCGGGATGTTATATAGCCTAAAGCCTTCCTGGATTAATAGGCTATCCAACGCAAAAAGATTTTTTCAAATCGGACCAGTAAATCCTGAGATTAGCGCGCACAAACAAACAAACAAACTCTTCAGCTTTATATATTAGTATAGATAAAACACATACATAGATTCTTTCCCCCTTATTCATAAACGTTTCTTAAAGTTAACTAGTGATTAGCGATTGTTTTGAAACACTACAGTGTTTAAGGGGTTTATTCATAAACGATGATTAAAATGAAGTGACATGCAAACGTCCAAAATGTATGGTTAAACAATCGCTAATCACTAGTTAACTTTAAGCAGCGTATATGAATAAGGGGGTTTATGTATAGTATTTTATATTTGTTCGTAGTGTATGTTATAATACAGTATAATCATATTTTAATATGGGCCTTTGTTGCCTGAACCAAATCAATAAATAAATATAGACAATATTAACAAAATATTATTTTCCTTGTTACAGGTAAATCAATCGCCAACGTGCTGTCACTCGGAAGACATCCTGGACACAAACTTCTGTTAGAGAAAGACCCAAATACGAGCGATAATTCCATTGGAAGTATCATTTATTATATCTTTAATTGCTGGCATGGTGCCCGCTGTGTGTTGTAGGGTCTGAACAAAAACGGCTTAGTTTAGTTAGGTGTGTATAGTTGTCCATTATTGCAGTAGATTAGTTTACTTATGCTTCTTCTTCAGCCTATAGATGTCCACTGCTGTACAAAGGCCTCCCCCAAGGCTTTCCACGCCGACCGGTCTTGTGCTACCCGCAACCATCGGCTTCCCGAGACCTTCACCAGGTCATCGGTCCACCTTGTTGGGGGCCTCCCTACGCTGCGTCTTCCAGTACGTGGCCGCCACTCCAGAACCTTACTCCCCATCGGCCATCGGTTCTACGAGCAATGTGCCCTGCCCACTGCCACTTAAGTTTAGCGACTCGCAGAGCTATGTCGGTGACTTTGGTTCTTATGCTTATTGAACAGTGAAACCCTGTGATATATTGAATACTAGCGACCCGCCCTGGCTTCGCACGGGTGCAATGCTGATACTAATTAATACACTACAGAAAAACTGAACGTTGTATAAAAACCAGCGGCCGAGGCCGGCCGGTACCGCCGCAAATTTGTAACGGTAATTTTTAAATCCAATCAAAGTTTTTTTTATTTATTTGTATATAAATATTTAAAAATGTAAAAAAATATGTCATACATTCATCATCATTATCAACCTTTTTATTGTCCCACTGCTGGGCACAGGTCTCCTCTCATACAGAGAAGGATTGAGCGTTATCACCACGCTTGCTCAATGCGGGTTGGCGATTTCAGACTTAAAGTCTAGGTTTCCTCAAGATGTATTCCTTCACCTTCAGTCATTGGTGTCCAAGATATACTTAGAAAGTACATATAACTTTAGAAAAGTTACATTGGTACTTGCCTGACCTGGAATCGAACCCGCGCACTCATACTTGAGAGGCTGGTGTTTTAACCACTAGGCCACCACGACAAAAAATATGTACATAGAGAAAAATAAAGAGAATAATAATAACAATCTTTATTCATAAAACTTACACAACATTGTAAAACCAAAGCTACAAAAATATTCTTATACAATTACATACATATCTTATTGCCTAAATAACAGCTAGGTATTATGTGTGACTAAAAATATACATAAGGTAATACAGAACGATATGACATATAAAATCGATGTTCTGGAGTCATGTTATGAGATAGACATATAAAATCGTGGACATTTCTGTAGACCTTCTCAAAGTGTACAATATTTAGTACGATAATTTGATAAATCTCGTAGGGCCTGCGTTTCACATTGGAAACCCCAAAAATAATATCGTTTTTCCACTATTTAATGGATGTCATTATACATATAAATCTTCCTCTTTTCTCGGTGGTAGGCCATAACATCGGCTGCCGGCAGAAGTTACCACCCACCAGACAAAGTCTTGCCGCCAAGCGACTTGTCGTGTTCCGGCATGATGTCTGGTGAAGCCGTACGGAGGACGGGTCTGAGCAGTTGTGTTGCGATGTGTGCCGAGTACGATGCGTCAAATGTTATTGTGTCGGAAGTTTGGTCGTGTTGTTGGGTTTAACATTGCACCACCTCGCTCAACTGCCGTCTTCCTTCCTATTCACTAAGATTTTTTAAGTGAATGGGCTTAATAAACTAGCGCGCTTTACCACCAACGATTGCATTAAGGCTTACCATCAGGCCGGATTGCAGTCAAGCGCTAGTTTATTATTATATATATAAAAAAAAATATTCTGTCTAAGTATGAAAAAATCTGTTGTGTGGTTTTAAAGATTTAATCATACATAGGAACATAGTGAAAGAGAAAGCGATTTTTTTTTTTTATAATTGTGAACTACTGCTTGACCGCAATCCCGCCTGATGGTAAGCAGTGACGCAATCGCTGATGGTAAAGCGCACTAGTTTATTAAGCCTATTCACTTAAAAAACTTAAGAATAGGAAGGATGACGGCAGTTGAGCCAGGTGATGCAATGTTAAACCCAAGACCAATGATGCTGCGCCAGAGGGAGATTGATCTGGAGACTCTCCACGACCAAACTCCCGACACAACAGCATTTGGTGCATCGTACCCGGCACATATCGCAACACAATTACTGCTCAGACCCGTACGGTTTCACCAGACATCATGCCGGCACACAACGAATCGCTTGGCGGCAAGACTTTATCTGGTGGTAACTTCTGCCGATGTTATGGCCTAACACACATTTTATAGGTATAGTACTATGTAATGATATTCTCCACCTTGCTTGGCTGGTGGAGATTGCCTAAGATATTAGATCCTTCATACCATTTTAGTGCGATTTTTTTTTAAAACAAACAAACTCAAGATATGACAGCTAGTACTTTATATTCTTCGATAGTTTTCCCCTGATATTAAGCGAAGCTCTTAGAAAATTACTAAATCGGTACGTTTTTCGCAGAAATTGAGATTTTTAGAACAGTTTAACATAAAATGAATAATGCATGTAAAGTAGAAAAAGTAAATAACGAGATTCGAAAAGCTTTGCATTAATATATAACTTCAATTTGCCTACAAAGGAGAGTTTTCTGTAAATTCCAAACGAATATTGTTAGCTACCTTTTTTAAATATGGCTGACAGCCTCCGTGGCGTAGCGGTAGCGATCGCGGATGTTGCGCAAGGAGGTGCAAGTTCGTTCCCCGCACAGTGCAAATATTTGTATGCATGAATATGAATATTTGCACTGGTCTGATCGTGCCTCGGAAAGCCATTAATCCGTTGGTCCCGGTCGCCATACGAACATCTAGTAGGCGTCGTTACGAGTGAGATGTAGGACTGCCCCCGTGACGTCTAAGAGTGCCACTACTTCGCTCCGCCACCTCGGGTCCTGATGTTTGGTGGGTGACAGATGTCCCCGAGTCTATAGCCCCTGGACCCATTTAGGGGGGCTGGAAGAGGGCGTTATCCGCCCTCCGGCGACGCCCGGTACGCCTGCTATGGGCCGGGTGAGAGGACGAGATCTCCCTCTCCCTTTCCGCAGCCTACTTCTGCAAGACAACTGTTTCGCAGAATCAAACCACCGCATCCCAGACTTGATTACGGCAGTACAGCGATGGAGGCCGATACAACTAAGCTAACCTAACTAAGATACCGCTGCTCT
This sequence comes from Sesamia nonagrioides, assembly GCA_017933935.1. Classification (NCBI taxonomy): domain Eukaryota; kingdom Metazoa; phylum Arthropoda; class Insecta; order Lepidoptera; family Noctuidae; genus Sesamia; species Sesamia nonagrioides. The sequence goes on from JADWQK010000278.1 coordinate 37,517, forward strand.
TAAACGTTAATCGAATTTTATCTCCACCCATATCTAAAAGTTACTACGACAGGTTATCAGGTGCGTTCAGCAACATTATTGAACAAAGAAAGGGGTAGACTGGGAAATCATTGAAATTTATTTGCAACTACCCTACTCGGAATTAGGACAATAATATATTACCTTCGTTCTGTTCAGAGAACTGTGTCTTTACTGTAAAGGGCCAAAGAAAAGGGTTTTAACGAAAATCTTTATGCGAATGGTGAGTTTTTATTATGAGAGAAGAAAATATATCAGCAGCCTATAATGTTAACACGGCTGGGACATAGTTACATCCTCTGTAAGTGGAAGTGTGGCCGTAATCGACCACCTAGGCCCAGTACGAGCTGATAGATAGACAGAAAGAAAAAATATTTATTGACTCGTTCGGGAAAATCTTAAAACTAACTTAGGTAGAGACAATTAAGTATAAAAACAAGTTATATTATATGTAAAGAAAACCCCGTCCGATACATGGATAATAAAGTTTAGGTAAACACATGATCAAATAAAATATGAAATTATTGTACATAATCATCATAATAACAATAGTAATGAATAATAATAATCTTAAATAATAATCGAAAATAATCTTTTTTTTTCGCGAATTAATTCCATCTTCTCAAAATTTGGTAAATTTTCAAAAAGTGACAACATCATTTTCGACGGTATTATTATGAGCAATGCGACCGCATGCCGCGTGCCCAGCCCCTCGTCGCCCGCGCATGTATGGCCACGTAAGTTACCTCCTTTTGCGGAATAATATTTATTTTTATAAAAGGTATTTTTTTAAGATTAGCCCGGCTTTGTAGGCATTAGTAGAATCAGTTAGGGATATCTAACAATACCTTTACGGATCGGACAGGGTTTTCTTTACCTATTGTATATTTAAGAAAAGTTACAATAATCAGAAAGTTCCTTACGAGGCCAAAAGGCTCCTATCTTAGCATAATGCTTTGACATTTAAAAGTAAACATTTACTTTTACCAGCGCAACTACATAGTTGCGCTGGTATTCTGATAGGCCTGGTGTGGTGTCACGGGCAATTAGAGCAACACATGCCGTCGATTTTTTGGTTTGGACGTAGCCATCGGTTTCCTCAAGATGTTGTCCGTCACCATTTGGAGAGCAGTAGACAGTAGCAATAACCTACACATTAAAATAGAAAATAGAATTCGGTATACTACGTTCGTTAATTAGTTTCCATACATGTTAATCCATACGCATAGGCATGAATGTGAATATTTGCACTGTTCTGGTCGTGCCTCGGAAAGCATGTTAAGCTGTTGGTCCCAGTTTCCATATGAACATCTAGTGGCAGTCGTTACGGGTTGTTGGAGCCCTCAAAAGTCCAACAATTGGTCTAACTGCAATGCTTCGATGTCGCCTTCGGGTTGTGGAGGTCAGACGGCAGTCGCTTCACGGAAAATGTCGAAGTTTAGCCATAGCAGCAGTTGGACTGGTAAAAGCGGACCCCAGACTCCAAAGCTAAAAAGACTTCGGATGCGACTGGGATTAACGCTGGGATGACGATGATGGACATGTTAATCCATACTAATATTATAAATGTGAAAGTAACTCTCTCTGTCTGTCTGTCTGTTACGCTTTCCCGCCTAAACCTCTCAACCGATTTTGATGAAATTTGGCACAGACAATCTTTAGACCCTGAGAAAGGACATAGGCTACCTTTTATCCCGGAAAAATTTAATGTTCCCGAGGGAAATCCAAAAAGCGCGATATAACCGAAATTTACGCGGGCGAAGCCGCGGGCGGAAAGCTAGTCAATTTATAATTACTAGGACTCACCTGTATCTTTTAAGATACAGGCGAGTCCTAGTAATTATAATTATAAATAGTAATTATAATAATTATATAGTAATTATATTCCTAGTAATTATAATTATAAATATTTATAAATAGTAGTAATTATAAACTTTCCTTTAATGTATACAGTGTAAAGTGCTGTGTATTTTTTGTGAAATAAATACTTATAATTATAGCAGTTTATGAGATACAGCCCAGTGACAGACAGACGTACAGTTGAGTCTTACTAATAGTTTCCTAGCTTTACCGTTTTAGGTACGGAACCCCAAAAATATACATGAATGTAAGGACATACAAAACGTAAGTATCCATTTTATATTCAAAGAGAACTAAAATCTACGTATCATCCATATTTACGTGACCGAGATACAAACTAAACGTAACTCTTTAGTAACAAATAAACAGACAAATAGGCAATAAACTTACGGGTAAACAAAGTAACATGTTGGCTCACATAAATCAGCCTATAATGTTGCCACCATTGCCATACGAACATCTAGTGCCAGTCGTAACGGGTTGTTGGAGCCCTCAAAAGTCTAACAATTGGTCTAATTGCAATGCTTAGATATCGCCTTCGGGTTGTGGAGGTCAGACGGCAGTCGCTTCACGGAAAATATCGAAGTTTAGCCAAGATCAGCAGTTAGACTGGTTAAGCGGACCCCAGACTCCAAAGCTGAAAAGCTACGGATACGACTGGGATTAACGCTGAGATGATGATGATGATGATGATGAATGTTGCCACCATCGGGACATAGGCCTCCTCTCGGTAAGAGAGAGTGGACTGTAATCTTCCACGCTGGCCCAATACAAGTTGAAAGACGGCACATGCCTTCGAAGTTTTGCCTCTAGGACATGCAGGTTTCCTCACCAGTTTCCACCCTTACGTTACGTGTTAACACCACTACGATCCGGACGAAGCGTTTCGCCTCCTCCTTTATACCGCGTACATCGAGGAGCTGGAACAATTTGCCAGCGGCGGTGTTTCCGTCGGACTACAATTTGAGTGTCTTCAAGGCTAGAGGGAATAGGCTCTTAATAAACTAGTGCGCTTTAACACCAACGATTGCGTCACTGCTTACCATCAGGCGGGATTGCGGTCAAGCGCTAGATTATAATTTATAAAAAAAAATGTTTTTCATTTCTCATATTCGGAAAGTAGTATTTTCTTGATCTGATTGTTGGGTAGAAAGTGCTATTTCCCTCCATAGAGCGGGAAAAACTCATACAAATTACTTTCCACCTAAGGGTCGGATTGAACTTTAAAAATAGAACTGCTGTCAGCTGTGAAGAAATTTGTGTAACAAAAACTAATTTAAAAAAATGCAGCGGCAATGTGAGTTTCTAAACAGCCAGTGTGAACTTAGCGCAAACTTCATTGAGCGAAATAGGTCGCAACCATAGAATTAAGAAGTACGATAGTACCTACTTATTAATTCTATGGTCGCAACAATAACGTGGTTATTTCCATATTCAAAAATTTAAAAATTCGACATAAATTAGCGGGATACCAATCTGTTATGTATCTGAGACGGAATTAAAAAAATAGTTATTTTCCTCATATTCGAAATGAAAAGTAGAGTGTTTATCACGGGTAAAAGAATAAATTCCTACTCGGACTATAGCCGCCCTCGCTACGCTCGGGCGTCTAAATACCTCGGGAATTGATTCTTTCCACCCTCGGCTAACAATCTACTATTCCGTCACTGTTCTGAGAGCAGTGGTGATGAAATAATTTACACAAAGTAAAGCGCCTAATGGAGTTTGAACCTACGACTACCTTGTAAGTCGCGGCCGATACAACTAGGCCACCGCTGCTCTAGGCCACCGCTGCTCTAGGCAACCGCTGATCTAGGATACCGCTGCTCTAAGCCACCGCTGCTCTAGGTCACCGCTACTCTACACTACCGCTGCTCTACGTCACTGCTAATCTAGGCCACCGCTACTCTAGGCCACCGCTGCTCTAGGCCACCGCTGCTCTAGGTCACCGCTGCTGTAGGCCACCGCTGCTCTAGGCCACCGCTACTCTAGGCCACCGTTGCTCTAGGCCACTGTTGCTCTAGGCCACCGCTGCTCTAGGCCACCGCTACTCTAGGCCACCGCTGCTCTAGCCCACCGCTGCTCTTGGCCACCGCTGCTCTAGGCCACCGCTGCTCTAGGCCACCGCTGCTCTAGGCCACCGCTGCTCTAGGCCACCGCTACTCTAGGCCACCGCTGCACTAGGCCACCGCTGATCTGCACTGCTGTAAAATTTAATGTATTTAGGTAAAAGCTGGATAAATTAGGTGCGCCTGGGAAGTCAAGATTACACCAGCTGGGTAATTGTGTAACACTTTATCAGTAACAATGGGTTTTATTTTGACAATTCAACAATATTCATTGCGTTATTTACGTTGTTGAGAAGATACATTTTTCGAACTTATGGACCAATGGGTTAGCAATATCATAGAATAAAGAGAGGGAAGTACGTTATCTTCATACAAACGGACCGCGCGCGGCTTGTATGTGTGCGCCATAGTATCTATGCGTCGCCGCACGCACACCTAAACGCAATATTAGAGTGCCTATGACTGCGCTAGTCGCGGCTAGCACGGAACGAGGTTCGCGCGTCACGGCTTTTCGGCACATTAGCTTTTAAAAAATGATCACATAAACTGCAAAGTTGGTATGTCTATTTATGAACAAATAAAAGACTTATATTTTTCAAATTATATTTCTAAAAGTTATTTACAAGGACACGGATATATTACACATTAAAGTGTAATAACAACGCGTTTCGTAATAGTCGAAACCGAAGAAAGTAGGTATTTTTCTGTAGCTAATTTGTAATTTTGTATTAAATGTGTGATTCAATAGATGTTATGTTTGTATTATTTATATTTGTATTAATTAAAAATAAAAACAAAAATATGGTTCTTTATGTGTACAAAACTAAAAATAAAAATTACAAAAATAAAAACTGACTAGTATATGTAAACTAAATACTAAGCAAATAATTTAAACATAAGCTCTTAGTCTATAAATATTTGTTAGCGGTTTGGGCGACAACCGTAACCGACGAAGCGCGGACAGTCGTCAACCCTAAGACAGTAGGCAATTAAATCGCGGATTGGGTCGCAGATAACCTACTTCCCCTGTTTATTCTATGGCAATATGCTTCAAAATTAATCAAATTGATAAAAATTGTATGTTAAGTAATTAGGGTGTCGTTTAGCATTTAAAAAAATATCTCGTAGGTAAATAATAACGGTACAAGACTACTTAAAAAAAAACATACTTTTAAAAAATATCAAACTGAAAAATTAAAAATATTTAAAAAAAAAGCGTGAGGCGCTTTGTGCCATAATTTTTGTATATTAAGCGCCTCACGCTTTTTTAAAATTATTTTTAACTTTTTAGTTTGATATTTTTTAAAAGCATGTTTTTTAATTTTTTAAATTATATTTATTTCCAACTTTTTAGTTCGGTATTCTTTTTAAAAAAAACTAACGAACGTATTGAAAACGGTGGGACATTTTACAGTAATGAGCCGCTCACTCGTAGTTCAAAGAGTTAGAGACGGACAAACAAACAATCAAACAAACAAACAAGCAAACATACAAGTGAAGCTAATAAAAAGCTTGTAAAAAAATATACGGTCGGTGTATGGGGTCCCTCTATGTATAAAATATACGGTCGGTGTATGGGGTCCCTCTATGTATAAAATATACGGTCGGTGTATGGGGTCCCTCTATGTATAAAATATACGGTCGGTGTATGGGGTCCCTCTATGTATAAAATATACGGTCGGTGTATGGGGTCCCTCTATGTATAAACACACTAAGACCACTCCGTGGCTCGATGAGACGTTGGTCCCGTTGCGACGGTCAATCGTGCATGTTTGTCAGCCATTAAGGATAGTCAAAAGCCCAAAAGTTTGACAGTCAATATTGCGAAGGGTCCAAATTATGTAATCTCATTTTGTTTCCATTCAATATAGACCTTTCCTTAATTAATTTGGGCATCATCAAAGCTCTTAAATGATAGCCTTATTGAGTTATCTTCTAGTTTCAATTATGAATGCGGAGTTTATTCGTAATTTTTTTTTATAAAGCTTAAAGCTAAAAGAGTTCGTTTGTTTGTTTGAACGCGCTAATCTCAGGAACTTCTGGTCCGATTTGAAAAATTCTTTTTGCTTTGGATAGCCCATTAATCCAGAAAGGCTTTAGGCTAAAAACATCACGATGCGACCAATAGGAGCGAAGCATAACTAACTACATGCGAACGAAGTCGCTGGCGGCCGCTGATAAACTATAAGTGCTTGACTGCAATCCGCCTGATGATAAGCAGTGATGCATTCGTTGATGGTAAAGCGCGCCAATTGATTAAGAGCCTATTCAATGTAGCCTTGAAGTCACTTAAATTGTAGTCAGTGAGAAACACTGCTATTGCCAAATTTTTACAGTCCCTCAATGTAAGCTGTGAAACGCTTGGTGCGGATCGTAGTGGTAACAATTTAAGTGTCATCAAGGCTAGAGTGAATAGATCAACGATTGCATCACTGCATACCATCAAGCGGGATTACAGTCAAGCACTTTAATAACTACCACTAAGTCTAACCAGATGGAGCTGAATAGCTATTTATTTTGCTGTCTATATATACCATCATAAGTCATTTACTCAGTAATGAAATACCCTTTCGTAAAATTGGTTATCAGACTTTCGTGCTTCTGAGGACCCGTCATCATCATCATTATCTCAGCCACACGAAGTCCACTGCTGGACATAGGCTTCCCCCGAGGATTTTCATAAATAACGGTTGGACGCGGCCTGCATCCAGCGCTTCCCTGCGATTTTGGTCATGTTATCCGACCAGCTAGTCGGTGGGTGCCCGACGCTGAGCTTGCCGGTACGTAAGGCCCCATCATCATGAGCCATGGGGCCTTTCTGCCCCATCGGCCATCAGCTATACGTGCTATGTGCCCCGCCCACTGTCACTTCAAAGTGCTAATCCGCTGGGACGACCCGTATCGACTATCAAAGATTTAAAAATAATAGCCAGGGCCAACAGCATAACGTGTTTTCCCAGCGACGTAGAGACCTTGGCATGTTAAGATAGTTTACTTAAATTATTTTACTTGCTTGAAAAAACAACACTCAAACAAAAACAGGGTACCGATACACGCCGAAAGAACACAATAACGAAACTGGGTCAGTCTCCATCCCGTGTCATTCATATTCAATCCAAAATTCCAAAATACAAGTTTCGTGAAAAATTTTCTGTCGCACATCGGCGCCGCGGATTTTGTCTTTAGCTTTTGGCAAGCAGCCCACTGCAACGTGCAGGGAAATTCACATACTTAAGTATAAGGCAAAAGAGACATAATAACTGTCTTTTATGGTATGATATAGTAATATATAAAAGTATATTATGCTGGTATTTTGTGTTTTGAAGTACATATTTATTATCTTTATGTCTGTCATTATGAGCGGTAGTTTTAGCTCGGTTGGAGATGTGTTGTCTGCTATATAATATTATATTAAGATTCTGTTATTGTACGTAAGAATATGTAAAGAAAGGTAGGGTGATAAAATAGGTCTTATTCTGCATGGGAGACGATATATTTTCGTTTGGATAGTTAAACTTATTACTGTTTCTGTCCGGGGTAAAATGGAGATTGAAGCTGAAATGGATAAATTTGAGGAACAATTTTCATAATTTCAAGAACGTTCACAGTCTGAAGGACATTTCTTGTAATTTAAAATCATCAAAATCTAGTATCAGTATCAAATCCGCGACAAACAAATGTCAAAAAAATCGTCATCATCATCATCATTTCAGCCGAAAGACGTCCACTGCTGGACATAGGCCTCCCTCAAGGATCTCCACGACGACCGGTCCTGCGCCTCCTACTTTCAACGGTTTCCCGCAACCTTAATCAGGTCGTCGGTCCACCTTGCCTACCCACGCTGCGTCTTCCGGTTCGTGGTCACCACTCGAGAACCCGTCGGCCCCATCGGACATCGGTCCTACGGGCAATATGCCCGGACCACTGCCACTCAAGTGTTACAATTCTTCGGGCTATGTCGTTCTTCTGCGGATCCCCTGATTTCTGATTTAATCACACAGTGAAACCCCAAGCATAGCCCTCTCCATTGCCCTTTGAGTGACCTTGAGCTTTCTTATAAGGCTCATTATTAGCGCTAACAATGGGTCAATAACTTGTCAAAATCTAATCGCCCAGAGCCGGAGAGACCATTTGACGATTACTTATCCTCAAAAAAAAAATTTGCGTCCTACCATACGTTAACCAATTCGCGATCTCCAGTCAAGAACATGTCTACTCCAAAATCCATACTAATATTGTAAATGCGAAAGTGTCTCTCTCTGTCTGTCTGTCCGGCTTTCACGCCAAAACTACTCAACCGATTGTAATGAAATTTGGTACACAGGTAGTCTAGAGCCTGAGAAAGGACATAGGCTATATAACATCCCGCTATGACAAATAGAAGCAGAGCAGTAACAAAAAATGTTGCGAAAACGGGAGCTAACGCGGACGTAGGTACTACATATTGCTCTTATTTTATAACAACTGAGATCTTTTTAATTTACGGGAACCACCGCGCGCTGTAAACTGAAGTACACGCGGACGGAGTCGCGGGCAACAGCTAGTACATAATAAACTAACCCCCTCTTCGCTTGTCAACTTAGCTAAGACTTAGCCTAGTTTTGCATCCTCACTCGAAGCCTAATACGGAACTTTAGGCTCACGACTGACCTAAATATATGTCTATGATCACTTATGACTTCCCCTGAATGTAGACTTGAAGAAATGAGGCTTTGGATTCAGGTCGATACGACTTTGCAGTTTTTCGGCTTCTGAAAGGAAATGTTTCAGAAATGTATGGAGGCTGGGCCAGCACATTGTACACTTAATGCCAGGTATAGTTCGCTATAGTTAACTGTTTTTAATGTTAAGTTCCTATATTTTGGCTTAGAATTTATACAAATTCAATTTAACTCGGCCAAGGAGTGCAACACTACTAATAAATATGGTGGTCAGCAATAAGCGAAATAAGATTTTGACAGTGACATTTGATTAACGTGTCATGTATGTAAGGCTATCGTATCTTTAATGTCTACCATATGACTGCGAAAAAAACAAAACATGAATTCCGACCATACGGCCCATTAAATAAACACAATCAACTCAAATCTACACTCGCCACGAACACAACGGGAAAATAGAACTGTCAAAGTTGCCAATCAAACGTCATAAAAAGTGTCACGACTACCTTCCTAAAGGGTTATCTCACTAAAAAACGTTTCAAATAAATATACTTATATATACCTGTATTTTCATTCAATTTAATTTAGTAGTATTTTTATGAAAATATTCAATTTTTTCCTTTTTATCTATCTAACGTACATAGTGGTGGCCCAGAATGAAACATCTCCGTTTAAAACTTTTAAAACGGTTTAAGTTCTTTCAAAAAAAAAAAAAATATATATAGTAAAAAGTATTACAAAATTTTGACATGAACAAAAAACGGGTTACAATAGATTTATTAGTATTTACTTGGTGGTAGGCCATAACATTCGTCTGCCGGCAGAAGTTACCACCCACCAGACAAAGTCTTGCCACCAAGCGATTCGTCGTGTTCCGGTATGATGTGAGGAAGGGTCTGAGTAGTTGTGTTGCGCTGTGTGCCGGGTACGATGCGACAAATGTTGTGGTGTCGAGAGTTTGGTCGTGGAGGGTCTACATATCAATCTCCCTCTGGCGCAGCACGTTGATCGTGTTGTTGTGTGTAACATTGCATCACCTCGCTGCACCTCGCAACTGCCGTCTTCCTTCCTATTCACTTATTTTTAATTAACCTGCGCGCTTTACAATCAAAGATTGCATCACTGCTTACCATCAGGCAGGATTGCGGTAAAACGCTAGTTTATAAAGTAAAAAAAGGTATACAATACTTTTCAAATTCGTGATTATAGTGAATGTCCGAATACTTGAACGAAAATTTGAGGTCCTTCTACACAGACCCACCTATTTATAGAAACTGTTCGTGATAAGGGTCGTCCAAGAAAGTTACTTTAGGTTAGAATACTTGTGTATTTCAACCCCTTTAGAATGCTTCTCGCTAAAAGGTTTAGGGACTGACATCCTGCTAATATACGTGAAAATTTAATGTATGTTTGTTATTCTTTTACGCAAAACCTACTGAACATATGTGGCTAACGTGGCACACGTTTTTAGAACCAGAACATAATTAGGTTATGTTTAATCCGGATCACCATGAGATCGAAAGTTATGTGCGTAAAACCGTGGGGCGCAGCTTCTTCTTCTTCAGACTATAGAGGTCTACTGCTGGACAAGGGCCTCCCCCAAGGCTTTCCAAATTAGGGGGTTTGCCATAATCCCCATGCTTGGCAGGCGGGTTGGGGAATTGGATATTCCACAAGAGAAGCGCTGCTGCCGGCGTCCCTGGTGAGAGTTACGACACCCACGGGAGGATATGCGATGGTACTATTCTCAGCCCGGTACCACACTGGGTCTCGGTATTAATATTTATTTAAAAAAAAACAGTGTTCCACCGATGACGACAACAGACTTCAAGCTACCGGTGGTTAGGGCTTCAGAGACAGCAACCTCCTTACGATGCGGGCCGTATCGAGGAGTACTGCCTTTTGAATCAGGCCCTTGATCCAACTGCCTGACGAGAGCCTCAATAGATTTTGCCGGTAAGACAATCCGTACAATGACAGTCAAGTTCACATTCCATATGTCAACAATCAAATAATTCATAAAGAACAGTGAAACATCGCAGCATAGTGGCCTCATCATGACTTTGCCTCAAACCTCCCTCGTAAGACGGTTCACGTGGCCGTCTTTTTCGGCATGAATAATTCATTACGTGCATTGCTTAAATGCATAAACCGTGCGAAGCCAAAAAAGAAAGAAAGAAAGAGGGTGCTGGTGTTGAAATGAAATACACTAAGTAAAATGCTTGTCTTGGGTTCGAACTAACGACCAACAATTCTTAAGTCGGGGCTGATACTACTGCTCTAAATTTTAAGCCATCAGTCCTCTCAATTTTACATAATACTATAAAAAAATTGTTTAGATTTCGATTTCCCCTTCAATTTTTCCCACCTCCTGAAGACACCAAGCCTCGAAGACGAAGAGATATTATCATAATTCATAAGGTGTCAAATTACAACACAGCAGTTTACGAGCTTACGAGCACACTCAAAAGGAAGATCATTTTTTATATAAGTAGGTATAGTATATTATTATGAGGAAGTCATAAAATGCCAAATTTGTACGTAACCAGCAGACATAACCTTCTAATCATGATAACAAGATATACTCTGTTAGCATTAGAAAGATTACGATCCTTGAGATGCAGCTTTATAACGAGATTTTATGCTACTTCTTCGTCGTATCGATGATTAAATTTTTCGTTAATTTCCAGATTTTTTTTTTTGAAGTTTATCAGAAAAATATCTACTGTTTTCTAGAGGTATGAAGAACAGGGTGTAAACGTACTTTCTAAGTATATCTTGGACACCAATGACTGATTACAAGCTGAAGGAAAACCGTCTTGAGGAAACCTGAACTTTAAGTCTGAAATCGCCAACCCGCATTGAGCAAGCGTGGTGATTACGCTCAATCCTTCTCTGTATGAGAGGAGACCTGTGCCCAGCAGTGGGACGATAAAAGGTTGATGATGATGATATTTTGATTAGCCCTTAAGAGTTCATTCCATATGTGGCACAATTTTTTATTCTTCATGTGTTTCGAGAGGCATAAAATTTGATTAAGTCGTGGTGGTCTAGTGGTTAAAACACCAGCCTCTCAAGTATGAGTGTGCGGTTCGATTCCAGGTCAGGCAAGTACCAATGTAATTTTTCTAAGTTATATGTACTTTCTAAGTGTTACTTGGACACCAATGACTGATTAAAAGGTGAAGGAAAACATCTTGAGGAAACCTGAACTTTAAGTCTGAAATCGCCAACCCGCATTGAGCAAGCGTGGTGATTACGCTCAATCCTTCTCTGTATGAGAGGAGACCTGTGCCCAGCAGTGGGATGATAAAAAGGAGGTTTCTGTACCGTTTGTTTGTAGCGATTTAATTATTTTATTATTTATGTACAGACAATAAAATACACAAGGATAACATAACATTAACTCCTATTAATTCCAAAAAAATTAATTCCTTAAGAAATAAGCAACACCTTTTTACCTGAGTAAAATTTCTTCCAGCAGACCTGCGAAAGATGTTTTGTTTTTGTTATTGTAATAAACTAGCACGCTTTACCATCAACGACTGCATCACTGCTTACCATCAGGTGGGATTGCGTTTCAGCACTTCTTCTTCTTCTTCTTCAGCCTATAGATGTCCACTGCTGGACAAAGGCCTCCCCCAAGGCTTTCCACGCCGACCGGTCTTGTGCTGCCCGCATCCATCGGCTTCCCGCGACCTTCACCAGGTCACCGGTCCACCTTGTTGGGGGCCTCCCTACGCTGCGTCTTCTAGTACGTGGCCGCTACTCCAGAACCTTACTGCCCCATCGGCCATCGGTTCTACGAGCAATGTGCCCTGCCCACTGCCATTTAAGTTTAGCATATTATTTTCAGCATATCAGCAAGATAAGCAGCTGTCATATACCGTTAAATATGGTAAAAAGTTAAGTGCCGTGCCTTCTAACAGACTAGCCTTTTCTTCCCTTTGTCGGACAAAGCTGTTATAGAAAAATGCAAGCTTGAACATAAAGCTACGAAAATGGTTTTCATCGTACGGCGTTTTACATGAATTTTAATGGCATGCTTTTTAGTAAAATCTAGGGATTTGCTGAGTCGTTGAGCTTCTAAGGAAATTTTGTTTTTTTTTTTTTTTTGTTGATGGTAGTTCCCTGGAAGTGCCCTTCCGATTGCAATAATTATGTCAGGCATAACCAGCTAATCTTTCTACTGCTGGGACGCAGGCCTATTCTGAGAGGGGGAGAGAGCCGTAATCTACCAAACAGGTTTTGTGCGGGTTGGTGGGTACGAAGACGTGTGAATGTCTTCGTATTTTTAGTTCCAGGACATGGGGGTTACCTTTTTTTTGTTTGGGAGGGAAAATCATCAAATGACCTCTTCCGCTCTGGGCGGAGCGAAGGGCGTGTCAGACTTTTACTGACTAAAACCCACCCGTGTTTCTTCACTTGCTTGTAGACCAGGGCCACGGTTTCGCGGTTTCCTCACCATATTTTCCTTCACTGGTTGGAGACAAATGGAGTCTCAAAGTCGAACCTTTGATCTAGAACTTGAAAGTCATGGCCGTTGCCACTAAGCCACCACTTAACTGCTCATAAGTACCTATTTGTTTTTTGTCAATCATCAAATGACTCTTCCCGCTCTAGGCGGTTTGGAAGAGCGTGTCTGAATTTCACTTTTACTGACTAAAACCCACCCGTGCTCCTTCATTTGCCTGTACCAGGGATCATAAGTAACTAAAGCTAAAATTTGCTGTGTGCAATAAAATTATTCACTAAATTCTTCTTTGCGGACGAAATTAACAAGTCAGTGACAAAGCTTGGCATTAATAAAAACTTTTTTCCAAAAAAGCAACCGACTTCCAAAAACCACTACAAAGTGAAAAATAACTAATTTCGGAAGTCGGTGTCAAAAAACGAATATACTAAACCAAAGACACCGACTTCCGAAATAAGTTATTTTTCACTTTGTAGTGGTTTTTGGAAGTCGGTTGTTTTTTTGTAAAAAAGTTTTTATTTTTCACTTTTTAGTTGTTAAAAGTACTATGTATTCAGTTGCATCCGGTCAGACTGGAAGCTAACGCAAATATAGTTGGGAAACGACGCAATTTTATTTACTTGAATTTTTAGCCGTAAGTATTCCCTCAACTGCCTATGGTCTTCATCATGAAATTTACTGCAGACCATTATTTTAACCCAATGGGTGTAAAGGTCTCATCAATATAAATGAATGAAGTGTAACCACAAAGTAGCTACTGTAAACCGTTGAGGAGTTCCCTGAACTGGCCTTTGTCTTCATCATCAGAGCTCTTATGACAGTCACAACCCATCTAGGTGTAAAGTTCTTATCAATCGATTCGAATCGACAAATTAATCGAGCCCAAACACAATGTAGCTGCTGTGAATTGTTGAGGAGTTCCTTCGACTGTCTCCTGGCTCCATCATCAGATCTACTCCAGACCTTTATTAAATTGTAGTGCTTTAAAATATTTAATGAAAATGCTAAGATATGCACAAGTCGCCCCTGCAATTTTTGAAAGTTTCCTTTGTTTTCTCTGGTCTTCCACCATCAAACCCTGACATCCTTAACATGGGACCACCTTGGGAACGTCTTCTTTCCAACGGCAAAAGAATTATCAAAATCGGTTCATAAATGACGAAGTTATGCGCGAACAAACATAAAAAAAAGCATATATACGGTCGAATTGAGTAACCTCCTCCTTTTTGAAGTCGGTTAAAAAAAAGCAAAAAAATCTTCTATTACGATTTTAATGAGGATTCTTACCGTCTGCTATAACGTTTCCTTGTTTTAATAATGAACACTAGAACAAAGTCCTTTTTACACTAAAATTCCCTTGCGACTGTTCTCGCCTAAGATAATTGCTAGATTCCCTAGAGAGACGAATGCAATTACATCGTTCTCATAATAGTACGCTTATATACCACGCTACGTTTCTTACATTGTTTCCGTGGTAAATTACCCATTAATTTCCATTACAGCAATAGCTCTTACTTATCTTATATTCTTTGTCTTCTTAGAAAACAAAACATGTTTAATATTATGTATTTTTGAAACTGTTATACCGCTGCATTCCGTTTTTTGTGTCTAAAAACGCTACCTAATTAAAATATTGCGAAAGTTTTAGTATAGGTACCTATTCAGTAGACTTCTTCAGTAGACCAATTCAACAGACCAAATCAGTAGACCTATTCATTTCAGAACCGTAAAGGAAATCCGAGAGGAAACAGGCATACTTACAAAAAAAAAAAAAAACTTCTACTAACTAATCCACACTAGAGGACCGGCGTGGTCGATTAGGGCCCACTGCTTCTCAGAAACTGAATTAGGTATTTCCTTTACCCAGGAACTAATGCGGACTCCAAAGGTTAGAATTTTATAATAAAAGCTCCCGGATATAGCAATTGGCTCGATCCAATGATCGAACTTGACATCTCGTGCTCATCATTCGTGCTAACGACTACCTTTCAAATAAAAATTATGAAGGGCTTACAGCCTTTTTTTTGTTCTGGATGGGAAATCATCAAAAGACCTCTCCCGCTCTGGGCGGAGCGTTTCTTTAAAAACAATTTTAAAAAGTGGTGGATCTCAAGACCCAACTTCAAGCTCCTTTTTTTTGGTGCAGTTGGGAAATCATTAAATGACCTCTCCCGCTCTTGGTGGAGCGGAAGGGCGTGTCAGAATTTTACTGACTAAAACCCACCCGTGTTCCTTCACTTGCCTGTGCGCCAGGGACACGGTTTCTTTTTTAACCAACTCGTAACGTTGACCCAGGAGGCATCGGTCTTCGTAGACCGCGTCACGGTGTGCTGACATCTTCTTGAGGCGCGCGTGAAACAGTACGGGCCTTCGACCCGGGCCTAGTCCTTACGGGGCGGCGAGCTGCCCACTGCTCGCGGCCCGCAAGCCCTCGCCTACGGTGACCGGGAATTCGACGTTGTCTCCCAACTAGGGCGTCTCCTGCGGCGACTAGAACCATGAGGGAGCTTGGATTCCCGCTCCATCACGTGCTCCGCCTCCTCCTTTGCCAGCATTACTGCTTCACAGAAGGAGGTGGCTTAAGCCCCTTAGTTTAATTCCTTCTTCACGTATCTTAATTTACAAATGTCTATAACGACCCTACAATGCCAAAAATAAAACAGCACTAAGTATGCCACTGCACGTATTTAAGTTATATCAAAGTTATTAGCAGATAGGATTCAGTCCCTCTATCAGGATTAATGTTACAGTCTCGTTTTGAATGTTAAAACATAGGGTGGTCCCTCCGCCGTAGAAAGTTTTGGGAATTTTGCCATAATCAAGAATTGAATTTAAATTTAATCGCAGCTGTCTTTAAAACCTTCTAACCAAAAATCTAAACTTTTCTTCAATATGTAAAGAAAACCCTGTCCGATCCGTGAAGGTCTTGTTACGTATCGTTAACTAATTCTAATAATACCAACAAAGCTGGGCTAAACTTAAAAAAAAACCCCTAAAAAAATAAATATTATTTCGAAAAAGCGAGGTAAGATGTGCGGGTGAAGAGGGACAGGGCACGCGGTACGTGGTTGAATCACTCATAATAATACTGTCTAAAATGGTGTGGTCACTTTAAAAAAAAAACAAATTTTGGGGAAGTTGGAATTAATTTGCGGAAAAAAGATTATTTCAAAATTCATAAGTACCTATTTTTACTATGATGATTATGTAAAATTTAATATTTTATTTGTTTCTTGAGTTTACCTAACCTTTATTATCCTTTTGAGTCGGACGGCGGTCGGTTTTGGGTCGGCGATGGGGCCTCATTAAAACTAGCGCGCTTTACCATCAACGATTGCAGCAGTGCTTACAGGCGGGATTGCGGTCAAACACTAGTTTATAATATAAAAAAAGAGTTCTCGGTATATAAAGATGGACCCAACCACAGACCGACCGCGGCAAGCGCAGCTTGACCTGATCAATCAACCCTTTTTTTTTCCTCTGGGAAATCATCAAATGACTTCTCCCGCTCTGGGCGGAGGGAAAATGCGTTTCAGAATTTACTGACTAAAACCCACCCGTGTTTCTTTACTTAACTGTGCGCCAGGCCCATGGTTTCTTTTTTAACCAACCCGCAACCCTGACCCAGGAGGCATCGGTCTTTCTGGACCCCGTCACGATGTGCTGTCATCTCTTTGAGGCGCGCGTGAAACTAAACGCGCCGACTCGTGTCGACTCGGGCCTGGTCCTTACCGGGCGAGCTGCCCACTGCTCACCGCCGGCAACCAATCGATCCTTGCTGCTGTTATTATAAACCAGCGGTCGCCAGCGACTTCGTTCGCGTGGTTTAGTTATGCTCCGCTCCTATTGGTCGCAGCGTGATGTTATATAGCCTAAAGCCTTCCTGGATTAATGGGCTATCCAAAGAATTTTTCAAATCGATCCAGTAGTTCCTGAGATTAGCGCATTCGAACAAACAAACTCTTCAGCTTTAAATATTAGTATAGATTATAACCATGAGCCCCATTACAATCATTCATTCCACGATAAATGTCTAAGCTGGAGTAAGGGAATTGCATGATTTAATTCCCCCATCACCGTTCCACCATCGGACGACCCGTCGTACGGCGAGTTTCCACCCTTACGTTGTTGATACCACTGCGACCCGGACGAAGCGTTTCGCTTCCTCTGTTATACCGCGTACATCGAGGGACTGGAACAATTTGCCAGCGACGGTGTTTCCGTCACATTACAATTTGAGTGTCTTCAAGGCTAGAGTGAATAGGCTCTTAATAAACTAGCGCGCTTTACCATCAATGATCGCATCACTGCTTACCATCAGGCGGGATTGCGGTCAAGCGCTTGTTTACAACATATATAAAAAAAAAAAAAAGTCTGGGATGATTTGTATTGAGGCATGGTCATGGTGGCCTAGTGGTTAAAACACCAGCCTCTCAAGTATGAGTGTGAATGTTTGATTCCAGGTCAGGCAAGTACCAATGTTACTTTTCTAAGTTATATGTACTTTCTAAGTATAGCTTGGACACCAACAAAGAGATAATTTTAATGTCTTTGGACACCAATGACTGATTAAAAGGTGAAGGAAAATATCTAGAGGAAATCTGGACTTTAGGTAAGTCTGAAATCGCCAACCCGCATTGAGCAAGCTTAATGATTACGCTCAATCCTTCTCTGTATGAGAGGAGACCTGTGCCCAGCAGTGGGACGATAAAAGAAGGTTGATGATGATGGTGATGGTTACAGATTGCGGTTCAATGCCTTAGCCACCCTGTAGAACTCTCATTAGTCTGCCTATACATATTTTTTGTGTATATAAGGTTTGAATATTCAATGGTCCCAGAACTCTTATCCTAAGCACAAACATGTTTATTTAAACACGTTTTGTCAACCCACCTTATTTGCCAATACCTTAAAAGATATCATCATCATCATCTCAGCGTCAATCCGAAACTTTTCAGCTTTTGAGCCTGGAGTCCGCTTTACCAGTCTAACTGCTGATTTTGACAAAAACTTCGGTAGTTTCCGTGACCCGAAGGCGATATCTAAGCATTGCAGTTAGATCAATTGTTGGACTTTTGAGGGCTCCAACAACCCGTAAAGACTGCCATTAAATGTTCGTATGGGGGCCGTAATCGGGACTAACGACTTAACGTGCTTTCCAAGGCACGACCAGACTGACAAATATTTGTACTGCGCGGTGATCTAAGCCGCGCCTTCTTGCGCAGCGGCCGGATTCGCTACCGTTACGCCATGGAAGCTATCAAATGTATTCTGTATACCTTAAAAGATAGAGAACATATAAAAGTAATCCGACGAATGGATATCGGCCTCAAAGCGAAACAAAAAACAATGTAATCTTCACAGCATCCGATCAAAATCCCGATTTGACCCGATATCAAACACACACAAATACACCCAGCGTTTCAACACACCCAGACAGCCAGCCGTCCAAGTGTGCTGTTTGCTGTCTATCTTTATGGAGACCAATAAGAAGCTCTTAGTCCGGCTTAGCGCTCCAACATGTGATATGAATGACGTACGTTATATTAAAGCTTTCATGTTTTAGAATGTAGCGAGGAGACCCCACATTTGGCGCAGTGGATAAGTGATTGAATGCTGCGGTGCGTGCCCCGTGTTCGATTCCTGCACGGAACAGATATTTGTATGACTTATAGGTAACTAGCTTTGGAATTCGGTTATATCGCGCTTTTTAGATTTCCCTCGGGAATATCAAATGTTCCGGGATAAAAAGTACCCTATTATTTAATCCGGACATCCAACTTTACGTCTGCAAAATTTCAAAGCAATCGGTTCAGTAGTTAAGGCGTGAAAGCGGAACAAACAAACAATCAAACTCACTTTCCCATTTATAATTATAAGTAAGGATTTATCCGGGAAGAGATATTCTTTTGATGGAGCAAAGTTAAAAGAAAATCTAGCGAAGTAGTACTGGGTAGTATATAAGGCAAATAAATTTCATATACATACATATAAACGTGAAATATTTTAAAATGTTCTACAACTCTGAAATCGGGTTCGTCACTACTCCACCAGTTCGATACCAAATAAAAAATATATTTCTTAACCAACTTTCCTCTAGAAGAACTAAGTAGTAATAATGTTTTCAGAATCATCACTAATTTATCACTGCGATCCGGACGAAGCGTTTCGCTTCCTCTTTTATACCGCGTACATCGAGGGACTGGAACAATTTGCCAGCAACGGTGTTTCCGTCACACTACAATTTGAGTGTCTTCAATGCTAAAGTGAATAGGCTCTTAATAAACTAGCGCGCTTTACCATCAACGATCGCATCACTGCTTACCATCAGGAGGGACTGCGGTCAAGCGCTAGTTTATAACTTATAAAAAAAAAATAACCGAATGGAAAAATCGTACAAAGGAAAGAAAACTAAAGTATTTTTTACAATTAAATTCATTGACTATCCTCAGAACATATTACAAAAGATCACGGACCAGATTATTAGTAAGAATTTAATTCTACTCCAAAAAATCATCACATTTTTCTACAAAGAGTAATAAGCCATGAAAATCTCCCAGTTTCATTTAAGTAAGCAATAATTTCGTGAATCCTACACGGAGGTTGAGGACTAAAACTGAAAACGGAAAATATCACAAAAAATTCGTCCAACACCACAACGAGGCTTTCCTCATAATCCTGGATCCTTGAAAATGGCACGAGACCCTTATAATATTCAAAATCTACACGCATGTAATCCTACCCAAATATGGCACGTTTTCAGCAACTTTCAACCTGAAAGATTACGACAAGGAAACCCACTTTACTGCACTGCAAAGGCTACACGTAGTTTTGGAGTTTACTCCTTAAGAATCGATTTTCATATATAGGTAAGGGGCCCGGTATGAGAAAAATCCGAGGGGTAAAACCTACTAACGAGTAACGAATTTTAAGCGTTACTATTTTAGTGCGCACCTTAGGTGCGCAACTTTCTAATCTAAAAAAGTGGCATAATTATCTTTTTACAACTATATTTTGTTAGTTATTAAGATAACGTTATATTTAAAAAAAAATAATTATAATAATTTAAAAAAAAATGTTTATAAAAATTATTTCTATTATCAACTTTCTTAAAATTGGTTAAAATTTTCATAAATATGCATTTATATTTTTTTTAATTTTTTATGATTTTTTTATAAATAATTTTTAAAATAATAATAATAATATCATAATAATAATGGCAACACTAAAGTCGACTAGTCAATTTCGTCAAGCTCCTGTTTACATTTTAATTTTAAATACATTTACAAGCAATTTTCATCAACATTCATAGAAAATCAATAAGGAAAATTAATAGCTCAATAATAAACCCATTTTTTTAAAATAAATGTGCAATAATGTGAAATTAAATGCTTATAAAAAACTGCCGAAGCGGAGGTGACATGACAGCTGTCACCTCCGATAAAACTGGAAAACGAGGACGAAAAAAATGTTGACGAGACAAGCCGCACGAAGAGCACGCTCACCACCTCCGGACTCATCGCCCAGCTCCGCCTCGCCGCCGCCGGTCCCCAGCGCCAATGTAAGCGCTGTGACGACACCGGTCGCGGTAGTTGCGTCGAGCTCGAGCGACGAGTATTTCTCTCCGCCGACGTCGCCAAGACCTGTACGTCGGCAGGGGAAAGGCCGGCCACCGAAGAGCTTGGGACTTAGGGGCCATCCGGCCCCGAGCCGGGTCCTCGCTGCCGGTGGTTGTGTGCAGCGCATGAGATGGACTCAAACAATGAACGAGAACGTCATGCGCGCATATTACAGGGCTACAGAGGGGGGAACTAACCTCACTGCGTACCGTGAAAGGATGCTGTCTCTGTTTCAGGCACTGGAACCAACTGTCAACGTCTCGGCCCAACGACTGTCGGATCAGGTGCGGGTCATTCAACGCAATCACAGGTTGGACGATATCGCACTTGATAGGCTGCGCTCAGAGGTACTGAGCAACCAAATCACCCGACTCTGACACAGACTGCGGCACAAGCGTCAATCATCGATGCTGCTCCGCCGCGGTCCAATCGTGTTGAAGAAGAGGATGATAGGGTTGAAACAGTAAGTAGCCAGTACAACGACCGATTGAGGAACGCACTGGAGGATGCGTTCCGCGACTATAGATCCACTCCGACTGACCTTAGACCCCGGTTACCACGGCTACCTATGCATAAAAAAAATAGGGCGCTGGTGTGTGCTTTGGACTCGCTGCTCAAGAATTTCTTCGAGAGCAGCGAGGATCTCATTGATACACACTCGATCCTGTATTGCGCGGCTGTAGCGGCATGTCGATTAGCGAAAGTCAAGTTCCCGAATTGTGAGGAAGCTGCTCGACCTAAACCAGCCGTACCAGCCTGGCAACGCAGAATCGAGCGTCGTATCGATGGGACCAGGGTACTCATTGGCAAACTATACTGCTTCAGGGATGGCAATACTCGACCACGAGTGATGCGCTTTGTGAGACAGGCATTCTCGGGGACTGGTATCAGCACTCGAGAATATATAAATCATCTCACAGAGCGCATCGACTTCCTGAAGCAGAAAGTTTGTGCATGGGCGAGCCGTATTCGGCGGTATAAGCGGCGAGTGGATCGATATACGCAGAATCGCATGTTCCAGAGCGATGAGAGGTGGGTATACAGAGCTTGGGAGCGACCTGAACAAAACGAGGCTGACGTGTGCCGCCCGGATGATGCCACCACAAGTGCATTCTGGCGCGGCATATGGTCGGTATCCGTTTGTCACACTGAGGGTAACTGGATACAGAATGTCGAACAAGTGTGTGAAACCATACCAGAAATGGATACCATTTTGATAACACCATCAGACGTAGCCGCAGCAGTCCGTTCGTTACCGAACTGGAAATCACCGGGACCGGAAGGGCTGCATAACTTTTGGTTAAAATGGCTAAGTAGTTCACACACTTGTTTGGCATCTCAATTCCAGTCATCCTTAGAGTCTGGTTCGCTACCCCAGTTCTTAACAACTGGAATTACCCACCTGCTCCATAAATCAGGTAGCACCGCGGAACCCAAAAATTATAGGCCGATCACTTGTCTACCAACGGTCTATAAAGTTCTTACATCCATTTTGAAAGCTAAAATAAACAAACACCTTATCAGCAACTCCATCATGTCTGTCTCTCAAAATGGATGTAAGAGCGGGTCCCGTGGTACTAAGGAGCTACTCCTCATAGACATGGCCATCAGCCAACAGGTTCGTCGATCCCGCAAGGACCTCTCAACTTGCTGGATAGATTATAAGAAGGCCTACGATTCGGTGCCACATACATGGCTTATGAGGGTGCTGGAGTTGTACAAGGTTAATGCAACTCTACGCACTTTCCTTAGGTCGTGTATGGGGCAATGGAAGACAGTCCTTCGCTATCCAGGGAGTCGACGGATCCAAGGGAATGATGAACCTGTATGGATTAAGCGGGGAATATTCCAGGGCGACAGTCTGAGCCCACTTTGGTTCTGCTTAGCTCTGAATCCTCTAAGCACACTGCTGGAGGATTCAGGTCTGGGTTACCGATTGAAGAGAGGTGGTCAGGTCATATCTCACCTCCTCTACATGGATGATTTGAAACTCTTTGCCCCCAATAAATTGCATCTGATGAAGCTACTGAATGTAACTGAAACTTTTAGTAGTGGCATCAAAATGGAATTTGGTGTGGACAAATGTGCAGTCATGCATGTAAAGCGGGGGCAGATTATGGAATCCGAAGGAATTACACTCCCGGATTCCATACACCTAAGATCCCTCTCCTCATTCGAGAGCTATAAATATTTGGGTATGTCGGAAGCGTTAGGTATCAACGATGCTGACATGAAGCAATCGTTGAAGGAGCGCTTCTTTGGTCGCCTGAAGAAGGTATTAAAAAGTCTTCTTTCGGGTGGGAATAAGGTGCGCGCCTTCAACGGGTGGGTCATGCCGGTTTTGATGTACTCTTTCGGCATACTTAAATGGACTCAGACTGAACTCGACGCCCTGGATAGAAGGGTCCGTACACTGCTGACAGCAAACAGGATGCATCACCCACGATCATCGGTGATGAGACTGTATATTCCCCGGAAGTGCGGGGGTCGAGGCTTTTTAAATGCGAAGACCCTCCACAACCGAGAGGTATGCAGTCTCAGAGAACATTTTTTCAAAACCGTAGTGGGTATGCATCATGATGTTGTCACAGTAGACAAGGGGCTTACCCCGCTATCCATGGCAAAAGAGAACTGGCACAAGCCTATAATACTTACCACTGATGACCGGAAGTTGATATGGCAAAGCAAGGAACTTCACGGGCGATTTTATCGGGCTCTTCATGAGCCCGATGTAGACTTCTTAGCATCCGTATCCTGGCTACGATTCAGTGACCTTTTCGGGGAAACTGAAGGTTTCGTCTGTGCAATTATGGACGAAGTTATCTTGACGAATAACTACCGGAGATATATTATGAAGGACGGGACGATTGACGTGTGTCGGGCATGTCACCATCCGGGTGAGTCCATCAGACATATTATCTCTGGCTGCTCTCGTCTGGCTAACAGCGAGTATTTGCACAGGCATAACCAAGTAGCTAGGATTATCCATCAGCAACTTGCTTTGAAATATAAACTTGTGGATTCTGAGGTACCATATTATAAGTATGTGCCCGACCCAGTTCTTGAAAATGACCATGTCACGTTGTACTGGGATCGGTCTATCATTACTGACAGGACTATTGTTGCAAATAAGCCTGATATAGTAGTGATAGACCGATTAGCGCGCCTTGCAATGATTGTCGATGTTACCATTCCACATGACGGGAATCTCGTGAAAGCTGAGAAAGAGAAACAAATTAAGTATCTCGACTTGGCGCACGAGATTGTTGACATGTGGAATGTGAACTCGGCTGTCATTGTACCGATTGTCGTGTCAGCCAATGGTTTGATAGCCAAGAGCCTCGACCAACATCTATTGAGGCTCTCGTTAGGCAGTTGGATCAAAGGCCTGATTCAAAAGGCAGTACTCCTCGATACGGCCCGCATAGTGAGGAGGTTCCTGTCTCTGGAGCCCTAACCACCGGTAGCTTGGACCCTGCTCCCGCCATCGGTGGAACACTATTTTTTTATATTTTTAAATGTTTTTGTATGTTTTTTATATAAATATTTAAAAATGTAAAGCGATATGTAGACACGGAAAAATAAAGAGATAATAATATTTTTTTTTTTTTTTTTTTTTTATTTATTTTATTTTTTTTTATCGTACTTAAGGTGTAAACTCCAGTCGTGCGTCGGAGCTGACACACACACTTTTTATACTAGTTTCTGTCCGCATTTTTTTATATGTACTATAAGTGAAGAAAACCCCGTCCGACCCATAAGGATAATAAAGGTTAGGTAAACAAATGACCAATCAAATATGAAATTTTGCTTATTCATCCATACGAATAGTATTAATGAATTTTTAAATATATTTTTTTCCGCGAATTAATTCCACTTTCCTCAAAATTTGGTATTTAAAAAAAAAGTGACAACACCATTTTCGACGGTATTAAGTATTAGCGACACGACCACGTGCCGCGTGCCTTGCCTCCCTTCGCCCGCGCATGTATTGCCTACCGCACATGTGTTAATTTACCTCATTTTGCGAAATAATATTTATTTATTAGGGGGATTTTTTTAAGTTTAGCCCGGCTTGGTAAGTATCAGTCGGTAGTATAGTCGGTAGTTATCGATACCTAACAATACCTTCACGGATCGGACAGGGTTTTCTTTACATATTATTGTATAATTTTTGACTGATTTAGTTTACTTTAGCCTTTACTACTGGAGGCTTTTATTAAGGTAATAATTTTTACATTTCTATTTTTAATGATTCTTTTTAGTATTTTAATTTTTTTTTGCTCTGTTGGTATATTGACGTAGTTAGCTGGCAATGCTGGCATATCCATACTAATATTATAAATGCGAAAGTAACTCTGTATGTCTGTCTGTCTGTCTGTTACGCTTTCCCGCTTAAACATCTCAATCGATTTTGGTGAAATTTGGCACAGACAATCTTTAGACCCTTAGAAAGGACATAAGCTACTTTTTATTCCGGAAAATTTGATATTCCCGAGGGAAATCTAAAAAGCGCGATATAACCGAATTCAACGCGGGCGAAGCCGCGGGCGGAAAGCTAGTATTAAATAATTTAACGTAGTAATAGGATTAAAAAACAGTTACAATATTGTTTGATGTCATCCAATGAAGCTGTGATCTTAGAATACTATATACTCTTTATAATTCTAATATTTATTAGCTTAGACTAGCTTTTCGCCGGCGACTTCTCCCGCGTAGAGCTCAGAAAATATTTTGCAAAAAAATGTACCAAACTTTAGTCAAATCCGTTCAGTTTATTAAAGCGTGAAAAGGCAACAGACACAAAGACAGACTAACAATGTGGCTTTTGCATTCCGCTTCCTACTGATGACCTGAAAATAAAAAAAAACACAGCTGAAAATTTGAATTTCGCGGGCAAAAGTTGTGCTTTCACCTTGATAATACAAGTGTCCATCTAGTCACTGGATAACGAGGCTCCAAGTTTCTTAAAGATTGTTAAAGTTCTGTCTACCATGTCTCTTAAGTTTTTGAGATGTACAGACGACAGCACACCAAGCTACTACAATCTGTCAAATTTCTATAATAGATTTACAACTTTATGTCCAAAGCATTAAGGCTCAAGGTTGACCTACTGTCGTCCGTACTGCTCATTTTTAGATAACTTTTATCTCGTATCTCTAGACATAACTCGTTAACTCTTGAGTTTTGAATAAAAGTTGTCCTAGATAGTCTTCAAAGATTTGAATTTTCATGGTTACGTACAATGTGTATGCCCCTCCTTCCCCTTGGTACTCCATCCAAAAGTTGTCTGTAAAAGATCGCTCTTAGCGATAAGACCGTCCATTGTGTCACCCTTTGTAAAACCTTCATATTTGTGTTCTGTAATTTATAAAGGGTGTAAGAAAGAAAAGAAAGAAAGAAAGAAGAAAGAAAATACATTTATTTAGCACAGACTTGACACACAATACAATACATCTAGCATCGGGTAACAACAATAATACATCGGGTAGCAACAAAAAAAAAAATAATAAAAAAACATAAACAAAAAAAGTAATAAAATTAAAAAAAACAAATAAAAAGTAAAATAAAAAACCGTTAAACCCTTGTGTAAAAAAATAACAGCAAAGTGTGCCTCGTGGCTGCACCAAAAAGGTCCAGTTCAGCAAAAATGCCAGACAACTAGTGCCTGACGCTGGTTTTCAACTGAACCTAATGTGAGGTGACAGATGTAAATCAGTTTTAAACAACAGCATAACGTGTGTATTCATACATAAATAAAAATAAATACGTGTTACATAAATAGAAATCATTACAAGTATGTACAAAAATATTGTGAGATTGATCAATATTACTAAAAACTAATAATAAACTAAGAAAAGAAATACTGACAAACATAGGTAATGATAAGACTTTCTTTTTTACAAATTCATTGAACAACCCAGACATAACATATAATTACGAACACAAATTAAAAAATACATTAAATCCAATGATATAACATCAACGCAATTAAATGAAATAATAATAAAAAAAATATATATATAAAAAAATAATAATAATAATAAAATTAAATGTAAAATAATCAAATTGAAAAAAAATGAAAATAATAATAATAATACCAAATTGAATAGAAAAATCAAATAAAAAATAAAATCCAATGCAACACTTACCAATAGAAACACTGAAACATACTGATAGGGTACCTACACTATATGATTGATACATTCAGTGCGACCATGTCTAACTTCCTTTGAGCTTCTGTGAGGTACTGCCGTAAGCGTTGTCTAAAGGCGACTATGGTGTTAATTGCTCTAATTGGTGGTGGTAGGTTATTCCAAATTTTAGAAGCTGCGTAACGGAAGCTACCTCTAAAAGCGGCTGAACTATGCGACTGGGTCGAGAGTTGTTGCGAACATTGCCTTCTTTCACAATCTCGTCTACTGGCTATCCAACTCAACTTGTCGTACAGATAATGCGGTTCCTGGTATTTAACTACACCAAACAAAAGGCACGCCAGATGTAGCTTGCGTCTCGATTTCATTTTCAATATGAAATGTTTGTTCAGAAATGGAGTCACGTGACTTCTGGGGGGTATTGTGTAACAAAATCGAGCGCATGCGTTCTGGACCCTCTGAATTAGTCGATCTGTGCGAGCCAACAGGCGCGGGCCGTAAACAGTATATACATAGTTCAGCCTAGACAAAACCAAGGTTTCAACCAACCGCTCCCGTAGCGGCTCGGACAAGTACTGCCTAATCTTGTACAGAACCTTCAGGCGGTAAAAACAATTTCTGACCGAATCGGCTACGTGTTTTTCGAAACGGAGGTCTTTGTCCATGATAAGACCGAGATTCCGAGCCTCATATACTCTCTCAATTGGTTCGCCCATTAGCTGCAAGTGAAAAGTTGCGGGTAATTTAGCCAGCTGCTGCCTTGTACCAAATACCATGTACTTCGTTTTCGTTGGGTTCAGTGACAGGCAATTCTGCCTCGACCAGTCTGCGATTCTATGAAGGTCCTCGTTTAGATCTTTAATGGCAGTATCGCATTCCTTTGGATTAAAGGATATATATAGTTGAACGTCATCGGCGTATATATGGTACTTACATTTCTGTAAGCACCGAATGATGTCTGCACAGTACAAAATAAATATAATTGGTCCCAGTATAGATCCCTGCGGAACTCCTCTGTCAATGGAAGCAAGAGTAGATGTAAGAGCAGTGCCGCCACCCAAACATAGATTAACAAGTTGTTTTCTATCACTAAGATAGCTGCGGAACCATTGCTTAGCTCTGGGGTCAAATCCGTAGTAACTTAGCTTTGACAGCAATAATGGAATATTTATTGCATCAAATGCCCGGGAAAAATCTAGCAGGACCAGCAATGAGCACATACCCCCATCCTGGGCTGATAGAAGATTGTCAGTCACATCCAGCAAGGCAGTGGCAGTACTGCGCTGTTTTCTGAAACCAGACTGCAAGTCCGGTAACACGCTATTCTGTTCCAGAAAAAGCGTTAACTGATGACTGACAACTTTCTCCAGCACTTTAGATAGACACGGTAAAATGCTAATAGGGCGAAGGTCCTTTACTTCAATTGGGTTATCATTCTTTGGTAGAGGCCTAACGGAAGCTATTTTCCATTGGTCAGGGAATGTTGAAGTTAGTATTGAGCAGTTTATAATATCTGTTACTGTTTTTAGTGAGTAAGGCAAAGTCATGTTTAGCATGTCGAGGGTAATGTTGTCATAACCTTCGGCGTTACTTTTAAGGTTGGATATTATCCGAGAGATGTCGTTCTGTTCTACTGGATTGATTGTAAAAATTGCTTCACCATGTCTATGATTCTCGAAATAAGTCATAAGTGTACTACTTGCAACCGGGTTGCCGGGAACTATCAAAAAAGTACTATTAATTACATTTGGATCTGTAAGATGCGCCGGAAGATCTTGTCTCGGTTTATAGGGTGCTAAAGTGGATTTCAGACTCCTCCATAGCAATTTAGGCATATTTATTTTATTATTTATATTGTGCTTAAAAAAGGCAACTTTTTCATTGTGCAGAGAACTTAAGACAAGGGATTTTAACTTTTTATAATATTCTTTCTTAGAATTGGATTTCGTTTTCCTGAAACAACTTAACGCATCGTCCCGTAAACGCATCATGAGTTTAATCGTATCAGTAATCCACGGATGAGACCTTTCCTTGACAGTACAAGTCTTGATTGGCGCGTGAACATCGAACAGGGAAATTATGCGGGAGTTAAATACATGCACCATGTCATTAACGTTGTCAAACGAGGATATGCTTTCAAGACATAAAAGCAACAAGTCCATTTTAAAATTATCCATGCAAACATTTTTAAGTGGCCTAAAATTAATTAAATATGGTTTAAACTTGTCACGCTTTATATGAAATTCCCCAACTATAATAGAATGACCGTTAAGTGAAACAAAAGATTCCACTGACACGTATCTTGCTCTTAGGTCGGTACACAGGAGATCGATGAGAGTTTCACTAGAGGCCGTGAAATGAGTAGGAGAGGTCACCAGTTGCGTAAGACTTAGGCAGTTCAGAAATTCTAAAGTTTTTTTTGTTTTTACACAGTTTGTGTCTAACAAGTTAACATTAAAATCTCCTAGTAAAATAAAATGATCACAATTTCCCAGTGAACTAAGCGAATCCGTTACAGCATCCAGGAAAAGAACAAGGTCAAGCCAAGGCGGCCGGTACGCTGTACCTATAGCTATTCTTATACCGTTCACTGATAGCGTTAGCCACATCTGTTCGACCGATTCGAACCTGGGATCGACAGCGCCAGTCCAAGTTCGCGCGTTCAGTTCCCGCCGCAGATAAAAGCCAACTCCCCCACCACGACCCGACCTCACACTCGCTGGCCGCGGCGAGTGACGCAGACGATACCCCGGCACCACCGGAGCGCGCCCCGCCTCGCCTGGACGCAGCCAAGTTTCGTTAATTGCCATAATGTCAAAACAAAACCTGTCGATTGCACCAATAAGATTATCATGACCTGTTCCCAATGATCCAGCATTTAGGAAGCCAACTTTCAGGAACTTTTCTCCCTTAGTCATCATTACAACGATATGAAATAATTTCGTCATCTACCAATATCAATAACACAAGTGCACATTTGATCCCATTTAATACGAAACCATATAAGATTATTTGCCGTAGTTCAATTGTGAATAAATAAATATTGCATAATATAATATATGTATTAAAATAAAAATGTAACATTGAGATTCCTAGATTTATAAATAATGAGTTTGTTGGGTGAAACATTATTTTTGTATAGAATGTATATAAATAAGCATTACGTGTGGAGTTATAAAACTGGTTCACGTACAGTTCACTGAGGCACACTGCGAGCCACATACCTACCGATATAAAAAAAATAAGCAGGTAGTAACAACATAAACTTAATATTACATTTGAAAGACACAGACTAACCATAATTACACTTATTTTAAAAATACACACCATTGCAGGAAAGAGATTACAAGAAAGTATGAAAAAACAAAACAAAATAACAAACAAAAAGTTAATTCTATGATACCCGGGATGGACCGAAGATGCGCTGCAAGTCAGCCTCGCAGCGGATTTGGCAAATGGCGTCTCCGGGTTTGTACCGGGCAGAATACGGCCTCGTTTCGACCACACAAACTGCCATCCCAGGCGACTGCCGGCCTCACGAGCGCTCCGAAACAACTCACGATTTACCTTCGTGAGGCGCTCATTCAGATAAAAGCGCGTCGCAGAGCCCGGCAAGTCGAGGTCAGCAGTAGTCATCCCCCGACGCACTCGTGCACCCTCCAGTAGCTCGTCACGCAGATCACGGCGTGCGAGGCGCACGACAAGAAAGCGGGTCTCCACTGGCCCCGTCGCCTGCGTCGCGTTTATGCGCCTACCTCCCACACGCTCGGCGCTCACTATATCGCGTGCTTTGATTTTAACGCCAAACTTTGATGCAACCAACATCACCGTGTGGATTGGGTTTTCACCACTAGCCTCGGGTAAGTTAGAGATCTGGATATCGTTAGCAAGCAGTTCCTGTTCCCGGTCATTGATATCGCTTCGCAGCTGTGATATCAATTTGTCCACATCGGTCGACACTTGGGGCTGAATATTTTGTTGTTCTATTGAAGCCACTCTTTCCTCCAAATTACTTATCCTATCATTAGTGGCATTTAAAGAGGATCTTAGCTCCGAGAGATCGTCACGGAGCAGCTGGAATTCATTCCGTACAGTACTAAGGAATTCTTCTCTAAAAACGCGTAGCTCCGCTTTGAGGATGCTGTTTAGCTCCTGCGTGGTGTCTAGAGCTGTGCTATTGACGGGGCTGGTATCCGTATCCATTAGGTTTACAAGGCTTTCCTCGTGAGGCGCTGGTGGACGCGCTCTTACCGGCGTTTCAGCCTGGTTGTCCCTTACCAAGTTTTTATTGCACTCAGGACAGTGCCAAGAGGTTGTCAAATGGCCGGTACCCTGCAGACCCACACACGCTCGGTGGTACCAAGCCCTACATTTTGAGCAGTTTGCAGCCTCTGCCGATGACAGAAATTTGCCACAGCCACCGCACTTAGCCATAGTAAACTTGTTGCTAAGGTGTTGATAAGCTGATACAGCGATAGGGCAACAGATGGCGCTGTTTTAATAAAACGCTTATGGCGCTTTCTTCGCGATGTGTATGGTGCGGATGGACACCATAGACTGCCCACAGTAACGGTGTAAAGGTGCACGCACACTGAAGTTAGGTCACACTAGCAATCCCTTCACGAACAAAACACTGTTTATTTTCTTTCGAGTGTCCGGTACTTAAAATATTTTTTTTTGTATCGTTACAACGATTTTTAAGTTTATCCCATTTATCACTGCACATACACACTGGCGAATATTGTCATCTGTTAATTGCACTCAGACGAAGATTTTTACAATAAACTTTTGCTAAACAAACTGGTATATTTTATTTATTTTGCGAGATGTATACAGAGAGCTTGTAACTGGTTGACATCTGACAACCGACGTGACGTAGTATCCAGGGTCTTTTCACTTAGTACATTCGTAACTTATATGCAGAAAACGACGTGGGCATTAGTTTATGCGTTGCTCAACAGATGGCGTTTGTACAAATATTTTACACTTATTTAATTTTACAAAAAATCATAACGATGTTTTTTTATTAAATGAATGTTTTATCTTTAAAATTAAACTAAAAAGAAAATAAAGTAACATAGTTTTAATTATACTTAGTGGTAACACTGTAAGAAATTATTGGTAACACTGTAAGAAATAATTGGCGCGTCCGTTTCTTTTCACGTTATTTCGAAATAATTTCAATCTATTTATTTCTTATTTTACTTCCATTTTTTTCATTATTTTTTATTAATATCATGTTTTTTACTTTTTTTGATTTTATTTCTACTTTGCTGCTTTGTAAATTCAAATACATATAGATAAAATATTAATGCTAATCTATGAACCAAGAATTGAAATGGAACGTCACTGGTAATACGGCCATGTTGTTTGTTTTTGGCGATTTGTCATTATTGTTGTTTTGTTGATTTGATATTAATATTATTTAAACTACAGAAAAACTGTGAACGTTGTGTATAAAAAACTGTGAACGTTGTGTGTATAAAAGCGGTGGCCCGCGCGCGCCAAAAGTGACGCCACGCAATTTTTAATTTTGTAATATCTTCGAAAATATTAATTTAAATCTGAAAAATGTACCTAAGGTATTATATTGGATAAGGATTAATGCTGTATTGGTTAAAATTGTTTCGAAAATTAACCGGTATTTGTCGTAAATAGTAAATGACAAAAAAATGTTATTGTGTGATATCCGAGATAGATATATAACATCGCCGACTTTTTTAAAGACCTTTTCAATGTGTACAGTATTTAGTACATTATTTTGATAAATCTCCTAGGGTTCAGCCTGCGTTTCACTGCAAACGCGGAAAAAATGAAATTATTTACGACTTCACATCAGAAACCTCAAAAATAATAGTACCTATTTCACCACAATTTTATGGATGTTATTATACATAAATAAACCTTCCTCTTTAATCGCGTCAAAATCCGTTTTGTAGTTTTATAGATTTAATCATACAAAGGGACATAGGGGAGGACAAAGTGACTTTGTTTTTAATTAGAGTGACAAACATGTTTGACCATAATATTATCTTATCTTGTATGCACTTTTTATGTATGTACACACGAATGTTTAAGCAAATAAAAATCTTGTCTTATCAATAAATTTGGGTTTTATTTATCGAAGCCACCAAAAAAATATAAAAAATAAAGTGAAATAAACCCCTACAAGCATGAATGCTCTACTTGTAATAATTTTGTCGTTAGCCACCAGATGGCGCGGAAGGAAGGCTCGGCTGATGACTCTATACCCTATATATTTAATGTACTCTGTGGTAGTATCTGACATCGACGTACAAACGAGTACCATGGATACAGTACATGATTCTGAACCCCCCAGTGGTGGAATTTTTCGTCGGCATTTTCATGATTTAAAAAAATATATATGTATTTTTTTTTTCACTTTAGACCGTTCATAATTCATCATCAGTCTCCTGCCCTTATCCCAATTTATTTAGGGTCGGCGCAAATGTCTTTTTCTTCCATACATCCCTATCAGAAGCCATCTCGGCAGTCACCCCTTCTTAGCCATATCATCCTTCATACATTCCATCCATCGTTTCTTTGGTCTTCCCCTACTCTTATAGCCATCAACATTCATAATTAAAACTCTCCTCACGACATTCTCCTCATTTCTCCGTAACACATGCCCGTACCATGACAACCGATTTCCACACAACTTAGACCGTTCATAATTACTATACTTTTATAACCCAATAAGATATTAAAATAAAAATTAATTAATTAGCTAACTACACAAAAAAGGGCAATGAAAACAAAACTCGAAAAACTATTTTATCATCTGATTTAATAGATTTCACATCAGGGATCAACGTCATACCTACAAACCCGCACGGCGACACGCTTGCAACGTTCAAAGACGGAGCCGACACTTTTTTTTTTTAAACACTGAATTCTGTAACTGTTCATTAACGACATAAATGATTACCAAAAATTAGTGGCATGCGGTCTAGCCTTTTCGCGAAGTTTGCGTTACGATGTCAGATACACCCTGTATGTTGTACATAATAAGGAGAATTCTGTTCTATACAACGTCATTTATTCTGAATACGAAACCTGAATATAGTTTGGTGAGAATAAGCAACTGAATCCATTCCAATCATTTTTACATCATGTTATATTTTTTTCCAAATAGGTACATTTAGAAATCGTTGTAGTGTGGTTGCCGAGAGCGCAACACGGTAGACATATCATAGTAGGCGCGTGAGACAGGGCCCGTCCGCACCGCGCCGCTGCATCCGCGGGCGGGCGAGCGTTGCGTTGACCATATTGTTGTTGGGACAAACAGATAAGATATCAAGCCCATAACTTTGTGGTTTTTCATGATATATTTTTGAAATTTTGAACATAGATTGTTGACTTAAAAACTTCTATTTTTTTTTATATATATACGAGTATATTATAAACTAGCGCTTGACCGCAATCCTGCCTGATGGTAAGCAGTGACGCAATCGTTGATGGTAAAGCGCACTAGTTTATTAAGAGCCTATTCACTCTAGCCTTGAAGACACTCAAATTGTAGTCCGACGGAAACACCGCCGCTGGCAAACTATTCCAGTCCCTCGATGTACGCGGTATAAAGGAGGAGGCGAAACGCTTCGTCCGGATCGTAGTGGTGTTAACAACGTAAGGGTGGAAACCAGCCGTACGACGGGTCGTCCGCTGGTGGAACGGAGATGGGGGAATTAAATCATGCAATTCCATCGCACACTCCCCGAAATGCATCCTATAGAACACCGAAAGGCTGGCTACTCTACGCCTGTGCTCTAGGCTTTGGAGACCGACTCGAGTTAGATCAGGGTCACCAATCAGCCTCTTTGCACGTCTCTCCATTGAATCCAAAGTGGCCAGGTGACACTTGGCAGCACCAGCCCAAATGTGGCTGCAGTACTCCACACGCGAACGGACCTGTGCTTTGTATAACATTAGAAGCTGCCCGGGTGTGAAGCACTGCCGGACCTTTGCGATAACGCCAAGTTTCCTGGCAGCCACCTTGCTGGCAGCCTTGGACTCAATGAACCGCCCAAAGTTAAGGTCCGAGGAAATCTCAACTCCCAAAAGCTGAAGGCGGTCGGAACACTCCAAGGACATATTCCGAAAAGGTTAATTAACAATTAACATATCATTGTCCTTGTTATAACAACGGGGTAAAGCAGAGATATGCCTATGGTTCATCCACATATCGCCCTATATCCCCTTGTCTGTAAGCGTGTCTTATGTAAGTGTTGAGATGAAGTATAAAGCCTATGTATAATAAATGAGAGAGCTTATTTCTAGTAATCCGGCAAAAAAATAACTGACGGATAAACACATCAAGACTGGCCGATATGGTAGTTGAACCCCAGATTTTATACTCTGCTGTACTATTAGACCAACGAAGCCAAGCATAGTTCATAAAATTTATATTAAATTATATATTCAAATAGCAATAAAATATATATTAAAAACGAATTAAGTACATAAATCACATCAAAAAATCAAAAAAGTAATGTCTGTTATCGAATGTATAAAATCATCAAAAACAACAAAAAAATGAAAACAACATACACCCATCAACCCGTCGACTATATTTTCAATAATTTAATGCAATTTTCAAACCTCGCAGCGGAACAAACTTTCACAAGATAAAACAATAACTAAAACCTATGTATACTTATATACAAATGAATACATCTACAAAAATGTAAGCACACCCCATCAACTGCGTAGAAACGGCCAATTTATGTGGAGGCTGAGTTGAAGGGTGTAACTTACTCACAAAACGTCAAAAGTCCAGATGAAAACCAACACCAAATCTTACGCGTCTCTGTTTATCTATCAAAGTGCTTCCAACGAGACGCAACACGCGGGTTTCATTATGAGGCTCATAAAACAATATGTCCCTTTGGAAGGTAAAGCCCCCGCAGCGCTGCGAATCAATAAATATCTTCAGCTCCGACCCATTGTGGAAGTCCTTGTGCATCGCCAAGCTCACATGCGTCGGCGCCCCTCGGCAGCCCTCAGTTATTATCGTTGCTAATCGCAAATCTGGCGAAAATGCTTTGTGAAGACATAACTGCAAGCCGGCTCTACTGACCGTTGAAGATAACGTGAAACTGGGCCTGTCGTAACGACCACTGATCGAGAAATCCACGCCTGGTGGGTACGCAAGTGGCCTGAATCCAATCTCCGTGCCGAAGCAAAGGTCTGGCATGACCTTGTACATCCACTGCGTCACCATGCGTAGGGTGTTAGGGTCCACATCTCTGACAGAACATGAAATTGATCCCACTGAGTTGTCAGTATCTTTCTCGAAAACTATTTCCGTTTCTGACGACACCAAGTCTTTGATTCTCGACGTCAGTCGCATCTCGTACGATCCTTCTAAGATTTCTTTGTACGTGGCTGTCGCAGAGCCAGCTGAGTCCAACAGGAGCCCTTCACCGGTGCTCTTTGGTTCCATTTCTTTGTGGATCAACTGAGAGAAACACTTATACGACTCTTTAGTCTTCCCGTAGTTGTACTGTTGAACAAGTTTGACCTTATCCATGATTTCTCTTAGGATGATTAGTCTGGCTCCTATGAAACACTTCGGGAATGTACTCTTCGCTTCGGCATGTACGTCACATAGCTTGACTGTTTTCAATCTGCGTGGTTGGACCACAATGATATCCTTTTTCTTGGGGAGTAATCTCTGCAATGAGGACACAAAGCTACTCACTTCTTCCTTCAGTTTTTCTTCGTTTATGTCCATTGTGTTTAATTTGTTTAATTGATATTTTGTTTGTTGAATAAAGTTGGATAACAGGTCAGACGTCATTGACCTGTCTGGTTTTATTTTCGTTTGTGTGAGCTCTGGCGACGTGTCCGGCCAGTCGCACGCTGCAAGGAGTTTGAGTATTTTTAGTTTCAGATAATGTGGACTTATTTTTGACACTTCCTCTTACCGGGTGAACTTAAGCTGTGTATACACAACTATTAAATGCCCGACAAACAAGTCAAGGGCAATGAGTAAGAACCTACTGACGGAAGAGAAAAAAATTCAATACTAATGAAAACACTAATTTTACTATAACTTACGGCCGTACGGAAGACGGGTCTGAGCAGTTGTGTTGCAATGTGTGGCGGGTACGATGCGCCAAATTTTGTTGTGTCGGGAGTTTGGTCGTGGATCTCCAGATCAATCTCTTTCTAGCGCAGCATCGTTTGGTCGTGCTGGTCTTGGGTTTAACATTGCATCACCTCGCTCAACTGCCGTCATTCTTCCTATTCCTAAGTTTTTTTAAGTGAATAGGCTTAATAAACTAGTGCGCTTTACCACCAACGATTGCATCACTTCTTACCATCAGGCGGGATTGCAGTCAAGCACTAGTTTATAATTATGTAAAAAAAAAAAGGATGCACTCATTAATTTTCCTATACCTGTACTATTCGTGATATTGCTAACTATTAACTATAGAATATTGGGAAGAAGTGTGTAATTGCATTTAATAGGTACCTATTGCAATTCTGTCGTCTATTCTTATACTTATTGATACACACATAATAACAGGATCCACACTGATTCCATTCATCGCCAATCTGTATCTCCGTCAATTTACCAATGAGTCCGTCAATCCGTTGCTGGTCATTGACGGGCCATTCGTTCCCATTCGATGTTCATTCATGACACTTTTGTGTACTCAACTGTGACACTTGATAACACAAGACGTCGATATTATTGTGCATATCAATCGGTTTGTTTCAAGGGTATGTTCATTTATAGATGGGTGATGGATATCGTTGAGTAATTGACGCTTCAAGGACTTTCATATGAGAAAATTATGGTTGAGTAAATTATGGTTGGTTGAGTAATTATGGTTGAACCCTGTCCGACCCTTATGGATAATAAAGGTTAGGTAAACACATGACCAAATAAAATACGAAATTTTACGTAATCATCATAATAACAATACTAATGAATTTTGAAATAATCTTTTTTTCCCGCGATTTAATTCCAAGTTCCCCGAAATTTGCTAATTTTTAAAAAGTGACAACACGATTTCTGACTGAGCGAATAGCGATGCGATCACGTGTTGCTACCCTGCCTCCCTTTTCCCGCTCATGTATGTCTAAAGAGTTGCCTACCGCACATGCATTAAGTTACCTCGCTTTTTCGAAATAATATTTATTTTTTTGGGGGGATTTTTTTTTTTATGTTTAGCCCTGCTTTGTTGTAGGCATTAGTAGAATCAGTTATCGATACCTAACAATACCTTCACGGATCGGACAGGGTTTTCTTAACCTATTGTATATCCTGTTTATCTTTTTACATTCCTGTTTGTGATTGTTTAAAATATTCTCTCACCATGTATATAAACTACGTTTTTTGGTTTTTTGGTGCCGGCCGTCGCTGACGACAATCGTGGTGGCCTAGTGGTTAAAACACCAGCCTCTCAAGTAAGAGTGTGCGGGTTCGAGTCCAGGTCAGGCAAGTACCAATGTAACTTTTCTAAGTTATATGCACTTTCTAAGTACCTAGATCTTGAACACCATTCACTGATTTAAAGGTGAAGGAAAAACATTTTGAGGAAACCTGGACTTTAAGTCTGAAATCGCTTTTAGTCTGAATAGCAAGCGTGGTGATTACGCTCAATTCTTCTCTGTATGAGAGGAGACCTGTGCCCAGCAGTGGAACGATAAAAGGTTGATATTGTTGATTATTATCATGATGTCGCTGAAAACCAGCGCTGGGCTCTGTTTTGCAAAGAGTCGCAGCATAATGCTGAGCGACAGCCGTTTTGCGTGGATGTGACGCATGTTCTATCATACATTTTTTATTTTTCTTTTGTGTTTTTGTAGTTTTTTTGCGTCATGTTTACCGCAAATAAACATTTTTCTTTCTTCTTTGTTTCCATACATCTAATTCTATGGTTAATGTTGGCTCTACAGCTATTATTTCCCAAACTAATGTAAAAAGCCTGCGCAATATAGAAATCTAATTTCAATATTTAGTATTAATAAGAGATCAGTTAAAACATCTTGAGGAAACCTGGACTTTAAGTCTGAAATCGCCAACCCGCATTAAGCAAGCGTGGTGATTATGCTCAATCCTTCTCTGTATAAGAGGAGACCTATGCCCAGCAGTGGGACGATAAAAAGGTTGATGATGAAGAGATCAGTTACGCCGCGCGGTTTCCCCCCATTAGTTCCCGATCGATGTGTCTAATCAATGTAAATATCAGAGGCGCACGTGGAACGCAAGGTGCCTTCGACTCCTTGAGCTGTCCATCCAGCCGCAAAGCCCGCGCCTGCTGTAGCAGGGAGTTCGATGTTGTCTCCCGATCAGGGCGTCTCCTGCGCCGGCTAGAGGCGTTAGGTTGAAATTGCCTCTCTCTTGTGCGCTCCGTCTTCTCCTATGCCAGTATCACTGCCTCGCAGAAGGAGAAGACGGACTGCCAGGCTGCCATCATTTTCGCTACGGACTTATCTCCAAAGTGACCGTCAAAATATCATATATGTTTTTTTTTTCGGGGGTAGGTGTAGAAAAGTTAACACACAAAGTTTGGAACTCTTTTTAATTTAAATTATTTTTATTTGCTTTATTTACTTTAATACAGTTATTTATTTTGCATAAACCACTAAATAGCAACTACATACATTGGTGAAATATTTAATGTAACATTGGCGCTTACATTCCACCACCTGCCAGTTCTACACTAAGTGCTTACTTCAAATTCATTGGAAGATCTACATTTAATATATCATAATGTCGTCTCAGCTGGATGTTATTCAAACGGCACAGAAGAATCTCGAGGAGTGCTTCATTAAGAAGATGGGTGAGCTTGAGGCACAAATCCAGTGTGCGGGGCCTACTAAGGACACTGTTGCGAAGGTTGCTGAAGAGTTCCGGTCCTTTCGTGAACTTATGTTTGGCATGCTGGGACTTCTCAGGAAGCAAATCGCGGAGTGCACTGGTCTAGTTGATGCATTGGAGACAAGATCTCGTAGGAAGGCTCTTATCTTCATGGGGTTTCCTGAAGTGGACAAGGAGGATTGCAGGGCTCTTGTGTTGGAAGTTTTGAGGAGCAAGTTGGCGCTTTCCGATATCACTGCATCCGCCATCAAGGTTTGCCACAGACTTGGTTCATCAAGCAGGGGTCCAAATTCCAGTAGGCCTATTTTAGTAAGATTCGCCAATGTTGACCTGAAGTCTACTATATGGAAGGCTAAGTCTGCACTGAAGGGCTCCACGATCACCATTAAGGAATTCTTGACTCGGTCCAGACAGGCAGTATTCGGCAAGGCGCGCTTGCACTTCGGAATGACATCATGCTGGACCCAGGACGGAGTTATTGTCATCAGGACCCATGATGGAACACGACACAAGATTTCTTGCATTGGGGAACTCAATCCATTGATGGCGAAATACCCCAAGAAGCCCGGGGAATCATCTGGATCTGGTAGCAAGCCTGGCAGTGGAGCGCGTAATATCTAAGGGTTTGTTGATGTGTTTGTACAAGTTATCTATACATAGCAACATAATTATATCTTAGTTTTTGTGCTCGGGTTGTCACTTTAACTTATTACGATGTGGAGGTAATTATGTTATGTTTTTATTTGTGTATCGTCATTTCGTCAATGCCATTTGTTACTGTCATGATCACATCTGTCATTAATGTCAAATGTCTACATTTTGACGTTTCTATTTCCATGTTCCACGTTTAGTTCGTGACGTACTTTTCCGTAAATTGCGTTTTATTTCTAATTGTTCATGTTTCGTTTAGTTTTTATGCTTGTTCCTATTTTTACATTTTTTTTTCCTTCTTTTGTGTTATGTTTGTAATATTTGTAAGCTGTTACTGGTGCTACTGGTGGGTGGTGCAAGGATAGTGGTGGTGTACCTTTACAGGAATAATCCTAGTTATAGTTTTGGTAGTTCTAATTATATTTTATTTGGGTATATATATATATATATTAGTATATAAATTATGTTATCTGACGATGATTCTTTTCACTCTGCTATTAATTTGTCTGGTTCATCCGCTAATGCTAGTTTCAGCTCCTTGACTGACACACTTGGCGACTTTGTGCGTCGTAGCTTCAGCCAAAAAAAGAATAATTTATTCAATGTTTGCCACATTAACGCGCAGAGTGTCCCAAGTCATTATAGTGATTTGTTGGACACGTTTTCTGACACGAATGTCCATGCCATTCTGATATCTGAGAGTTGGCTAAAGCCTCCTCTTCTCTCTGCCTCCTACTCTCTCCCAGGTTTTACTCTTATTCGCAATGATAGAATTGGAAGGGGTGGGGGTGGTGTGGCTATTTATCTTCGTAGTGATTTTCCTTTTAAAATCATTACCTCATCACCACCACATTACAATGCTTCCGCCGAGTACCTCTTTTTGGAGGTCTACGTCAGAGGCGTAAAGACTTTACTTGGTGTTGTCTATTGTCCGCCCGTCGTTGACTATTTTTCTGATCTTGAATTGGCGCTTGAGTTAGTAGGTTCTGAGTATGCACACTGCGTCATCATGGGCGATTTCAACACTGACCTTACCCATCACTCTCCCCGATCCCGTAAACTCCTTCATATCATTGAGTCCGTTAGTCTTCATATCCTTTCACTACAACCTACTCACTTCAATATCTCAGGTGATGACACTTGGCTCGATTTAATTATCACGTCTGAACCCTCCCTTGTTCCCTTTCATGGTCAGTGTCCTGCACCTGGTTTTTCCCATCATGACCTCATTTACCTATCTTATGTCCTAAGGCCACCTAAACCCATCCCAAAAGTTCTGCACATGCGGTGTTTTGCGCGCATGGACATTGAGAGGCTTCGTGAGGATGCGTCAGACCTTAATTGGGAACACCTGGCTGTGACGCCAACGGTTGATGATAAGCTGCACATCTTTGAACGGGCGGTCCTTTCACTCTACGACAAGCATGCTCCTGTCAAGCGGATTAAGGTTCGACGTCCTCCTGCTCCCTGGATTACGACAGGGGTTCGAATGGCGATGAGGCGTAGGGATCGGGCCTTTCGGAAATTTAGAAAGGATCGCAGTGAGGTGAATCGGAACTCTTACAAAGTC
This sequence comes from Sesamia nonagrioides, assembly GCA_017933935.1. Taxonomy (NCBI): domain Eukaryota; kingdom Metazoa; phylum Arthropoda; class Insecta; order Lepidoptera; family Noctuidae; genus Sesamia; species Sesamia nonagrioides. The sequence goes on from JADWQK010000278.1 coordinate 79,450, forward strand.
GCTAGAAATAGGTGTAACCAGATGATACGCAACGCTAAACGCCGCCATATTTTCGAGAACATATCTTCCTCTTCACCTGCTGATATCTGGAAGTTCCTTGGCACTCTTGGTATCGGCAGGCCACGGCATGTGGATTTTCCTAATTCAATTGGCCTTGATGATATCAACCGTCAATTCACAACTACAAGTCAATTGGATCCCCAAATATTGGCTCAGACGGTTGATTTCATTGCTGGCCTATCGAGTCCCCCCATAGAACCATTTCACTTCTCTCCGGTGACTGTGGACGAAATTAAAAAAATCATCTTGTCAATAACATCCAGGGCCGTGGGCTGTGATGGGATCAGCCGTAATATGGTTGTCTGGATCCTTGATTTCCTTCTCCCTCCGATCACCCACATCATTAACTATTCTCTCGTTTCCAGTCAATTTCCATCCCTGTGGCGCATGGCTTATGTCCGCCCACTCCCTAAAATTTCAAATCCTTCCCAACCCAGTCACTTTCGTCCCATTTCTATTCTTCCATTCCTATCTAAAGTGCTTGAGGCCTGCGTACATAAGCAGTTCTCTGGGTTTATTTATCGGAACAGCCTCATCAGTCCCTTACAGTCTGGTTTCAGACCTGGACACAGCACAGCCTCCGCTCTCCTTAAAGTGACTGGTGACATTAGAGAGGCTATGGAGGATACCAAAGTTACCGTTTTGGTATTAATTGATTTCTCCAATGCCTTTAACGCCGTCAGCCACGATATTCTGCTTGCTATTCTCTCTCACCTTATGGTTTCGTCCAAGGCACTGGAATGGTTCTCTTCTTATCTTCGGGGACGTCGGCAGTCGGTTCGCGTCGATGAGAGCTCATCGAGTTGGCGTGAGCTGGATGCCGGTGTTCCACAGGGCGGTATTCTTTCTCCATTATTATTCTCCATTTTCATTAATTTCTTAACTCACTGTCTTCGGTGTTCGTATCATCTATACGCTGATGATCTCCAAGTATATGCGGCTGAGCGGGTGGAATGTGTGTCGAACGCTATAGCGGAGGTAAACCAAGACTTGGAGGCTATCAAAGACTGGTCTGATAGGTTTGGGGTGTCAGTAAACCCCTTGAAGTGTCAGGCCATAATTATTGGAAGCTCACGTATGATGAGTAGGTTATCTCTTAGCTCTCTCCCTCCTCTTATCTTCAATGGTACCGTCATACCCATTACCCCCAATGTCAAAGATCTCGGTTTGCATATTGACTCGACGCTTAGCTGGCAACGTCAGGTTTCCTACGTTAGTCAAAGGGTCCACGGTACCCTGCGTTCTCTGTATCGTCTGAGGAACTTTTTACCCGTTAAAACAAAAACCATGCTTGTGCAGACTTTGATCTTCCCTATAATCGACTATGGTGACGTGTGGTACTTTGATCTGAATGCGGCTTTGCTGGATAAGCTTGATAGATTGCTCAACAATGGGATCAGGTTCATATTCAATCTCAGAAAATATGACCATGTGTCGAGCTACAGGTCTGAATTGAAATGGATGCCCATTCGTCAGAGAAGAAATTTGCGCGCCTTGACCACGCTTTTCTCCCTTCTTAAATCACCCACTCCTCCTTCTTATCTTGTGACTCACTTCCAATATTTATGTTCTTCACACTCTAAGAATCTGCGTTCTTCTAACAATCCCCTCTTACTCTGTCCTTCACATACGTCTGACTTTGTTCATTCTTCATTTCACATTCAATCCATTCTTCTATGGAATGCGCTTCCTCTTGATATCAGGATGGCCGCCAGTCGGTTTGCATTTAAGCGGAAATTGCAGAGTTATTTTCGCAACAACTAGCGTAGAGTTATTGCTACACCCCTCTCCCAAATTTTAGTTTTTTTTTTTTTTTATGTATATATTATAAGTATATATTTTGGTAATAGTATGTATGTATATTTAGCTTATTTAAGTATTTTTTTAATAATTATAGGGTTTTTTTTTTTTTCCTTTTGAAAGAAAATCAAGCTAAAGCACCTACCATCTTATCTCTTCACCACCTGGGGTTGACTGGTAGAGAATGCCTAAGGCATTAAGTCCGCCTCTGTACATTTTTTTTTCTGTGCAAAAAGAATAAATAAATAAAATATCTTTTATTTTATCCAGCCGAGATACAAACCGATATATTACCCCATCCGTTGAGCGCCACCTGTGCGGCGCCACTGTACATTTCTCCTTTTTTTTTTTTTGTTGGGATGGGAAATCATCAAATGACTTCTCCCGCTCTGGGCAGAGCGGAAGGGCGTGTCAGACTTTTACTGACTAAAACCCACCCGTGTTTCTTCACTTGCCTGTGCGACAGCCAGGGCCACGGTTTCTTGTTTAACCAACCCGCAACCCTGACCCAGGAGGCATCGGTCTTCGTGGACCCCGTCACGACGTGCTGACATCTCTTTGAGGCGCGCGTGAAACACGACGCGCCGTCGACTCGGGCCTGGTCCTTACCGAGCGGCGAGCTGACTGTACATTTCTCCTGGGTTTACAATTTGCACCCTTTTAGTGAATTGCTGTACATGTGACAAGCGTTTGAATGTACTGTTTTAGGTTAAAAGCGGAATTTATTTGACACAATGTAAAAGGTTTTGCGTGATTGTCGAGAGCTTGAAGTAGTGTTTTAGAGGTGTGTGGAAATAAAATTGATTGGGTACGTCGTGATGGTAAATATCCGGTGGAATTTTGGATGAATAGAAGCAGGGGCGGTTTTTTTTTATTAAATTATAAACTAGCGCTGGTAAACTGTTCCAGTCCCTCAATGTACGTGGTATAAAGGAGGAGGCGAAACGCTTCATCCGGATCGTAGTGGTGTGGTTGTCGTTCGCGGTTCCAGATTTCCTACTTACAGCGAGTTTCCACCCTTACGTTGTTAACACCACTACGATCCGGACGAACCGTTTCGCCTCCTCATTTATACCGCGTACATCGAGGGACTGTAACAATTTGCCAGCGGCGGTGTTTCCGTTAGACTACAATTTGAGTGTCTTCAAGGTTAGAGTGAATAGACTCTTAATAAACCAGTGCGCTTTACCATCAACGATTGCCGCACTGCTTACTATCAGGCGGGATTGCGGTCAAGCGCTAGTTTATCCATTAATATAAAGTGCGTATGTTTGTATGTCTGTCTGTATGTATGTATGTGCCCGAAGTTGCTCAAAACCCTCACCACTATAGATAATCATATAGATCTGGATGCGCTGAGTTCAAAAAAAAAAAAATACAATTTTTTTTTGTCTCGGTCCTAATATATATAAACAAAAATCCTATGTCCGGATGGTGATCAACGGGGTGGTTTTAGTGTGGTGAAAATCCCACACTTCTCGAACTCGATCCCCAGAGGTCGGGTGAGTTTAGATTTTAGAAGGTACTTACTCTCCGCAAAAAAAAATAATTATAAAGCTGTAGAATAGAAATGGAAAGTGCCTGTGTTTAAATTTTAATAGCCCGTGCCTTCGTTCATGTCGGTAAAAAGTTGAATGTCTTTCTAACTGTCAACTGTTAACTGTCTACAAAATAACAGCTTTTTACTAAATGCGTATGTATAAAGTGTAGCGGTCATAACCATATATTCTACATTACGTGTTTTCAACATCTACATCTATAGCTATAATCCATACTAATATTATAAATGCGAAAGTAACTCTGTCTGTCTGTCTGTTACGCTTTCCCGCTTAAACCTCTCAACCGATTTTGATGAAATTTGGCACAGACAATCTTTAGACCCCGAGAAAGAACAGCAGTGTCCTTTCTCAGGGTCTAAAGATTCTCTGAGCCAAATTTTGAAAGCGTAACAGACAGACAGACAGACACAGTTACTATCGCATTTATAATATTTAGTTAATAAAAAAAATAATTAAGACGCGTATTACGGAGTGGGGGCTAATTAGGTACATCACGCCTTGGTATATTTTGTACCACGGCGTGACGTCACGCGACATTTAAAATTAATATATCTTCTCTTATCTTACCTATCTGAATGAAAAAAAAATCGTTTAATATTCAACAATGTTAAACCTTATTTATAATTTTTAGTAACAACGTAGTTTGTGTTGAATTATTGATACCATCGGCCCATGTGTGTGCTTTATTATCCAAGGGCTAATTGGGTATTCTCCTTGGTAGAAAAACCATAATTATGTTTAGTCCGTCAATTAAAATATCAAAAAATTTTGGCACGTTTTTCTTTTTTGTAGTAATTCAATAAAAAAATACAAAGATACAACGCATCAAAGAATGGAAGTGGGGGTTTGTGACGTCAAATTTCGATATAAATTGTAGTGAAATGTGACGTCACGCGAATTTTCAACGCCCTGTATCTTCCTCATTATTTGATCGTGAAAAAAAAAGGAAAATACGTGTCTAATATTTTTAGAAATCTAACTGACGGTTTTATTAGATTATTTTACTCAAATAGGTACCCAATTAGTATTGTATTAAATTTTTAACCGACTTCAAAAAGGAGGAGGTTACTCAATTCGACCGTATATATGTTTTTATTTTTTCTATGTTTGTTCGCGCATAACTTCGTCGTTTATGAACCGATTTTGATAATTCTTTTTCTGTTGGAAAGAAGACGTTCCCCAGGTGGTCCCATGATAAGGATATCAGGGTTTGATGGTGGAAGACCAGAGAAAACAAGGGGAACTTTCAAAAATTGCAGGGGCGACTAGTGCATTTCTTAGCATTTTCATTAAGTATCTTAAAGCACTACAATTTAATAAAGGTCTGGAGTAGATGTGATGATGGAGCCGGGAGACAGTCGAATTAACTCCTCAACAATTCACAGTAGCTACCTTGTGTTTGTGCTTGAATAATTTGTATTGACAAGAACCTTACACCTAGATGGGTGGTGACTGTCATTAGGGTGCTGATGATGATGACAAAGGTCAGTTCAGGAAACTCCTAAACCTTTGTAAACATTGGGTTAAAATAATGGTCTGCAGTAAATTTGATGATGAAGACAATAGGCAGTAGAGGGAATACTTACGGGTAAAAATTAAAGTAAACAAAATTATGTAGTTTCCTAACTATATTTGCGTCAGCTTCCAGTCTGACCGGATGCAACTGAATACATAGTACTTTTAACAACTAAAAAGTGTAAAATAAAAACTTTTTTACAAAAAAACAACCGACTTCCAAACACCACTACAAAGGGAAAAATAACTAATTTCGGAAGTCGGTGTCAAAAATAAATATACAAAACCAAAGCCACCGACTTCCGAAATTAGTTATTTTTCCCTTTGTAGTGGTTTTTGGAAGTCGGTTGTTTTTTTGTAAAAAAGTTTTTTTATGCTATTTATTGTTCTTCTAATATAAAATAAAATTGTATATTATATTTTCTTATTTTAAGATACTAACAGTGATTTGCTGTAACCTTTGTACTAAGTATTTCATGTGATAAACTGATGACCGTGCGACTGAGAAACCGTCGTGTGGCGCACAGGTAAGTGAAGGAACACGGGTAGGTTTTAGTCAGTAAAAGTCTGACACGCCCTTCCGCTCCACCCAGATAGGGAGAGCTCATATGATGACTTCCCACCCACACCAAAAAGAAAAAAAAAACAACAATGACATCATAGCGATTCCATTTTTTTTTTCTATCTGGTTGTCCTGGCTAAACTCTGAAACGGATGAGCGGATTGTGATGACATTCAGTATGAAGATACGTTCGGTTTGACTAATGTTTTAGGTTATTTTATACAGCATATACAATATGAAAAGAAAACCCTGTCCGATCCGTGAAAGTATTGTTAGGTATCGATAACTGATTCTTCTAATGCCCACAAAGACAGGCTAAACTTAAAAAAAATCCCCCTAAAAAAATAAATATTATTTCGCAAAAAGAGGTAACTTAATACATGTGCAGTAAGCAACCCCTTCCGCGGGCGGCGGGGGGAAGGGCACGTGGTACCTGTGACGTGGTCGCGTCGCTATTCGCTTATAATAATACCGGTGTTGTCACTTTTTTAAAAATTACCAAATATCGGGGAAATTGGAATTAATTCCCGGGAAAAAAGGATTATTTCAAAATTCATTAGTATTGTTAATATGATGATTATGTAAAATTTTATATTATATTTGGTCAAGTGTTTACCTAACCTTTATTATCCTTATGGGTCGGACAGGGTTTTCTTTACATGTTGTATATTTTATACTAACGGCCGCCAGCGACTTCATTCGCATGAAGTCAGTTATGCTCCGCTCCTATTGATCGCAGCGTGCTGTTACATAGCCTAAAGCCTGCCTGGGTTAATGGGCTATCCAACACAAAAAGAATTTTTCAAATCGGACCAGTATTAGATTCCTGAGATTAACACGTTCAAACAAACAAATAAACTCTTCAACTTTATATACCTAAGCTTTATATTAGTACCTATAGATATACAACGAAAGTCACCGACGTAGCCTAGCGGATTAGCCCTTTGAGGTGGCAGTGGGCGGGACACATAGCTCTAAGAGCCGACGGCCGATGGGGCAGAAAGCCTCGTTGAATTGCGACCACGTACAGCCAAGCGTAGCGTCGGACGCCCACAGACTAGGTGGTTGGGTGACCTGACCAAAATCGCAGGGAAACGCTGGATACAGGCCGTGTCCCAATCGTTCTATTTGGAAATCCTTGGGAGAGGCCTGTGTCTAGCAGTGGACTTCCTGTGGCTGACATGATGATGATGATACAGCATATGAAGACTGCAAAACCGCGGACGGAACTCTGTGTATAAGGTACAGACGAGAGCACATCAAGCTACTACAATCTGTCAGATTTCAACCTCAACTCTTGATCAATAGCCTCTGTGGAATTATACAACAATTTTGCCAATAACACGTGTAATAAATTATAGAAATTCTTCGAGCAGTGATGCAATCGTTGATGGTAAAGCACGCTAGTTTATTAAGCCCATTCACTTAAAAAAAACTTAGTGAGTGAGTAAAACTGAGTATTTCACAATAATGGCGGCTATCGCCAGTGACAGTTGCAAAAGACGGCCGCGTGAGCCGTCTATGACGGAGGTTTCAGGCAAAGTCATGATGTGGCCACTATGCTGCGATATTTCAATGTTCTTTATGAATTATTTACTGAATGCACTTTTTACTATATAAATCACGCGCCTTTATTTAGTAAACGACACTATAAATAATTTTAAAAGTCCAATGAAAAATGCGCGTGACACTCAACTTTCCCGTCAAACCCCTTGTCAGATTTCTTTTTCGTTTAGTACACTAAACTGCCAAATATTCCCAATCAACCGCTTTAGAGATAAAGTTGAAAAACTTTTAAAGAAATCTGACAAGGGGTTTGACGGGAAAGTTGAGTGGTTTGACCTGCTATCGTCCGTACTATAGTTACTCAAGTGCGAACGAACACATAACAGAGCCCAATCTAATTCATAAAACTCGCATATATAGATAGGCAGACTCCCATCTGACCACTACTAAACGTTATTGAAACCGATCGTTTTTAATTGAACTAGTAAAATAAACAATTGTAGCGGATATCATAAATATTTGGAATAGGAATAGACGTGAATTCCGTACAACGCTGTTCGCTTCCCGGTTCAATACCCGACTTGAACAATATTTACTGCTGTGAAGCGTGTGCTGTTTGATTCTTTATTTATGATCCAACTTCTGTGGTGCTAAAAGAAGCCTACCCATTAGAGTTGGATTACAATTTAAGTTTCTTCAAGGCTAGAGTGATAGCGCGCTTTACCATCAACAATTGGATCACTGCTTACCATCAGGCGGGATTACGGTGAAGCACTAGTTTTATAACAATAAAAAATAGGCTCTTAATAAACTAGCGCGCTTTACCATCAACGATTGCATCACTGCTTACGATCAGGCGGGATTGCGGCCAAGCACTTGTTTCATCTATACTACCTAATATACAAAGCTGAAGAGTTTGTGTTTGTGTGAACGCGCTAATCTCAGAAACTACTGGTCCGATTTGAAAAATTCCTTTTGCGTTGGGTAGCCCATTAATTCAGAAAAGCTTTAGGCTATATAACATCACGCTGCGACTTATAGGAGCGGAGCATAACTAATTTCAGGTGAACGAAGTCGCTGGCAGCTGCTAGTAATTGATATCAAACTAAAAACGTTCATTCTTGTAGGAAAACAGTGATAAAGCTTCGGAGTATATTCTATTTTCTTTTCATACATCTATACTAATATATAAAGCTGAAGAGTTTGTTTGTTTGAACGCACTAATCTCAGGAACCACTAGTCCGATTTGATTTTTTTGCGTTTAATAGCCCATTAACCCAGGAATGCTTTAGGCTATCTAACATCACGCTGCGACCTATAGGAGCCGAGCATAATAACTAACTACACGCGAAGGAATTCACGGACGGCCGCTAGTAAAAAAAAAATATAGGCGTCGCGTCGGTTAAAAAGAGAAGGTATTACAAAAATGAAACAACAAGGTAGCCATAATAAACGCTATAAAGGCCCCGGATATTAGAAATGTTTATAATTTATCGTAAAGTTCCGGGTTCGACACCCGGGTCAAACATTGTTTACAGTTTCAGCTCGTTCCGTTTTGTAATAATATATTACATGAAACAGATGTGTTTAGGTGATTACCCGACCGTGCAAAGAATGTATAATGGTTTTACTAATGAAATTGCCTGTAAAACGATAATAAGAATGGTTTGCTGTATTATTGTAATTATAAAGTTTATGTATGATAGGCTCAGGCTTTATAGAATCTATGCTAATACCTATACTAATATATAAAGCTGAGGAGTTTGTTTGTATGTTTGTTTGTTTGTTTGTGCGCGCTAATCTCGGGAACTACTGGTCCGATTTGAAAAATTCTTTTTACCTTGGATAGCTCATTAATCCAGGAAGGCTTTATGCTATATAACATCACGCTGCGACCAATAGGAGCGGAGCATAACTAAACCACGCGAATGAAGTCGCTGGCGGCCGCTAGTATATTATAAAGCTGAAGAGTTTTTTTGTTTGAACGCGCCAATCTCAGAAACTACTCATCCGATTTGAAAAATTCTTTATGCGTTTTATAGCCCATTAATCCAAGAAGGCTTTAGGCTATATAACATCACGCTGCGACTAATAGGAGCGGAGCATAACTAACTCTACACGAACGAAGTCGCTAGCGGCTAGTAGTCTATAAAGCCTGGAGCACAGGCGAAGAGTAGCCAGCCTGTCGGTGTTCTATAGGACGCACTTTGGAGAGTGTGCGAGGGAATTGCACGATTTAATTCTACCATCTCCGTTCCATCTGCGGATGACCCGTCGTACGGCGAGCTTCCACCCTTACGTTGTTGACACCAATACGATCCGGAAGAAACGTTTCGCCCGGGTCGACGGTGCGTTGTGTTTCACGCGCGCCTCAAAGAGATGTCAGCACATCGTGACGGGGTCCACGAAGACCGATGCCTCCTGGGCCAGGGTTGCGGGTTGGTTAAAAAGAAACCGTAGCCCTCGCGCACAGCCAAATGAAGAAACACGGGTGGGTTTTAGTCAGTAAAAGTCTGATACGCACTTCCACTCCGCCCAGAGCAGGAGAGATCATTGGGAGTCAATTCCTAGAAAGTAGACCCGGATTTTCCGGACCTCAGTTATCCGGATTTGCGATTATCCGGACTGCCAACCGCAACGAGTTTGAACGTGAACGTGGCGGAACTGGCATATCGCCACGCCACTTGTGCCATCCGCACCCTCCGCGCGTACATTATGTACAATTTCTTAATAAACGTTGATTTTCGCTTATATGTATTTGTTGTTTTTAATAAACACCTGTCCTTACATATGTATGTACCTACGTACATACTACATATGTATAAAAAAGCCCGCCTTTCTTCATACATTGGATTAAGACAGAGACAATAATTAGTCGGAATAATCGAAGTCCTACTGCAATTGCAACAACATCATCATCATAATTTTAGCTGAAAGACGTCCACTACTGGACATAGGCCTCCCCCAAGGATCTCCACGACGACCGGTCTTGCGCCTCCCGCATCCAGCGGTTACCCGCAACCTTCACCAGGTCGTCGGTCCACCTTATCGGGGACCTACCCACGCTGCGTCTTCCAGTACGTGGCCGCCACTCCAGAACTCGAGAACCTGTCGGCCCTATCGGGCATCGATACTATTTGGGCAATGTGCCCGGCCCACCTGCCACTTAAGGGTTGCAATTCTTCTGGCTATGCAGTTACTTTCGTTCTTCTGCGGATCTCCCCATTTCTGATTTTAATTCCTCAATTTTTATACTGTAAAAATGATAGCTTAAAATAAAACCTTTGCCCCTAATAGCTAGAGATTTTATTTTTAGATGTTGCTGTATTTAAGTGTGTACTTATAATTTATATAGCTTCGGTTCAAAATCCAATAAATATAAAATATGTAACAACACAATCCCTTCAATAACCGAAAACCTTCAACAATTCCAACGAGCTCTGCTACTTTATGGGGACATTAATCGATAGGCGTCCAGTTGGCGTAAAGTACCTCTTAAATTGCTCAGAAAATCCCAAACCTATTAAACTTGATAGGACAAATTGGAGTTATTGAGACCCCCCCTTTAGCTTTAAACAGCCGATTTTGTAGAAAGTTATTAAGTGCCACTGCCCCAGAAGTTCACACCGAGTATTTGAGAGCCGTTTTAGTTTTGACTACGTTTTCAAATCGGCGAATTTAGTTTATATTGTTTGAATTTTGATCATTTTGTTTAAGTTATTAAGGAAACTTCAAATCAATATATGTAATTAACCTTTGTTCAACTATATTTGGGTCGGCTTTTTTTATAAATTTTAAACTACTACTTGATCGCAATTCTGCCTGATGGTAGCAGTGATGCAATCGTTGATGGTAAAGCGTGATGGTTTAATAAGAGCCTATTCACTCTTGCCTAGTTCGACGTTCGGCAAATTGTTCCAATCCCTCGATATATGCGGCAAAAAAGAAGAGGCGACACGCTTCGTCCAAATCGCGGTGTTGTCAACAATATAAGGGTGGATACGTTGACCAGTAGGCCTATACGTAGCCAACATAATGAATACTAATATTATTGTATACACCTAAATCTTTCGGAATTAATTCCCGAATGGCGATGAAAACCATAAAAGCATTCTTAGCATAACTCATGAAGTTTTTGTAGTTTATATACCTACATTTTTTTTTTATTTATACTAATATATAAAGCTGAAGAGTTCGTTTGTTTGTTTGTTTGTTTGTGCGCGCTAATCTCAGGAACTACGAGTCCGATTTGAAAAATTCTTTTTGCGTTGGATAGCCAATTAATCCAGGAAGGCTTTAGGCTATATAACATCACGCTATAACCAATAGGAGCAGAGCAGTAACAAAAAATGTTGCGAAAACTGAAGTCAAAGCGGAGCATAACTAACTCTACGCGAACGAAGTCGCTGGCGGAGGCTTGTAATTTATTAACTAGCGCTTGACCGCAATCCCGCCTGACGGTAAGCAGTGATGCGATCATTGATGGTAAAGCGAGCTAGTATATTAAGAGCCTATTCACTCTAGCCTTGAAGACACTCAAATTATAGTGTGACGGAAACACCGCCGCTGGCAAATTGTTCCAGTCCCTCGATGTACGCGGAATAAAAGAGGAAGCAAAACGCTTCGTCCGGATCGTAGTGGTGTTAACAACGTGAGGGTGGAAAGTCGCCGTACGACGGGTCGTCCGATGGTGGAACGGAGATGGGGGAATTAAATCATGCAATTCCCTTGCACACTCACCAGAATGCATCCTATAGAAGACCGAAAGGCTGTCTATTCTACGCCACGCCAGTAAAAAAAGAAAAATCTTCACCTGGCGCGTTTAATCTCCGATAGCGCTTTTTCATTCTCCGTAGAACTGCGAGCAGATTCACAAGACACAAACCATCTATCTCTCATCTATTACGCTATCCGAAAATACCCCTTTACCAATTTAGATAAACGTTCATTAATAATATCCCGATGATGGGGTAAATCCGGCTCACCAACAAATACAGACAACAGGCGATTAACGCTCGTGTAATTAATGTGGAAGGGGCAAAATTTGATTAAATCCGCTTCTGAAATGCAGCCCAGGGCTGGCTGTGTACAATGTAGCACACAATCTGAAATTGAGCAAGCTTTCAACTTTTTAACTAACTGACTTTACATTTAACCATTCAGAACTAAGTGATGTAACTGGTTTAAATGAAAAGTGCTTGAGTTTTAACTAAGTGGAGGTTCTTTAGGCTGTTTTTAATTCAATTTCTGGGCGGTTTTCGCTAGAGATTCGATACCTCCCATCTTGCACTGCTTTCCCTGGCACCGGCGCACGCGAGGACCTAGGTAATAAACAAATAATATTAAAATCGGCCATAATTACTTTCTTAGAAAGTCTTTGTAATGTGCTACTTTCGTGATTTATTCCATATTGTTTTAAATTTAGGGTTCAAAGTTAGAGTGGTGGACAGATTTCTTTTTACTTTTGGGACGTTTCTTTCCGAAAATATCAACAATATTATAAAATGATTTTCGTTAAACGTTATTCAGTTTTAAATACCTGTCTAGCATATATCATACGTTAGGTGGAAATGAAAACAACAAAACAAGTGCGTGTCGGTCTCACGCACAAAAGGTTCCGTACCATTGATTTATGAAATTAAAAGATTTATTTGTATGAAAGATTAGGCGGTAATAAGCGGTATACGATTTACGAGGGAAAAAAACCTACTTACTAGATCTCGTTCAAAACAATTTTCGTTGCTAGTTTTTACGTAGCTAGTTGTACACCATATGTTTTTTTTTTAGATTTTTCATTTTCTTATTTTAGAAGTTAGAGGGGGGGGGGGGGGCAACTTTTTACACGCCAACTATTTTTGACACGCCAAGATGATGCTATACAATATGTTAAGAAAACCCTGTCCGACCCGTAAGGATAATAAAGGTTAAGTAAACACATGACCAAATATAATATAAAATTTTACGTAATCATCATAGTATCAATACTAATGAATTTTAAAATAATATTTTTTCCCGCGAATTAATTCCAACTTCCCCGAAATTTGGTGATTTTAAAAAAAGTGACAACACCATTTTGACTCTACGCTTATGGGATTCGACCACGCGTCGCGTGCCCTGCCCCCCGTCGCCCGGGAAAGGGTGTCCTACCGCACATGTATTAAGTTACCTCTTTTTACAAAATAATATTTATTTTTTTAGGGTTTTTTTTTTAACTTTTGTCTGGCTTTGTCGGCATTAGTAGAATCAGTTATCGATTCCTAACAATACCTTCACGGATCGGACAGGGTTTTCTTTACATATATTGTATATTGACACTGAAACTGATCAATTGATCCATGGGCCTGTTATAAACTAGCCAGAAGCCAACACCATAGTAAACACCGTGTTTAGTTGGAAACATTGGGTAATCAACTAGAGAGGGGGATGTTCTTAACGGTGAGGCTATTTGAAAGTTTTCCTCTATAGTTGATTCAGATCAACACCTGGGCCTGTAGACAAAGTAACATCGCTTCATAGCGAAGCGATGTTACATTGGCTAGGGCCGCTGATTTCTATTTCTATACGCCTAATTTAGATTATTAGGTACTCTGGGAAAATATATTAAAACTAGCTTTCCGCTCGCGGCTTCGTCCGCGTGGAATTCGGTTATATCGCGCTTTTTAGTTTTCCCTCGGGAATATCAAATTTTCGGGGATAAAAAATAGCCTATGTCCTTTCTCAGGGTCTAAAGATTTTTTGTGCCAAATTTCACCAAAATCGGTTGACAGTTTTGAGCGGGAAAGCGTAACAGACAGACAGACAGACAGACAGAGTTACTTTCCCATTTATAATATTAGTATGGATTGGTCACAATAAGCGACATGTCACTATATAAGAAGTCATTATATCCAACTTTGTTGTAAAGAAAACTTATAAGGAAATTAGGAAACCAAACTTTATTGTGTAATTACTTCATAATTATCGCTTGGTAAATATATGCGGAGTCATTATAAACGGCTAGCTTTCCGCCCACTGCTTCGCTCGCGTGGAATTTGGTTATATCGCGCTTTTTAGATTCCTCATTGTCGGAGATTAATTATCGTATCATTTAGCTTCTAAGTTAACATGTGTCATACGTTCGTGATTACTGGGAATATTTCTTCAGGTTTAAAAATGTATGATGCTTCGATAAATGGATAAAGTGGTTTAATGAAATATCCGAAGAAAAGGGCATTTGGTATAAAGTGATACAAAATGAACCCCCTCGCGAACCCTGGTTTGACGATAAATGTTTAAGTAGGAATTATATTAAGTTACTGTTAAGGCTTCGTTCTGGCCACTATCCATCGGCAAAATTTGCTTTCCTAATGAAAAAGGCTTTGTCCCCTAATTGTGAGACATGTAATAAGATTGAAGAAGTGCAACATTTGCTGATGGATTGTGTTAAGAACAAAGACGAGAGGGAATCATTGGCTAGGGAGTTTGATTTGAACATGTGGGATGTTGGACTTATCCTAAATATTTTGGCTCACCCAAAATCAGAAAGGACTAAACGCATAGTTTCTGTCTTAATTCAGAACTCTAGGCAGTGATTCCATCTCTTATTGTGTCATTGTGTTGTTGTGTGTTAAATGTATATAATAATTGTTTTGTGTGATATAAACACACTTTATTTTTTTAATTGGTTGTAAACTTAGTATAAGGTACAATGGGGTTGCCGTATCCGTGTGGATAAAAACCCCTTATAAATAAAGAGAATAAAAAATAAAAAAAAAAGTTTACATGTTTTTTTACGAAAAGTTTAAATATGTAGAAAAGTAAAACATTAAATTTAGGTATACATACAGAAAACAATTTTTAAAAAACAACCTTGTCGGGTCAGACGCAAAACATTTTCTGATTATTTCTTTCTGAAAGTAAACAACCCCTTGTCTCCATTTAACTGTCGGAAGAGGGTAGAGACAATTTAAAATCGGGAGGGTAGAATGACTTCCTAAAACTGTGCCAAATTGCAACATTTACCGTCTAACTGTCGAATGATGTTCGAATGATGTCAGATTCATGTTCGTATGCCACACCCCCTGTGTGACGCAAGTATGTATCGGTCATCCAATAGTTATCACGGAACATCACACTAATAGGTAGTATAAAGGCAAAACTTTACGTGTGTGCGTGCGCGTGTGCTGTGCGTGCACATGTGCGTTTGTTTTTGCGTGTGCATTTGCGTTTGCGTGTGCATGTGCGTGTGCGTGTGCATGAGCGTCAGCGTGTGCGTACGTGTGTCTCTCGGTGTTGTTGAATGCTTTTTTATATGTTAATACCTGACAATATTCAATTACCATTATTGAATTAAATACGGCCATTACACATTAAGTAAAATTAATAGCAAATAGGAATTAAAAAATTGACTTTGTGGTTAAGCTACACTTGCAGCGGTTGGTCCATGGATCGGTGACCATCTGTAAAGTATGTTAAGACTGGTCTCGGCTGTCATCCATAGATCTTTGACAGGCCTTACGCGTAGTCAGACGCATAAAAAACTTACCAAGGCGTATCGTTTTTTTTATAATTATAATAATTTATAATTATAAAAAATAACAGTGCTTGACCGCAATTCAAGCAGTGATGCAATGGTTGATGGTACAAGGCGCTAGTTTACTAAGAACCTATTCAGTCAAAAAACTGAGTAAATAGGAAGGAAGAAGACAGTTGGGCGAGGTGATGCAATGTTAAACCCAAAAACACGACCAACGATGCTGCGCCAGAGGGAGATTTGGTCTAGACCCTCCACGACCAAACTCCCGACACAACAAAAACTCCCGACACAACAACATTTGGTGCATCGTACCCGGCACACATCGCTACACAACAAAATTTGGCGCACCGTGCCGGCACATCATATCACCCAGTTACTGGGTTAAAGAGTTCAGATAGACAGTCGCTCCATGTAAGATACTGGTGGTAAGCTGCATCCGGTTGGACTGGAAACCAACTCCAATACTTGAGAAAAGGGTAGACAGACGCTGAGGACCGATTTCTTTCTTCAAATTTGAAAGACTCTACGCAAATCCAATTACAAATTCTTATCATAAACACACACCATTTTAATACATAGGTATTTCATATGGCGAGTAAAGCCGCATATCCAAAAGAATTTTATACCAAAATATTACTTGCAAATCTGTGCGAAAATGTGTACAAAAATCTTCTTTGGGTATTACAATGAGAGGACCATTAGGCGCCTTTCCGGTAAAACGATTATATCTAGAATGTCGTGGTGTCCTAGTGGTTAAAACACCAGCCTCTCAAGTATGATTGCGCGGGTTCGATTCCAGGCCAGGCAAGTACCAATGTAACTTTTCTAAAGTTATATGTACTTTCTAAGTATATCTTGGATATCAATGACTGAAGGTGCAGGAAAACATCTTGAGGAAACCTGGACTTTATAAGTCTGAAATCGCCAACCCGTATTGAGCAAGCGTGGTGATTACGCTCAATCCTTCTCTGTATGAGAGGAGACCTGTGCCCAGCAGTGGGACGATAAAAGGTTGATGATGATGATGATTATGTCTCAACTTTAAGTGATGAACAACTAAATGCCGCAGTATAGGTACTTCTTCTTTCTTTATTTTATGGCATCGCACGGTTTGTGCATTTAGCCAATGTCACGTAATGAATTTCATGTCGAAAAAGACGGCCGAGTAAACCGTCTTACGAGGGAGGTTTGAGACAAAGTCATGATGTGGCCACTATGCTGTGATTTTTCACTGTTCTTAATTAATTATTTACTGAATGCACTTTTTACTACATAAATCACGCACTTTTATTTAGTAGGTAAACAGCACTATAAATAATTTTAAAAGTCCAATGAAAAATGCTGCGTCTTCCGTCTGAGGCCCCCAACAAGGTGGACCGATGACCTGGTGAAGGTCGCGGGAAGCCGATGGATGCGGGCAGCACAAGACCGGTCAACGTGGAAAGCCTTGGGGGAGGCCTTTGTCCAGCAGTGGACATCTATAGGCTGAAGAAGAAGAAGAAGAATGAAAAATGAGCGTGACACTTAGCTTGACTTTCCCGCCAAAACTCCTATAGATACTTATACAGCAGCTTCATATCAAACTTTTAAATGACCTGTGTGGCTACCACGAGTTTTCATTACGAAGATTCGATCATCGATATCGAGCGCGTTAGATTCATAGATTGGCCCGCTTCAAGGTTAGAAGAACTCTCAACCAATGAGTAGTTCAAAAGCCGGCCAATTGCGCTCGAAAGGTTCTGCAACAATATTTGTGAAAATTATCATCTGAGAAAATTGTAAATGTCTAGCTATCGCGCTTCCTGACGTACAGCCTGGTGACAGACAGACAGTAAAAGTCGTAAGAAGGTCCGGTTATTACCCTTTGTACTATGTGCTTGTATAGTACTGTTGTTTGTACTGTGTATAGTATAGGGTATTTGACTAAAAAAAACTAATGAGTCCGTCAGATATATTTCCGAAAAATACTAGACACGTATTATTTCTTGTTTCATAAAAACAAAAATTGACAAATATAAAAGGCATCAAAGATCAGGAGTGGTGGCTGGTGACATCATTGATCGCTAAAAAGTTTACCGTCTAGTGACGTCACACGAGTTTTCAACGCGCTGTGTCGTCTTCATTTTTTGTTTATATGAAAAAGGAAAAAATACGTGTCTAGTATTTTATGGATATCTGTCTCACGGACTAATTAGTTTTTTTAACTAAAGATCGTAAGCAACACAAACTGATTCCACCTTTTCTTTGTTCCAGCATAACGATGTGGTCAGCTAAGAAAAATGACAGCAACAACGCCAGCACTCCATCAGCTGAGGAGGAGATCAAAGTGGTGCTGGTGGGTGATACCCAGTGCGGGAAGACCTCGCTGGTGCAGAGGTTCGTCTCTGACACCTTTATTGAGGTAAGTCATTTAACATTTTTGGTGAATTTTTTCGTCACAGTGGGAGGAAATCCTTAAGATTTATTTTTCTTCTTAGGCTTCGCACGGATTGTGCATTTGGCCAATGTCACGTCAGTTAAAATATGACAAAATTTTATACAAAAGTCACGACTCACCGTTTCCGATATTCATGGACTTGTTTTATTATATTTTGATTTGCTTCGCAATGACGATAAATATCAGAACATTTTTTTTCTTGTTCATTGATATAATATTAAACAGATATGATATGCTCTAACAAATTAACCAAACTAAATGTGCCGATCGGAGCAGCAGCACACACATGCAATTTTTTTATTCTGCGTACATTTCGCAGTGTGAGTGAGATGGGGCGCAATCTAAAGCATAGAGAAGAAAAGATGGCTAGTGTTTGTCGTTTGCGCTTAAATAGAATCGACGAAAACTAAAGCGACTTGCTGGACTTACCTCCTTACCTTAGTTTTAATATTATATCAATGTTCTTGTTATATACACAGTGGTGTTGACAATACGACAATAAATTAATCATCGTGTATCTCAACATATTCTCAGTCTACCCATAAAAAAATTATATAAATATATCCATAAGTTTAGTCACAGGAAATTATTTTTAATTTTTCACATTTTCTACATGATGTACATGTTGTTAAGGAAGCGCTCAGAGGTGACCGCCGCATCCAGCGGTACTAAACTTCAATAATAATGGCGCGAAAAAGCAAGTCGATACATGAACACGCTGTCGCCCGCTGATCGGAGGTCATTGAACCAATATTTTAAAGGATGTTCTATTCCGTTTGCAATTTTATGCGATTTAGTTTGTTTGAAATTTTCACTTTTTCATTTTAGATGCTAGGTTTTTTTCTATGGTTCAGGATTATTCCTACGAACCAGCATGGTCTGTATTTTCATTTATTGTCGTATTGTCAGCACCAGTCTGTATAAGTGAACGTTCCGAAACAAATTCTTTAAATGAGGATGAAACTGTGGGTCTAAAAATGAACATGGATAAGACGAAGATCATGTCGAACTCTCATGTCGCACCCACTCCAATTGTAGTTGGTTGCTCTGCACTCGAAGTTGTCGACGAGTATATATACCTGGGACAGAAAGTCCAACTAGGTAGGTCCAACTTCGAGAAAGAGGTGTCTCGGCGAATCCAGCTCGGTTGGGCAGCGTTCGGGAAGCTACGCTACATCTTCTCGTCGTCCAAGACACTACAGTGTCTCAAGACTAAAGTCTTTGACCAGTGTGTGTTGCCAGTGATGACTTACGGAACTGAAACGTGGTCGCTCACAATGGGTCTCATACGAAGGCTCAGAGTTACACAAAGGGCAATGGAAAGAGCTATGCTAGGAGTTTATCTGCGTGATCGAATCAGAAATGAGGAGATCCGCAGAAGAACCAAAGTCACCGACATAGCTCTGCGAGTCGCTAAACTTAAGTGGCAGTGGGCAGGGCACATTGCTCGTAGAACCGATGACCGATGGGGCAGCAAGGTTCTAGAGTGGCGGCCACGTACTGGAAGACGCAGCGTAGGGAGACCCCCAACAAGGTGGACCGATGACCTGGTGAAGGTCGCGGGAAGCCGATGAATGCGGGCAGCACAAGACCGGTCATCGTGGAAAGCCTTGGGGGAGGCCTTTGTCCAGCAGTGGACATCTATAGGGTGAGGAAGAAGAAGAAGAAGAAACTGCATCACAATCCATTGAGCGTTGTTCGCAGACTAAACTAAATGTATGTTTAGTGTATGTTTTGCTTTCTTACTCCTTTAAGAAAGGGACGCAAGATAAAATAGTAATTTTATTTATCTACTAGTATGCTATGCGATTGGTACAATTTACCTTTCTTTAAAGAAAGGCAAAGGATAAAAGTAAAACGGAACTCTTACAAGATCACTTAGTATGTCCATCTGTGATAACTTTTTCTAAGTAACGCGTGTAGTTCTTCTTCAGCCTATAGAGGTCCACTGCTGGACAAAGGTTACCCGAAGGCTTTCCACGATGACCGGTCTTGTGCTGCCCGCATCCATTGGCTTCCCGCGACCTTCACCAGGCCATCGGTCCACATTGTTAGGGGCCTACCTAGTACCTACACTGCGTCTTCCGGTACGTGGCCGCCATTCCACAACCTTACTGCCCCATCGGCCATCTGTTCTACGAACAATGTGCCCCGCCCACTGCCACTTAATTTTAGCGACTCGAAGGGCTATGTCGGTGACTTTGGTTCTTCTGCGGATCTCCTCATTTCTGATTCGATCACGCAGAGAAACTCCGAGCATAGCTCTTTCCATTGCCCTTTGTGTGACTCTGAGCCTTTTCAGTTTCGTAAGTCCAAGATACCAATCTTGGACGACGAGAAGATGTAGCGTAGCTATCAATTTGAAATTAATATCTAATACTCAGGACTTCAATCCCTTGAAGTAGTGAAAAAATCAAACTTCTTCATACTCCATCATCAATCATCTTCATTCTGCTTACCATCAGGCGGGATTGCAGTCAAGCACTAGTTTATAACTATTAAAAAAAAAAAAAACAACGCAATCAAAAGATACGGGCATTTTTGTTCCGGAATCAAAACCTGCACATTAACATAAAATCCTGAAAAAAAATATAAGAAGCAATGTCATATAGCACAAGTATAAGAAAAAATCTGAAAGACCTTACATTTATTGTTACCTACACATCTGCAAATTCGTATGATACGCTCGGTCTTTCGGCCATAACATCGGCTGCCGGCAGAAGTTACCACCCACCAGACAAAGTCTTGCCGCCATACAATTCGTCGTGTTCCGGCATGATGTCAATGTCATATAGCACAAGTATAAGAAAAAATCTGAAAGACCTTACATTTATTGTTACCTACACATCTGCAAATTCGTATGATACGCTCGGTCTTTCGGCCATAACATCGGCTGCCGGCAGAAGTTACCACCCACCAGACAAAGTCTTGCCGCCATACAATTCGTCGTGTTCCGGCATGATGTCTGGTGAAGCCGTACGGTGGACGGGTCTGAGCAGTTGTGTTGCGATGTGTGGCGGGTACGATGCGCCAAATGTTGTTGTGTCGGGAGTTTGGTCGTGGAGTCTCCAGATCAATCTCCCTCTAGCGCAGCATCGTTTGGTCGTGCTGGTCTTGGGTTTAACATTGCATCACCTCGCTCAACTGCCGTCATCCTTCCTATTCCTAAGTTTTTTAAGTGAATAGGCTTAATAAACTAGTGCGCTTTACCATCAACGATTGCATCACTGCTTACCATCAGGCGGGATTGCAGTCAAGTACTAGTTTATAATTATTAAAAAAAATAACTTATACTCTTGATGGCCAAATGGACATTGAAAGAGAGCGCAGGACATTAGCGGTCAAGATATAACATGCTGGCAAGAATTTTCTCGTTAAAACGAGCGTGTTAATATATATAGTTTAAAAAACTAAAAAAAAAAAACATGCTTTTAATGAATATCAAACTAAAAAGTTAACAATATTTTTTAAAATGCGTGAGGCGCTTTGTACCATAATTTTTGTAGGTATATGAAGCGCCACACGCTTTTTTTAAATGATTTTTAACTTTTTAGTTTGATATTCTTTAAAAACATGTTTTTTTAGTTTTTTAAACTTTATTTATTTTCCACTTTTTAGTTCCATATTCTTAAAAATAAACGAATGAACGAACGTATTGAAAACGGTGGGGTGGGACATTTTACAGTAATGAGCCGCTCACTCGTATTCCAAAGAGTTAGAGACGGGTAAGCAAACAAGCAAGCAAGCAAGCAAGCAAACAAGCAAGCAAGGAAACATACAAGTGAAACTAATAAAAAGCGTGTAAAATCACACTTTTCAATGTATACCACCAAGCTTTCTACACGGTCAGTCTATGAATTTGTTGTACACGGAGATCGTTCTGTGCCGTGCACGTTTATTATAATAATGATTGCAAGAAGTCGTTGCTAGGACTACCTCGTTTCTCTAGTACATCTGGCTTGACTGGGGAAGCTCTTGTTAAATGCTTTCACGCCATTATATGCAAGAAAACCGCCTCCTTGCTGCGCAGAGTGCGGGGCGGCACTATTAACATCCTGAACGTAGTCGCTGATAAAAAGTCGACTCTAAGGTAATGCGGGCTTTCATGCGGGTCCTACTTAGATAGTGAGGTGCCTGGCTAAGCTTGTATATTCTGCAACATGTTTTACCATTTACTGTTAGACTTAGTTTCTTTTAATTAACATGGGTAAACATTTTTGTAATACTAACCTAATATAGACATTGACCCCGATTTTCTAGTTCACAATAGTTATTTATGCCACTGTCAAGCAATGATAGCAATTGTAATATGAGTGATAGTTTGTGCCACGAAGTAAAGGCGAGTGGCACAATAGATCGCGAGTTTGTACCACGAAGCAAAGCTGAGTGGCACAATAGATCAGCACGAGTATTACAATACCTGTTTGCGACAGTGCCATACAAAACTTTTTCTACGAACTTAAAATAAGTACAGATAAAAGTTAACAATGGCATAAAAATAGCACAGCGTGCAATGTTGTTATCATCACACAAATGAAAGGCAAAGGCAATTTATCCATACAGCCCAATAACATGCGATGTTTATTCGTGACGCAAATACGCGCGCTTTTTGGCATCTTCTTCTTTTTCAGCCTATAGATGTCCACTGCTGGACAAAGTCCTCCCGCAAGGCTTTCCACGCTGATCGGTCCTGTGCTGCCCGCATCCATCGGCTTCCCGTGACCTTCACCAGGTTATCGGTCCACCTTGTTTGGGGCCTCCCTACGCTGCGTCTTCCAGTACGTGGCCGCCACTCCAGAACCTTACTGCCCCATCGGCCATCGGTTTTACGAGCAATGTGCCCTGCCCACTGCCACTTAAGTTAAGCGACTCGCAGAGCTATGTCGGTGACTTTGGTTCTACTGCGGATCTCCTCATTTCTGATTCGATCACGCAGAGAAAGTCCGAGCATAGCTCTTTCCATTGCCCTTTGTGTGAGTCTGAGCCTTCGTATGAGGCCCATTATGACCAACTCGTACTCTATTAGTGTTATAGATTATAGAGTACGCCTACGTGATTTAGAGGACAATACTCTATTTTAGACAGCCTCCGTGGCGTAGCGGTAGCGGACGCGGCCGCTGCGCAAGGTGGCGCGGGTTCGATCCCCGCACAGTGCAAGTATTTGTATGCATGAATATGAATACTGGCACTGGTCTGGTCGTGCCTCGGAAAACACGTTAAGCCGTTGGTCCCGGTTGCCATACAAACATCTAGTGGCAGTCGTTACGGGCTGTTGGAGCCCTCAAAAGTTCAACAATTGGTCTAACTGCAATGCTTCGATGTCGCCTTAGGGTTGTGGAGGTCAGACGGCAGTCGCTTCACGGAAAATGTCGAAGTTTAGCCATTTCAGCAGTTGGACTGGTAAAGCGGACCCCAGACTTCAAAGCTGAAAAGGCTTTGGATGCAACTGGGATTAACGCTGTGATGATGACTCTATTTTAGAGTACGGTTGGCAACCCTAGGCACCACTGTCCGAAATATAAACAAATTTAATTGAAATAGAATTAAAACATTCCTCTTTAGG
The DNA here is from genome assembly GCA_017933935.1 of Sesamia nonagrioides. Classification (NCBI taxonomy): domain Eukaryota; kingdom Metazoa; phylum Arthropoda; class Insecta; order Lepidoptera; family Noctuidae; genus Sesamia; species Sesamia nonagrioides. The sequence continues at coordinate 102,967 of JADWQK010000278.1, forward strand.
CAAACATTCAATGCTTTAAGTACCAAATCAACACCTACATATGTAAATGAATAATTCAACTTCCTAGAACACAGAAACACAAATACAATTACAATCATGTCTAGCGCAAATCGAGTAATTGTTATGTTGTTGACAGACGCTTAATTACTATTAAATGAAGATCCTATTGTGTTATATACTATTTATGAAATCCGAAATGTAAGTAATCGGGTATTATTGTAATTACGAATAGTTACATGATCAAGCTTCAATATATTCACAGCCGGGATACGCACATCACTTCCTCTCACATAGAGGAGAACCCTCTATGACAGCCTCCGTGGCGTAGCGGTAGCGAACATGGCCGCTGCGCAAGGAGGCGCGGGTTCGATCCACGCACTGTGCAAATATTTGTATGCATGAATACGAATATATGCACTGGTCTGGTCATGCCTCGGAAAACACGTTAGGCCGTTGGTCTCGGTTGACATATGAACACTTCATCATGATCATCATCAGCCTCTACTCGTCCACTGCTGGACATAGGCCTCCTTCATGACACGCCAACAAGCTCGATTCTGAGCAGTTCACCGCCAGCCACTACCAGCCACCTTTTTGATGTCGTCGCTAAGTGTTCGCCCAAGGGCGAACACTTAGCCTTATTTAATTGAAAAGCGAGAGACGTTTTCACAACTTTGAAGTTCGAAAAATGCTAATTCTCAGCCTAATTTGAATAAATAATATTAAGAATTATTTGTTTATTTCATTTGACAACAATGCTCTAATGATTAGTAAAACAATAACATTTCCATGAGGACTTAGTAATATTAATTAAATTACATAATTATTTATTTTTTAAAAGACTTTTGACTTTGATTATAACTACAAAATTACTTTTGTTTTTGTTGTCATGTGATTCAATTACTTAAGGTCGTACCCTCACCAAATGACCTCGAGCATTTGCTCCCTCTTCACCGCGCCCCACCTCTACAATACTTCGCAAAATATTACTAGCGCCGTCTGGCGAACGAAGTACTTACAAATACAAGTTAAATTCATAGACCACAGAAGTAACAGACATGGCACTTTTATTTTTGTTTAGTGATGCGCCCAAATACTTTTGGTTATTATAGACTGAAACAAATGTTGACGATACTTCATAATAGAAATTTTGCTATTTCATTTTTTAACCGACTTCCCAAAAGTGTGGTTCTCAATTCGATTTATGTGTGCTCGCTAATAACTTTATCGTTAATGAACCGATTTTGACCATTCTTTTTTATATGAAAGAGTATGCTGCCTATGTAATCTCATTGTTACCACGTCAGTGTCGATAATGGAAATTCTAAGAAATTTAGGCCAATTATCTAAAATTGTAGGCACGCTTCGGGTGAAAACTTGATACTCGTATTTATATCGGATGATACTATAAAACCGTGAAGTTTTGGGCTTGACCTGATGATGGAGATGACAGAGAATCAAGGGAATCCACATCGGACGCAACTGTCATGTGTTTGGGCTTACTTAATTTTTATTGATTAGACCTTTACAACTAAATATGTTATGACTGTAACTTCAGGGTTGGAAGTTAGTTTTGTAGATTGAAAGTTAGCTAAGTCAGATGGTCAAAGGGATAGAAAAATAATATAATAAAGGTTAATTTATCATTATTTATTATTTTAAGGGAAAACGTAATCAGGGTCAAATAAATTTCTGCAGACAGGAAACCTACATAAAAAAAAAGATTTGATGTTTTTTTTGGGCTCAGGCAAGACTGAAATTATATTATTATTCTCGTTTAATAAAACAAATACGTAAATTGTAAAAAATAAAACTATCGTATAAAAAAAAACAAATACATATACTATAATATTATTTACACAAAGCTTTGTGTTTGTGTAAAGGAAGCTTCCTTTTGCAGAAAAATAATAAACATCTGACTAATACAATATCCGGTCAGACTGGACGCTGACGGCAGCATATTTGGAAAAGGCCTGCAAGCAAATGACGTATTTCGTTTGCTTTAATTCCTATAAGACCACAATGAAAGTATGAGCATTTCTAGAAATAACGCAATGAAATAACACAACTTAAATTCAGTCTCTTGATTTTAATTGATTTTTGCATGAGCATGACGAGTAGGTAGTGTTTGTACTATGTTAAAGTACAGTGTTGTAAATTGTTGAGGAATTCCCTCGACTGTCTATGTTCTTCATCATCAGATCTATTGCAGACCATCATTTAAACCTATATGGGTGTAAAGTTTTCATCACTAAAAATGAATTAAGTCCAAACACAAGGTAACTATTGTAAACCTTTGAGGAGTTCCCTTAACTGGCCTTTGTCTTCATCATCAGAGCTTTAATGACAATCACAACTCATTTAGGTGTAAAGTTCTTATCAATATAAATTTATTAAGCACAAACACGAGGCAGCTGATGTGAATCGTTAAGGAGATCCCTTGGCTGTCTCCCGGCTCCATCATCAACTCCGAACTTTACTAAATTGTAGTGCGTTAAAACACTTAATGAAAAAAACATAGAAATGCCCTAGGCGCCCCTATGATTTTTTAAATTTCTCCTAAGTTTCCTTAGTCTTCCATCATCAGACCCTAATTTCCTTAACATGAGACTACCTTGAAGATATAATCTTTCTAATTAAAAAAAAAAAAACATGTGGCACTCGGGAACTGCCGCGGTAAAGCTATTGCATAGCATTTTTTATCAACTTATGCAATAGGGTATTTGACTAAAAAACCTAATTAGTCCGTCAGTCAGATTTCCAAAAAATACTCATCATCATCATTTCAGCCGAAAGACGTCCACTGCTGGATATAGGCCTCCCCCAAGGTTCTCCACGACGACCGGTCCTGCGCCTCCCGCATCCAGCGGTTTCCCGCGACCTTCACCAGGTCGTCGGTCCACCTTGTCGGGGGCCTACCCAAAAAATACTAGACACATATTTTTTCTTTTTTCATATAAACAAAAAATGAAGACGACACAGTGCTTTGAAAACTCGTGTGACGTCACTGCACGCTACACTTTTTAGCGGCCAGTGACGTTACCAGCCATCACTCCTGATCTTTGATGCCTATTATATTTGTCAATTTTTATTGATTTGATAAAACAAAATATACGAAATATAAAACGTATATAATAAACCTATCCAATATTTTTGTATAATCTGAATGACGGACTAATTAGTTTTTTTTAGTCAAATACCCTATTATTTATATTATAGTAAAGTGATCCGCAAACAAACATAAAAAACATATAACCTCCTCCCTTTTGAAATCGGTTAAAAAAACTAACACCAAAATGAACATCATATATCATCATAACAGAGACACTTTATGATAGTATTATACTCTATACGACATGCGGTGCGTGAGCGAGCTAGCAGCTGCTTTCTCGCTCACGCGCCGACCGCTATGCACGGGACACGGGTGCCCCCTTCGAGAGCTTGTGGCATACTGAATCTCAATAGCTCGGGCAAGAGAAATGATGGGGAATACGCTCAGATTGTTGAATAAAATTTTTGTTTTGGTCATTTTAAAAAAATATTTCTACAATAATGTTCATCATGAAATTGCCTATCCATTAGTGCAAGAACGCAATCTAAATAATGCTTACTTTTCGAGGAGATGCACTTTTTTGATAATTATTTCTCTTGTTTCGTTGTGAAGGAATTATTTAAACATTATGCTTAGTAAAAAAAACTACAATTTTGGAGCCAAGATTATGGAGAAAATTTATGTATTTTTAATAAGTTGATATTTCTTTTGGATAAAGAGTAGATAGCTCCGAAAAACTACATAAAAACGGCCTGCGGTGTGTTTTTCCTCTGGAACCGCCTTAACATCAAATACTTCGTTGTTTTTGAACCTTATTTGTTGATGTTATCACACCCCTGGTGCATTAAAAAGGAGAGGTTGACTTCAGACTTGTAGAGAATTATAATACACCGCAAGTTTGTCCAAACTCTTTAAGGAACTTGTAAGTCTAACACCAAATGAATACAGTTAAACCAACGTCTAATTCTCAACCCCAACTCTTGATCAATGGCCCCTGTGGATAGATACCACAATTTTGCCAATAACACGTGTAACAAATTAAAGAAATTCTTTAAAAAAAAAAATCACAATAATGGCGGATATCGCCAATGACAGTTGAAAAAAACGACCGCATGAGCCGTCTACGTGAGAGATTTAGTGCAAAGCCATGATGTGGCCACTATGCTGCGATATTTCAATGTTATTTATGAATTATTCACTGAATGCACTTTTTACTACATAAATCACGCGCTTTTATTCAGTAAAAGACACTATAAATAATTTAATAGTCTAATGAAAAATGATCATGACATTCATCTTAGCTTTCCCGTCAAAACTCCCGTCTAATTCTCATAAACACATCACGCTGGAGGAAGCTGTCACAAACTCTATCTACACAATTAGATACAGATAACGCAAGAAAGCCACAGATTAAATTTCACACACGCTAATTCCTGACAGTTCTGACTGGCAGTTTGACAAGTTGTTTCAGTAAAATTAGGAAGTAAACATGTTTTGGTGGAACATCGTGAGATGAAAATGTCGCGATGAAATTGGGAATTTGCTTCTTGTTTGAATTTTTCTTCTGTTTTTTGTTTTTTTTTTTTTTCTAGGTGATTCAATGAAAGGCGGAATGTCAATGAGCTGTCAATGTCAAGATATATTTGACATTAATAAATAAACGTTGTTATTTTGCCTCAATAATGTGCGATGCTTTCTTTCTTTTGATTGACACTAGGTACGCAAAGGACTAACAAAAGTGAAAGTTTTTGTACTTATAAATCTCCAATCAATTGTATGAAAATGTCACTGTGAAAGCCTTACTTTTTATTACAGCTATAATCTAATTCTTGACCGTAATCCCGCCTGATGGTAAGGAATGATGCAATCTACGCGCTAGTTTATTAAGAGCCTATTCACTCAAATCTGAGTGGAGTAGGAAGGAAGACGGCCGTTGAGCGAGGTGATGCAATGTTAAACCCAACAACACGAACAAAGCTGCTGGGCATAGGGAGATTGATCTAGAGGCCCTCCACGACCAAACTTCCAACACCACAACATTTGGCGCATCGTACCCGGGAATACTACAAACGGGAACTCGCTATTAGGGCCCCAAAATAAATGTCTGAGATGTTTTTGGCATACGTGTCCCAGATTTTTTTTTTAATTATTATAAATAATTATAATATAGATACCTGTGTGCCTCATTTTAGAATGCTTATAATTTAAACCTTTCCTGCTGTCCACATCTATGAGGTCGATACATTCGTAAAAACTAATAGGGAATATCTTGATAACCAGCACTCCCGCCGGTATACCTACCGACATATAAGTAATAATATGCCCTCAGAAATAGTCCTTTTAAGTAAAAATCTCTTCAGCATTTCTTCACCAATAAATAAAGGACTTCCTAAAAACAGACCATATCATACAGTACATGAATTTTTGTCCGAAAAATTCGTGATGAGTCGGTGCCAAACTGTTTTTATGTTTTGACTAGCGACCCGCCCCGGCTTCGCACGTGGACAAATGATATAGGTACCTAAGCCTTCCTCAAGAAACGGTGGCCCTTCAATAAAAATAATGTCCACTGTGCCGCCCATCAACGAATATCTGACTCTGCAAGATAGATCGACCTTAATGTCCATGGATAGCCAGTTTCACCACCTTCAAACAGAATGAAAGCCTACTGGGGTAGCAAATTAGGTTTTAGGAAAGAGAGATCTGGTGCTACTGAAATTGCCTTTGAGATGACGTAACTTATTTGGATAAGGATTAATAATAGGGAACAAATAGTGGGCTCTGATTTCGACTGGCATTTTAATTAACTTTTCAAACATAAAACAGTAGTCATAATGAAGAAACTATAGAAGGTAGACATATGGTATCGCGGACTTTTGTAGGCATTTTTAAGGTCTACAATACTGTAGTACCTTATTTTGATCTATCTCATAGGGTTCAGCCAGCGTTAGCAATGTAAGCTCAAAAAAATGGGTTTATTTTGCGACATGTGTTAGAAACCTCGTAAATAATAGTATTTCTCCACTATTTATTTTTATTTTTCTCGGTGGTAGGCCATAACATAGGCTGCCGGCAGAAGTTACACCTACCAGACAAAGTCTTGCCGCCAAGCGATTCGTCGTGTTACGGCATGATGTCTGGTGAAGCCGTACGGAGGACGGGTCTGAGCAGTCTCCAGATCAATGTCCCTGGAGGGACATTGATCTGGAGACTCTTCACGACCAAACGAGACCAACTGTTGGTCTCGTTTGGTCGTGACAAGACATTGCATCACCTCGCTCAACTGCCGTCATCCTTCCTATTCCTAAGTTTTTAGGTGAATAGGCTTAATAAACTAGTGCGCTTTACCATCAACGATTGCATCACTGCCTGCCATCAGGCGGGATTGCAGTCAAGCACTAGTTTATACTTATTAAAAAAAAAAATTGAATCATACAAAGCGACATAAGGAAAGTAAAAGTGACTTTATTTTATAATATGTAGCAACAATATAAAACTCTATTACAATTGATATGTCTTTTTAAATTAATATTGCATAAACTTAGGACTGTGATACTGATTCAATACAAAATCCATAATAACAAATCTGAAACCACTCATCATCATCATCATCATCACAGCGTTAATCCCAGTCGCATCCGAAGCCTTTACAGCTTTGGAGTCTGAGGTCGCTTTACCAGTCTAACTGCTGATTTTGGCTAAACTTCGATATGATATGATATGAAGCGACTGCCGTCTGACCTCCACAACCCGAAGGCGATATCGAGGCATTGCAGTTAGACCAATTGTTGGACTTTTGAGGGCTCCAACAACCCGTAACGACTGCCACTAGATGTTCGTATGGCAACCGGGACCAACGGCTTAACGTGCTTTCCGAGGCACGACCAGACCAGTGCAAATATTCATATTCATGCACATCAACAAATCTGAAACCACTGTCTTAAAATAAAGATCTGACTTTGCCTTTATTTATTTAATGAAATACCTAACTTCATAAATATTTTATATTTCTTCGCCTCATATTTTAAAGTCACTGAGGTAGAACTGAAATTGCAATATTCTCTGAAATTATTTCTCAAACAGTTTGAGAAATGTGTCAAGTCTAGCATTACAATATTACACTAGCAAAAGTTCCCAACACGCCTTATTGTAATCCTTCTTTTACGTCTACCAAGAATCAGATTAACGCGTCTCATTTGAACGTGAGAATGCAATAAAAACTACTTGAATTTATATGTCGGCCAAATTCGATAAAGAATACAGGCAAACAAACCGTTGCTAGGCAACCAGTAGTTTACGCCTAAAAGACAGATGTTAACAACCTTTTCTAGATAGTTGATTTTCATAAAAGAAATAATTCTACTTTCTACTAGGTAAACAGTTTATTTGTTTAGATATTTATGATTTGCATAGAACGCTTAACCGATTTGAATGAAATATGACTCACATGTAAGCTAATTTCCTAATTGGTAAATTTTTTGATACATGCAAATATATTATACTTAGTCCATACTTTAAAGTATTACATTATATGTGTTATGCAGTTGATTTAAAGGTAATTAAAATACGCAAAATTTTATTGACAAATGCCTCAACTTTATTCATTGGTTGAATTCCACAAAATGTGTTTAATACCTGGATTTCATCCATCTTTCTTTTTTTGTAGGGCTATCAGTTAAAATTAATGTCGAGTTTTTAATGGCTTTTTGAAATACCAAGTTATTATGCATGTTATTTTAGTGATTCTATAGAAATATGCTGCAATAGGAATTGTTAATAAATAGTTAGCATGTAAAAGTCGATAATCATGTAAATAACAGGAGATTTGTAAAACGGGAGTTGTGATAACCCTAAATTGGTTTGTTTACCTCTATTCTTTATGGAACTTGGTGGGAATATAGGTTGAACCTAAGATAACATCCTCTCGTTAATTTGTCTTAGCTGAGTGACGGGAAGCTTCTAAATGTTCCACGAAGGAAACAAGCGCGGAATCCCTCGTTCATAGTCAATTTCAATACATCTTTTTCATTCTACATATTACATTAAGAAAATGACAATAAATCTAACAAAGAATTTATTTTAAACTAGCTTTCCGCCCGCGGCTTCGCCCGCATAGAATTCGGGAATATTTTTTTTTTTTTTTAATATTATTAGTTATAAACTAGTGCTTGACTGCAATCCCGCCTGATGGTAAGCAGTGATGCAATCGTTGATGGTAAAACGCACTAGCTTATTAAGCCTATTCACTCAAAAAAACTGAGTGAATAGGAAGACAGACGGCAGTTGAGCGAGGTGATGCAATGTTTAACCCAACAACACGACCAACGATGCTGCGCCAGTGGATGATCTGGAGACCCTCCACGACCAAACTCCCGACACAACAACAAATTTTTTTCTTATTTGCTAATTAAGTACCTATAACAATTCCATTCACTTCACTCGGCTTGATGTTGTAAGAGATGATATGCGTGCCAACAAGCTCTTACCACAGGATGCTAAAGATCGTGCGAAATGGAGGAGAATGTGCAGGAAAGCGGACCCTGGGCTCCAACGCGAAAGCCGCGGATACGGCCGGGACAAACGCTGAGATGATGGTGAACAATTCCATTCACGTATCGGCAACCTTACAAATGAGATTAGTGCTAAGCGCCGACCTGAGTTAATGCCCATGTGTCCAAAAGTAAGCATTTGAAAACATTTTTTTTTTTACTTTTGTTATTCTGTAAAGCCTATATTTAACCTAAAAATATAGCTAGAAACATCTCGGCTCTCATTACTTCAAGGGACATGTGTAAAACCAAAAAAACAACATGGCGGCAAGTGTTTTACTTGGTCCTAAATAAACATCCGCCACGTTTTGTGGAAGCCATAAGAATCAGTGTTTACATGTTTATGAATGACTATACACACACGGGTTGGGGATTTATTTCAAAACTGAGTTTTTTTTTATCTTTGGGTTCCAAAACACAGTTTGACTGATGAGGTTGTGGGTAAATAATAAAAGCCGAAAGGGTCCATAAAATGGTAAGCCACGCTTTCCGAGGTCGGTTCGTGGATAGATGGCCATCTACTTATTACATACTAGCGGCCGCCAGCGACTTCTTTCGCGTGGAGTTAGTTATCCTCCGCTCCTATTGGTTGCAGCGTAATGTTTGTAGCCTAAAGCCTTTCTGGATTAATGGGCTATATATCGCAAAAAGAATTTTTAAATTCGGACCAGCAGTTCTTGAGATTAGCGCGTTCAAACAAACTTTTTAGCTTTTTATATTAATATAGATTGAGAGGCCGTGCTTCGAAAAGAATAATAAGCCGTTTTTCTTCTTCTTCTTCGGCCTATAGAGGTCCACTGCTGGACAAAGGCCTCCCCAAGGCTTTCCCAATAGAATAGAACAGAATATAATACTCTTTATTATGTACACCATATAGATTACAGAACATAAATAAAAAGATTTTACAAAGGGTGACACAATGGGCGGTCTTATCGATAAGAGCGATCTTAGCGATCTTCTTAATAGGGGTGTTTCCTGGGTAAAAAAAAATGCTTCTATTTAGTCCGTAATTCAGATTATAGAAAAATATTGGATAGGTACGTATATTTTGTTTTATTAAATCAATAAAAATTTACAAATATAAAAGGCATCAAAGGTCAGGAGTGGTGGCTGGTGACGTCACTCGTTGCTAAAAGGTGTAGCGTGCAGTGACGTCACACGAATTTTCAACGCACTGTGTCGTCTTCATTTTTTGTTTATATGAAAAAAGAAAAAATACGTGTCTAGTGTTTTTTTTTTTTGGAAATCTGACTGTCGGACTAATTATTTATTTATATGTACAGAGGCGGACTTAATGCCTTAGGCATTCTCTACGAGTCAACCACAGGTGGTGAAGAGATAAGATGGTAGGTGCTTTAGCTTGAAAGAAAATTGTAGAGAAAAAAAAGCCCTTAAAATTATTAATAATAAAAAGTAAAAAAAACTAAAACCCAACTACGACAAAAAACGACACTGAAAAAGTATAAAACAAGATTTTCAGAATACTGAACTGAACAAAGTTGCTAATGTACTTGCAAGTAAATGGATACAGTAGTAATGTCATACAATACTATTCTGAAGTATGCAATATTCACTATGTAGAGATAAATTTTCATGTTTGGAAAGGCGTAGTCACACGTTACATATACCTACGTACCGTAGCACCTTGACAACGTGTGACTACGCCTTTCCAAACATGAAAATTTATCTCTACATAGTGAATATTGCATACTTCAGAATAGTATTGTATGACAGTATCAGTATTCTGAAAATCTTGTTTTATACTTTTTCAGTGTCGTTTTTTGTCGTAGTTGGGTTTTAGTTTTTTTTACTTTTTATTATTTGTACTATTTTGGTGTTAAAGTGTATTTGTGGCGCATAATATTAACAAAAGTTAAACTGAAGAACTAAATAGGTAGTTGACATATTACATCTACACGCCCACATAACAACATAAGCCCGAAGGTGCAGAGGACATTTTTATGGGAGTTTTAGCCAGTTATGAAACTGTTTCCGCCTTCACGGCATGGAGTTACTCCCAGCTTATGTCCTTTTCATTAGTGCATTACATATTCTATTAAAGTTCACATTGCTCTGCATTGCATAAAGCGATTCACAGTTCCCGTGAACCGCGGTTTACTCTTATCGCTCATATTTAACATCATTAAAGTATTCTTGTAATTATGTACAAGCATAAAGTACTCGTGAAGCTCTTTCACGACCAAATTTCGATACTAAACACGGTATATTTATTTTAATTTTATATTAACATAGAACTTTTTGTCCGCTAGAGGGCGCAATACTAAATTTAGTGACAAGCTTTATAGCTCATAACTAACAGAATATCAAGGCCCTTCTAATGGTACTACAGTGGTCTCATTCTGATAAGTAGTAAAGAAGCTATGGACGAAAATATGTGAATTATATGCAACCAGCCCATGAATACAGCTAAAGTCACAAGCAAATGCTAGCAATATATATATATTCAAAATGTACAAGTAAAGCGCTTTCAAATGATACCAAACACGGCATATTTATCTTAACTTTATTTTTTTACTCTGTATGTTTTGTCCGCTAGAGGGCGCCACAGTATATTTTGTGAAACCCCATATAGCCTATAACCAGCAGACAATTAAGACGCTTCTAATGATATGTTATTTGTCGAATTCTGATAAGTAGTTTAGAAGTTACGAGGGAACAGATGAACATACATACATACATACATACATACATACATACATACATACATACATACATACATACATACACACATACATACATACATACATACATACATACATACATACATACATACATACATACATACATACATACATACATACATACATACATACATAGCCTGTCAAAATCATAACCCTCCTTTTGCTTTGCTGTAGTCGGGTAAAAAATACTTAAATAAGCTAAAAATATACATACGTACTATTAAATATAATTATTATATAATTAGTTTTTTTATAGTCAGTTACCCTATTGGGGGGGTTTGCCATAATCCATACGCTTGGCAGGCGGGTTGGGGATCGCAGTAATTCGATATTCCACAGGAGAAGCCCTGCTGCCCCCTTCTTTTGTGAGAGTTCCCTTAGTCGCCTTTTAAGGCACCTACGCGTGGATATGGGATGGTACTATTCTAAGCCCGGTACCACACGAAGGACTGGTAACCCGTTAGCCATGAGCATTATTGGTAGATTTTTGACAGTTTTAAAGCCGACAACCACTTTTACAGGATAATATTCGAAGATGCGGGTTAGTCGGAAGCCCGGTCTTCTCAAGGGGGTGTCATGTTATCCAGGAACTTGTTTGTGAAGATCAGGTAGTAGCTTAATACCATATATTAGTTACATTGCTAGATTAAAGAGTAGAACTATGGCGTAGAATAGGGATGTTTCCTGGGTAAAAAAAAAATGTTCTATTTAGTCCGTCATTCAGATTATAGAAAAATATTGGATATGTATATTTTGTTTTATCAAAACAATGACAAATATAAAAGGCATCAAAGATCAGGAGTGGTGGCTGGTGACGTCACTGGCCGCTAAAAAGTGTAGCGTGCAGTGACGTCACACGAATTTTCAACGCACTGTGTCGTCTTCATTTTTTGTTTATATGAAAAAAGAAAAAATACTTGTTTAGTATTTTTTTGGAAATCTGACCGACGGACTAATTAGTTTTTTTTTTAGTCTAATACCCTATTACCACTGAAATGACTGGTATTACGTTTAGCCGGTTAACTATGGCATGTCCTTTTTTTGTTTACCTTTAGTATACATAAACCGAAGAAGTATAGATGTACCCTATGCCTCTTTCCCTTCACTTGAAAAACTTAGAAACAAGACCATCATCATCATCATTTCAGCCGAAAGATGTCCACTGCTGGACATAGGCCTCCTCGCATCCAGCGGTTTCCCGCAACCTTTACCAGGTCGTCAGTCCACCATGTCAGGGGGCCTACCCACGCTACGTCTTCCGGTGCGTGGTCGCCACTCGAGAACCCATCGGCCCCACCGGACATCAGTCCTACGTGAAATGTGCCCAGCCCAGTGCCAATTGTTGCAATTCTTCGGGCTATGTCGTGTTACTCTCGTTATCGCGAATCTCCTCATTCCTGATATGATCACGCAGTAAAACCCCAAGCATAGCCTTCTTTGACGATTTTCTTTTGACTTTTTTGTTTACCTTTAATTAATTACATAAACCGAGTAAGTATAAACATTCCCGAGGGAAATCTAAAAAGCGCGATATAGCCAAACTCCACGCGGGCGACGCCGCGGGCGGAAAGCTAGTTACCAATATAAATTAAAACACACTTTATCACGAGCACCCGACACTGATTGACACAAAAAAATGTGCGCTTTACATTGCTGTTTCGACAAGAACAAATGACTGAATTACGATGCAATCTAACAAATTGACCAGCAATGGATCGTTGTTATCGATTTTTTTAACACTACGAGATGTCAAAGGTAACAGAAGTTAGAAAATCTATACTAATCTATAAAGCTGAAGTTTGTTTGTTTGTTTGTTTGAACGCGCTATTCTCAGGAACTACTGGTCCGACTTGAAAAATTCTTTTTGCATTGGATAGCCGATAGCCTATCAATCCCGAAAGGTTTTATGCTATATAACATCATGCTGCGACCAATAGGATCTGAGTATTAAAAACAAAACATATCGAAACCTACGCGTGTAAAACCGCGCGGCGCAGCTAGTCTGCAATAAAATCTTCAACTCCACCAAAGGCTTGACGTGCTTTCCGAAGCACGGAGTCTAGGTAAGCAAAGATAGTCACTTATCCACGGATTGACCGTGGCAAGAGTCGCTTAACTTGATCGATAGAACTGTGCAGTTGTTATTTTTAGCCACAAACCCTTCCCACGTTCATCATGACGTCATACGAATTCTACATCTCGCAAGCAGAGTTTACCGTGCAACTAGCATAGATAAAAAAAATAAAAAATAAATAAATAATAGATACAACTTCCCGTCTTCATTCGTTGGGCAAGTGCTCGTCAGATATAACACCCGTCTGGTCGGAGGATCAAATCAAATCAAAATTGTTTATCAAAATTAACCATCACTTGGTACTTTTGAATAGTCAATGTCGGTCAGTCCAAGAAAAGTGAAGCTAAATTGCACGTTCCAAAGCGTAGATCTCTATGGAGAAGAACGTGCAAGAAACTCCATGGACACTCTTTTAAAATCATAATATATGGGTTACATTTCTTCGTTACATATTTATGTTGCTTCTAGCATGTGAGCACAATGTAAAATTAATTAAAATATAGAAAATGAATTAAGCCCACTGGCAGCTAAGAGATGACCAGTCTCCACTGACGGCCCCGTTCACGGGCAGGACGCGCGCATCAGCCCCACTTAGCTCAACCATATTGAAGGGAACCAAATGACCCAACAACACGCGCCACCATCAGCAAGACATTTGAGTGAGCATGACAAAAGATCCTTCCTTTTCTATGGCGGGTGAGTGAACTTTACTCCCAGTTCCTCATGCCTCCAAAGTCTCTATTCAGACTGAACGAATTTTCCTAACTTAAAACGTTCAAAATATAGACGTCAAAAAATAGAAGTCTAAAACTTAACAAAGTGTTTTTTTTATTTTATTTAAAAGTATAAACTAGCGCTTGCAATCCCGCCTGATGGTAAGCAGTGACGCAATCGTTGGTGGTAAAGCGCACTAGTTTAATAAGAGCCTATTCACTCTAGCCTTGAAGACACTCAAATTGTAGTCCGACGGAAACACCGCCGCCGGCAAGTTGTTCCAGTTCCTCGATGTACGCGGTATAAAGGAGGACGCGAAACACTTCGTCCGGATCGTAGCGGTGTTAACAACGTAAGGGTGGAAACTCGCCGTACGTACGACAGGGGAATTAAATCATGCAAGGGTGAGGGGGGGGGGCAAACCAGTAACGTATTTTTGTCAGAATCTGATTAAGATGTGACTGTGAACTTTCTTAAGATTGTGAGAACTGTGCCCTCTACAGGACGACTATGTACCACATTATCAATCGGAATCGGTTTCATATTGACAGTTCAACAATATTCATTGCCTTATTTACATGTTGTGCAGACAATTTTTTTCGAGCTTATGTAGCAATGGTTTGGAAATTTGCTTCAAAATGATGGAGATATCGATTAATATTTTAATTCGTAATCTATATAATATGTACTTATAATAGAGTTGAGAGATGCGGTGGCGTAGTGGTGTCGGCCGCGACTTACAAGTTATAGGTCGTGGGTTCGAAGTGCGAACCCCGTTAGGCGCTTTTATTTGTGTAAATTATTTCATCACCACTGCTCTCAAAATCGGTGAAAGAAAACATAGTAAAGCGCATGTCTTAGAAGCAAAAACTTCGAAAGCATGTGACATTTACCAACCCGCACTGGGCCAGCGTGGTAGATTACGGCCCACTCCCTCTCACCGAGAGGAGGCCTGTGTCCCTGGAGGAGTGAGAACATTATAGGCTGTAAATATATGTATAATAAAGCTGAAGAACTGTTTCGAACACGCTTACATCTGGAACTATTATAGGGAGTCAAAATTACGTACTGTATTTTGTAACCCAGTAAGCTCCATAAACCACACTAGGGCCATTAGGAGCCGAGGATGAACAAAAAAAGGTCGGGGGAGCAAGAAATTTCATGCGATGATGATTTTGTCGTCCTCCGTGGCGCAGCGATCAACACGCCTGCCTGCGACGTGGAGGCCCCGGGTTCGATCCCCAGCTAGGTCATGATGGAAAACGATCTTTTCCTGATTGGCCTGGGTCTTGGATGTTTATTTATATAAGTATCTATTATAAATATAGTAAGTATCGTTGAGTTAGTGTACACAAGTCTCGAACTTACTTTGGGGGTAGCTCAATCTGTGTGATTTGTCCGTAAAGGTATATTTACGTATAGGTGTGATGTAGGACGAAGTTATGGTCCGTCATATAAAGCTGGACAAATCTAGTCAAATGACTGGTCTAGGTAAGGCTTTAATTTAGATATATTTTACAGCCTATCCCTTCAATAATGCAAGTAATTTGCTGATGGACTATCTATAATAAATGTACAGCAATTCAAGCTTTCAATGACTCTGTGGAGGTCAAATAGCCAGTCGCTCCAAGTAAAATATTGGTCTTCAGCTTCTGCCAGTTAGACTGGTAGCCAACCCAAACGTATTTGGGAAACTGTTGGGCAGATGACGATGAATATTCATCAATTTCCACTCGGTAGTAGGCCATAATATCGGCCGCCGGCAGAAGTTACCACCCATCAGACAAAGTCTTGCCGCCAAGCGATTCGTCGTGTTCCGGCATGATGTCTGGTGAAGCCGTACGGAGGACGGGTCTGAGCAGTTGTGGTGCGATGTGTGCCGGGTGCGATGCGCCAAATGTTGTTGTGTCGGGAGTTTGGTCGTGGAGAGTTTCCAGATCAGTCTTCCTCTGGCGCAGCATCGTTGGTCGTGCTGTTGGGCTTAACATTGCATCACCTCGCTCAACTGCCATCTTCCTTCCTATTCACTAAGTTTTTATTTAAGTGAATGGGCTTATTAACTAGCGCGCTTTACCATCAACGATTGCATTGCTGCTTGCCATCGGGCGGGATTGCAGTCAAGCACTAGTTTATAATGATTTGGAAAAAAAATACTCTCTGACATAGTTTCAGGTATGACAGATCTCTGAACCATCAAAACATCGTTTTCTGCTACACCGTACATTTAAAATATAGTTTTTTTTGTATCGCCTATAGTAACAATACGTCCCACTTTTTCCTTGTCGTGTATACAATGTGGGCACGACAATGCGACAATAAATGACAGCTCAGGCAACATCTAAAACATAAATAGCTTGTATTTAAGCCTACATAATAGTCACAATAGCGCAGTATTCATGCAGCTAATAGAGGTGTTTGTTTCCTGGGTAAAAAAACATGATTCTATTTAGTCTATCATTCAGATTATAGAAAAATATTGGATACGTATATTTTGTTTTATCAAATCAATAAAAATTGACAAATATACAACGCATCGAAGATCAAAAGTAGGGCTGATGACGTCACTCCTCGCTAAAAGACAACCTCCGTGGCGTAGCGGTAGCGGACGCGGCCGCTGCGCAAGGTGGCGCGGGTTCGATCCCCGCACAGTGCAAATATTTGTATGCATGAATATGAATATTTGCACTGGTCTGGTCGTGCCTTGGAAAGCACGTTAAGCCGTTGGTCCCGGTTGCCATACGAACATCTAGTGGCAGTCTTTACGGGTTGTGGGAGCCCTCAAAAGTCCAACAATTGGTCTAACTGCAATGCTTCGATATCGCCTTCGGGTTGTGGAGGTCAGACGGCAGTCGCTTCACGGAAAATGTCGAAGTTTAGCCGTATCAGCAGTTAGACTGGTAAAGCGGACCCCAGACTCCAAAGCTGAAAAGGCTTCGGATGCGACTGGGATTAACGCTGGGATGATGATGAATAGTCACAGTATCGCAGTATTCATGCAGTTAATAGAGGTGTTTGTTACCCGTGTAACAAAAATGATTCTATTTAGTCTATCATTCAGATTATAGAAAAATATTGGATACGTATATTTTGTTTTATCAAATCAATAAAAATAGACAAATATAAAACACATCGAAGATCAAGAGTAGGGCTGGTGACGTCACTCCTCACTAAAAGTGTAGCCAGGAGTGACGTCACAGGAATTTTCAACGCACTGTATCGTCTTAATTTTTTGTTTATATGAAAAAATAAAAAAATGTGTCTCCAGTTTTTTTTTTTTTTTAATCTGGCCTAATAGTTTTTTTTAGTCAACTAACCTGTTCTGTAATGAGCAGTTTCTTTAAAAACAAATTTAAAAAATTGGTGGATCTCAAGACCCAACTTCAAGCTCCTTTTTTTTCGGTGCAGTTGGAAAATCACTAAATGACCTTTCCCGCTCTGACCGGAGCGGAAGGGCGTGTCAGACTTTTACTGACTAAACCCATTCGTGTTCGTGTTCGTGCCAGGGCCATGGCTTATCTACTTCAACTTGCTTAAATTAAA
The DNA here is from genome assembly GCA_017933935.1 of Sesamia nonagrioides. Taxonomy (NCBI): domain Eukaryota; kingdom Metazoa; phylum Arthropoda; class Insecta; order Lepidoptera; family Noctuidae; genus Sesamia; species Sesamia nonagrioides. Next base: position 120,598 of record JADWQK010000278.1, read on the forward strand.
GACAGCCTAGACATATCCAAGCTGTAATTATACAATATTATTTTTGGTATATGCCGATAAACCCGAAACACGTGTCCAGTATTTTTAAATAAAGAATCTCTGTGCAATGTTTTAAAAAAAGATATCTTGAAAAGCCACAAAGTTATGAGCTTGTTATCCTTCTTGGCTGTCTCAACAAAAATATGGTCCACCCTCCGCTCGGGCGGTCGAGCGGGGCGTTGTGGCGTCAGCTGTTGCGCTGGCGTGCGCAATACTATGATCTACCGTGCGCGCTCGGTAACCACACTGCAAAAATTTCTAAATGCATTTGGGAAAAAATATAACATTGTGTAAAAATGATGAATTGAGTCCGATTCAGTTGCTTATTCTGAATAAACTAGAAAGAAAGAAAGAAAATACGTTTATTTGCGGTAAACATGACATAAAGTGTACAAAAACAATTGAGTGATCATAGTTGACATGCGTCACATCCACGCAAAACGGCTATCGCTCAGCATTATGCTGCGACCCTATGCAAAACAGAGTCCAGCGTTGGTTTTCAGCGACAGCCGGTGTCGACGTAAAGACGTCACCCACAACTACATATTCAGGTTTCGCATAGGCAAAAAATTATGACGTATATGCAGTTTAATTAACTGTTATATTGCCCTCCCTACTAACTACATCTTATTTAGCTTAGAACGACAAGACCTGGGAGAAATTTAAGACTGCAAAGAACCAGCTCCAATTAAATAGAAAACCACCCAAATATCTTAGCAAAAACCTTCAGCCTCGCAATAAAAGGTACAATTTGAGTGACCCTCTCCTACCCACGTAGTAATGTACCTACAAATAAGTGAGATTTATGCGGTGGATGTGAGTGGAAAGAACTTCGGTTAGTGCCGTACGATGCCGTTCGGAGGGCTTGGAAGGTAGCAAGGAGGGTGTATAAAAGAGCACCGTATAAGGGACATTCCCACCGATCAATGCTGTTAAAATCCTACCGTAAACCATTGGGTAAAGTGACCTTAGACTGAGCTGTAGGCCTAGTTTGGGTTTTCATTACGAGACTCGATCGTCGATATCGAGCGCGTTTGACTCATCGATTGGCCCGCTTCAAGGTTGTAAGAACTCTAAACCAATGAAGGCGGCAAACGCGCTCGATATCGACGATCGAGTCTCGTAATGAAAACTCATACTAGGCTTACTGTTATTTATGTCAGTCACTAGCATTAGTTGACAGCCTCTGTGGCGTAGCAGTAGCGAACGCGACCGCTGCGCAAGGAGGCGCGGCTTCGATCCATGCGCAATGCAAATATTTGTATCACCCATACAAATATTTGAATATTTGCACTGGTTTGGTCGTGCCTCGGAAAGCACGTTAAGCCTTTGGTTGCCATACGAACACCTAATGGCAGTCGTTACGGGTCGTTGGAGCCCTCAAAAGTCCAACAATTGGTCTAACTGCAATGCTTCGATATCGCCTTCAGGTTGTGGTAGTCAGACGGCAGTCGCTTCACGGAAAATATCAAAGTTTAGCCAAAATCAGCAGTTAGACTGGTAAAGCGGACCCCAGACTCCAAAGCTGAAAAAGCTTCGGTTGCGACTGGGATTAACGCTGAGATGGTGATGACTATTACACAGATACTTTACTATGCTAGCTAGATAATTTACTTTCACGTTGTAAAGTAGTATAAGTAGATACGATGAAGTTTAAACTGAAACTAGAACTAATTTCCGTGCGTTCAGGCGCTTTTGCTATACCTATTATTGGAATCAATTGTAACAGCAAATACCTACTTAGGACCCATTAACTTAATCAAATGTTATTCCGTGGTTCTTGGCAATCTGGGCTTCTCCCAGTTGCAATAATGTCCCTTTGTGCCGATTGGCCTAGTTCTGTTCTGTCTCCTGCTTATTATGGAGGGAAGTGGAAAAAATATCTTTTTTCTTACTCCTCCGCTATTCTTTTCTGATTAATTTCGTTGCGGGACCCAAGACAGTTGAATCGTTTCTCCGGGACTCGTCGAGCTTCATTGCTCGGCGTTTTTCTGGCGGTCTCCACTGTTGATTCTGGCTTTCAGGAGTTGCAGTGGATTGGGAAAAGTGTGGCGGGTTTTGTCCCAAAAAAAAAATACGATGAAGTTATGAGTTGCTCTGTCCGATTCTATACCAGTTCTCTCAGAATCGCTTGAACAATTCAACGACATCGTTAATTCGTCGCAAACAAACGAAAATCGACAAATATTTAGGATGAATCTGACCATTTTCTACTTGACAGATCAATGTGCAGTCGATCGTGTTATTGGAATTGACCACCGATTTTATGCTTCGTCGAAAGTAAAATCGTTGGAGAAGAGAAATGGCATTCTTAATGATAACTGATCGACTGTTAGGTATGTTTATTTAGGATTGGAGGACAGAATTCCTTTCTAATCTTGCAGTTTCTGAACAAAAATTTTCCTAAGCTGTGGACTCTAGAATCAACATCATCATCATCATCATCATCAACGTCTCCTCTCATACAGAGAAGGATTGAGCGTAATCACCACGCTTGCTCAATGCGAGTTGGCGATTTCAGACTTAAAGTCCAGGTTTCCTCAAGATGTTTTCCTTCACCTTCGGTCATTGGTGTCCAAGATATACTTAGAAAGTACATATAACTTTAGAAAAATTACATTGGTACTTGCCTCACCTGGAATCGAACCCGCGCCCTCATACTTGAGGGGCTGGTGTTTTAACCACTAGGCCACCACGACTTCACTATACCTGATATCTGATACTGATTATCTATACTCTATACTACTATATAAAGCGGAAAAGTTTGTTTGTTTGTTTGAACGCGCTTATCTCAGGAACTACTGGTCCGATTTGAAAAATTATTTTTGCGTTGGATAGCCCATTAATCCAGGAAGCTTTAGGCTATATAACTTCACGCTGTGACCAATAGGAGCGGATCAGAACTAAACCACGCGAACGAAGTCGCTGGCGGCCGCTAGTATTTATATATAACTAGCTGCACCCCACGGTTCCACCCGCATTAGTTTCGATCCCGCAAGAATATCGGGATAGAAAGTATTATGTGCTGTTCCTAGTTATAAACTATATGTTTGCCAAATTTGTTTATTCATCTAAATCTGTGCAGCAGTTTTTGCGTAAAAGAGTAACATACACTTTAACCTTTGTTTACAAATAAAGATTCTGATGTCTGATTCTGATTTACAATCAAATCAAATCAGAATTGTTTATTTCAAATTAACCATCACTTTTGAACAGTCAATGTTGGTCAATCCAAGAAAAGTGAAGCTAAATTGCACGTTCCAAAGCGTAGATCTCTATGGAGAAGAACGTGCAAGAAACTCCATGGACACTCTTTTAAAATCATAATATATGGGTTACATTTCTTCGTTACATATTTATGTTGCTTCTATCATGTGAGCACAATGTATAATTATAAAAATTAATCAAAATATAGAAAATGAATTAAGCCCACTGGCAGCTAAGAGATGACCAGTCTCCACTGACGGCCCCCGTTCACGAGCATGACGCGCTCATCAGCCCCACTTAGCACTTAGCCCAACACGCGCCACCATCAGCAAGACATTTGAGTGAGCATGAAATCTCAAACAAATTATATATAAAAAAAAAACAAATCAAATCAAATCAAATCAAAAATGTTTATTTGCTAAAATACGGTACAAAGGGTGTTACAATGCATTTTTTCCAGCGTATCCTGCCATATATGGCGTGCAAATTTATTAGTAAAATTACGTTATCTAAATTCCATCAATTTGTCTTCTAAATAGTCCTTAATCCTATAATAATTTTTTGACAACAAAAATTTAAATAGCATTTTCTTAAATAATGTCAAAGGTAATTCTTGTAAACTATTTGGTAATTTATTATAAATGATTATGCACATACAATATACATTTTTCTTAAATAATTTTAATTTTATTTGTGGTAAACGAAGTTTGTTTTTATGTCGTGTTCGGCTATTTGGCCTGACTTCCAGAGTTTCAAATAAATTGTAATTTCTTTTTACAAAAGTGCATGTTTCAAAAATGTATAGACATGGTAAAGGCAGGATGTTTAATCTTTGAAACAATGGCTTACAGCTGTCTAAAAAATGAGCTCCACAGATTGCTCGGATGCATTTTTTTTGGGATTTAAATGCTCTATCAAACTCAACTGAGTTCCCCCAAATTATTAGACCGTATCGAAGTACAGACGATACATAGCCATGGTACGCAAGCATTGCCGTATCATGATTAGTTGTTTGTCGAATCCTTTTTAGCACATAGACAAAACGATCAATTTTTACAACAACTTTGTCAATATGTGGTTTCCAGTTGCAATTTTTGTCAACTGTTATACCCAAAAATACACAATTATCCACAGTAGTTAAGTGAGAGTCTTTGTATTGGATGTCTAGATTATTTATTGTATTCGATTTGTATGTTTGAAATTGTATTATATTTGTTTTAGTCATATTAATTTTTAAGTTATTTTTTATTAGATAATTTACTGCATTGTTCAGCGCTAGGACGGTATCCTTTTCCAAGTTTGTATTATTTTCACTCTTGATTATTAAAGTAGTGTCATCGGCGAATAATATGCAATCTTTGCCTACTGCTTCGGGCAGGTCGTTAATGTATATCAGAAAGAGAAGCGGGGATAAAATCCCTCCCTGTGGTGTGCCATAATTATTTTGTTTGTATCCCGACCGAAACATTTTTTGCTCCTGTTTACAGGTTTTGGTTATTTCCACGTATTGTACTCTTTCAGCAAGATAGCTTTTGAACCAGTCGTTGGCTTTCCCTCGGATTCCATAATGTGCAAGTTTCGTGAGTAGTGTTCTATGACAGACATAGTCAAAAGCTTTTGTCATGTCTAGAAATACACAGCTTATTTTTGATTTTTGATTTAGGCCTTCGGTTATATGTTTCAATAGCGAGAAACATGCTAAAGCCGTGGAGCTACCCCTCCTAAAACCGAATTGTTCTTTTTTGAGAATCTCATATTTTGTCAAAAAGTTCTCCACTTTAATACACATAACTTTTTCAAGTATTTTCGATAAAATGGGGGTTAGAGTTATTGGGCGGTAATTGTTCATGTTCGTTTTGTCACCTTTCTTATATATAGGTTTTACGACCGATGTTTTTAAACGATTTGGGAATACTCCTTCTGTTAGGGAAAGGTTTATAATAAGTAATAATAATTATAATAAAATATAATTGAAAATGGTACATACTATACTATAGATTGGTCTGAGTTGTTAAGCAGTTTAGGACTAATCCTAAACTGCTTAACAACTCAGACCAATCTTGCCTGTAATTACACACTGCAAAATATTTCGCAAACCCATCTTGTTGCATGTTTCTCCATTCCGTAGATATTAGTCCGCGTGCAGATATTATTCGTATACACTATGTAACAAAAACCATGTTATTCCTTTCAGGGACATATACATATATTTCCTTACAAGCACATCATTAATGAAATTATAATTTAAAAAAGTAATTATTGTCTAGTCGAGGGGTCAACATCAATTATCTATTAAAATCGACACATTCGACAAAATGTTTAGAATATCTGATTTTATAAGTTAAACAGATTGCCGGGAACGTTCTACTTATGTCTTCTTCATGCAGAATTGCAAAGGTAAGAAATTAGTTAAAGATTACAAATATTAATAATTAAATATTTATTTTAATTATAATTTTGTTGAACAAATTTTTATAAATGATATGTTTTATTACATCCGTATACCGATTCTTAAAACGTAGGCAGAAGGAACAACAGGGTTTTTGTTACATATTGTATAATTCGTCCGAGCAGACGTTTTAATGAACATGACTTTGTACATTTTAAATACCCGTGTTCCTCGGCTTTTTTTTTTTTTTTTGAGAATGGAATTTCGTCAAATGACCTCTCCCGCTCTGGACGGAGTTTAACCCCGTGTTCCTTCACTTGCTTGTGGCCACGGTTTCTCCTTCGCACAACTCGCGATTCTGGTAGGGTGTTTCTAGGCCTAAGTATTATTTAGTGAATAGCTTTTTTACAGAAAAATAATTGGTTGTTGCTCTGAATGTTTTTCGGTCAAAATCAAAAATCATTTATTCGAATTAGGCTGAGAATCAGCACTTGGTGAAGCCGTACGGAAGACGAGTCTGAGCAGTGGTGTTGCGATGTGTGTCGGGTATAATGCGCCAAATGTTGTTGTGTCGGGAGTTTGGTCGCGGAGAGTCTCCAGATCAAACTCCTTCGAGCGCAGCATCGTTGGTCGTGTTGTTGGGTTTAAGATTGCATCATCTCGCTCAACTGACGTCTTTCTTCTTATTCACTCAGTTTTTTTGAATGAAGAAGCTCTTAATAAACTAGCGCGCTTTACCGGGCGGCACACTTTACAGCTTTAAGGCGCTGTGTTCAGTAAAAATAGGCTTCTTAAAACAATTTTTTAGCCAAATGTATACATTTCAGAGCAGCCAAAAATTTATATGTTAATCTTGATTATATGTAGCAGGAAACCATTGTTTTCAAAACACGTTTTGAATTAATTTTCTCGATAGAAAAAAATCCTAAAGTAACCCCTAAAATTGAATTTATAACAGTTGTAACTGTTTTATTAATCATCAAATCTTGATAAAATTGAGAAGAGCGATGTAAAATATAATAGTAAATGAAACCATTGTTTTTGTTTATCGATTTAACTAAGATATTCTAAAAGAAATAATGTATTTAATGATAAATAACGTGAACGAAACGTCGCTCCATCGCGGCGTCCATTGCCTTCTCTTTCACTTCTATGCTTAGCGACAGTGACCGCTGAGGCGTGGTGCTTGTCGGACCTATGTCACTTTTTGCTTTACCCCGCACAGAAAATAATTATATTTACGTGTCTGTTTGTTGATGAATAATCATATTTCGTTTTTGCCCGGGTTCAAACCCCAGGTTTACATTATATGCTTTTTGTAGATTTTAATTGAAATAAATGCTTTTTAATTTACTGTTGTATTTTTGCCGATATTTTATTTGATTTTTTTCTGTAATTATTCTTTTTACTTTTTCGCGGCACATTTTTCTTCACCTGTATGTGTTCGGGTTCAAACCCCAGCCTTACGTTGTATGCTTTTTGTTGGATTTCTTATTTGCAATTGTTTTTTTTTAAATTATTATTAATTTATCCGATTTTCTGTATTTTTTGTAGTAATTGTTCCATCTTTTTAAATATATTCTTTTTGTAACAATTATAATGCAAACTAATATTTAAAATCAATTCGTTATAATTTTCTTTCTACAAATTTCTAGAAATTAATAATAAATAATAATAATAAGCCTTTATTTAACCATGAATTTCTTAGTTCATAATATAATTTAAAAAAAGAAAAACAATAAAAATAACAGTTAATTTGATAATAGTTCAAAACAGTAAATTTAGATTTCATTTTGTTGCATTATTCATGGCCCCTTTCAGTATAGGCCTCCTCCAAGTGCCTCCATCTATTTCACTCGTACAAACCCGATTTCGATAAGAGTTGCAGTTTTGAAGAAGAAATCTTTTATTTTTTTAAATATCCGAAAATGCATTTTTTTTAACAGTTACTCTAAACAGCTGTTTATAAATAGTAATTTCTAGAAATGATATATTTCTAACAGTTTCATGAAAAAAGGACATAACACAAAAAATTTAAGCAGAACGGACAAAGCGCATTATAAAAATAAAAAAGAAAACAAAAAAAATAATAAAAAATGAAAATATGTATAAAGTACACATTTTCGAAAATCGCAAGGTAAAGTCGGATTCGATCCTGGTGCTCGTCTAATGCGAACCGGGACTGTGACGAACAGAGCCAACCATGCTTCGGGGTTGGGTTGTGAAATTACCCTTCTAAATGTAGATGGAATAGAAAAGAAAAACAATAAAAATAACAGTTGATTTGATAATAGTTCAAAACAGTAAATTTAGATTTCATTTTGTTGCATTATTCATGGCCCCTTTCAGTATAGGCCTCCTCCAAGTGCCTCCATCTATTTCACTCGTACAAACCCGATTTCGATAAGAGTTGCAGTTTTGAAGAAGAAATCTTTTATTTTTTTAAATATCCGAAAATGCATTTTTTTTTAACAGTTACTCTAAACAGCTGTTTATAAATAGTAATTTCTAGAAATGATATATTTCTAACAGTTTCATGAAAAAAGGACATACCACAAAAATTTAAGCAGAACGGACAAAGCGCATTATAAAAATAAAAAAGAAAACAAAAGTAATAATAAAAAATGAAAATATGTAAAAAATGTACATTTTCGAAAATCGCAAGGTAAAGTGGGATTCGATCCTGGTGCTCGTCTAATGCGAACCGGGACTGTGACGAACAGAGCCAACCATGCTTCGGGGTTGGGTTGTGAAATTACCCTTCTAAATGTAGATGGAATAGAAAAGAAAAACAATAAAAATAACAGTTGATTTGATAATAGTTCAAAACAGTAAATTTAGATTTCATTTTGTTGCATTATTCATGGCCCCTTTCAGTATAGGCCTCCTCCAAGTGCCTCCATCTATTTCAATCTTTTTGTGTTGTGTTATTCTAAGCACTCGTACAAACCCGACTTCGATAAGAGTTGCAGTTTTGAAGAAAAAATCTTTTATTTTTTAAATATCCGAAAATGCATTTTTTTTTAACAGTTACTCTAAACAGCTGTTTATAAATAGTAATTTCTAGAAATGATATATTTCTAACAGTTTCATGAAAAAAGGACATAACACAAAAATTTAAGCAGAACGGACAAAGCGCATTATAAAAATAAAAAAGAAAACAAAAGTAATAATAAAAAATGAAAATATGTATAAAATATACATTTTCGAAAATCGCAAGGTAAAGTGAACGGATGTGGGATTCGAACCTGCTGCTCGTCTAATGCGAACCGGGACTGTGACGAACAGAGCCAACCGTACCTCACGGTTGGGTTGTGAAATTACGGTTCTAAATGTAGATGGAATAGAGAATGGTTGGTATAGATTTAATAGAACGTGCGTATTTCTCGATGCACGACGCCTCACCTCACGCATCGTTTCGTCGTCGCAAAGTTTGCTATTCACAGCGTCTTAAGACGCTGTGAATAGCAAACTTTTAGGTATTTGAGGGGGTGAAGCAGACAAAGTGGGACACGACTAGCCCCGCCCACTGCGGGGCGCGGGGCGCTCCGCGCGAGTACATCGATGCGTGAGGCGTCGTGCATCGAGAAATACGCACGTTCTATTAAATCTATACCAACCATTCTCTATTCCATCTACATTTAGAAGCGTAATTTCACAACCCAACCGTGAGCATGGCTGGCTCTGTTTGTCACAGTCCCGGTTCGCATTAGACGAGCACCAGGTTTAAATCCCAACATCCGTTTACTTTACCTTGCGATTTTCAAAAATGTATCTTTTATACATATTTTCATTTTTTATTATTTTTTTTGTTTTCTTTTTTATTTTTATAATGCGCTTTGTCCGTTCTGCTTAAATTTTTTGTGTTATGTCCTTTTTTCATGAAACTGTTAGAAATATATCATTTCTAGAAATTACTATTTATAAACAGCTGTTTAGAGTAACTGTTAAAAAAAATGCATTTTCGGATATTTAAAAAAATAAAAGATTTTTTCTTCAAAACTGCAACTCTTATCGAAATCGGGTTTGTACGAGTGAAATAGATGGAGGCACTTGGAGGAGGCCTATACTGAAAGGGGCCATGAATAATGCAACAAAATGAAATCTAAATTTACTGTTTTGAACTATTATGAAATCAACTGTTATTTTTATTGTTTTTCTTTTGTTAAATTATATTATGAACTAAGAAATTCATGGTTAAATAAAGGCTTATTATTATTATTTATTATTAATTTCTAGAAATTTGTAGAAAGAAAATTATAACGAATTGATTTTAAATATTAGTTTGCATTATAATTGTTACAAAAAGAATATATTTAAAAAGATGGAACAATTACTACAAAAAATACAGAAAATCGGCTAAATTAATAATAATTAAAAACAAAACAATTGCAAATAAGAAATCCAACAAAAAGCATACAACGTAAAGCTGGGGTTTGAACCCGAACACATACAGGTGAAGAAAAATTTGCCGCTAAAAAGTAAAAAGAAAGAATAATTACAGAAATACGCAAGTTCCGTTCTATTAAATCTATACCAACCATTCTCTATTCCATCTACATTTAGAAGCGTAATTTCACAACCCAACCGCGAGCATGGCTGGCTCTGTTCGTCACAGTCCCGGTTCGCATTAGACGAGCACCAGGTTCAAATCCCAACATCCGTTTACTTTACCTTGCGATTTTCGAAAATGTATATTTTATACATATTTTCATTTTTTATTATTTTATTTTGTTTTCTTTTTTATTTTTATAATGCGCTTTGTCCGTTCTGCTTAATTTTTTTGTGTTATGTCCTTTTTCATGAAACTGTTAGAAATATATCATTTCTAGAAATTACTATTTATAAACAGCTGTTTAGAGTAACTGTTAAAAAAAAATGCATTTTCGGATATTTAAAAAAATAAAAGATTTTTTCTTCAAAACTGCAACTCTTATCGAAATCGGGTTTGTACGAGTGAAATAGATGGAGGCACTTGGAGGAGGCCTATACTGAAAGGGGCCATGAATAATGCAACAAAATGAAATCTAAATTTACTGTTTTGAACTATTATCAAATTAACTGTTATTTTTATTGTTTTTCTTTTGTTAAATTATATTATGAACTAAGAAATTCATGGTTAAATAAAGGCTTATTATTATTATTTATTATTAATTTCTAGAAATTTGTAGAAAGAAAATTATAACGAATTGATTTTAAATATTAGTTTGCATTATAATTGTTACAAAAAGAATATATATAAAAAGATGAAACAATTACTACAAAAAATACAGAATATCGGATAAATTAATAATAATTAAAAAAAAAAAACAATTGCAAATAAGAAATCCAACAAAAAGCATACAACGTAAAGCTGGGGTTTCAACCCGAACACATACAGGTGAAGAAAAATTTGCCGCGAAAAAGTAAAAAGAATAATTACAGAAAAAAATAAAATAAAATATCGGCAAAAATACAACAGTAAATTAAAAAGCATTTATTTCAATTAAAATCTACAAAAAGCATATAATGTAAACCTGGGGTTTGAACCCGGGCAAAAACGAAATATGATTATTCATCAACAAACAGACACGTAAATATAATTATTTTCTGTGCGGGGTAAAGCAAAAAGTGACATAGGTCCGACAAGCACCGCGCCTCAGCGGTCACTGTCGCTAAGCATAGAAGTGAAAGAGAAGGCAATGGACGCCGCGATGGAGCGACGTTTCGTTCACGTTATTTATCATTAAATACATTATTTATTTTAGAATATCTTAGTTAAATCGATAAACAAAAACAATGGTTTCATTTACTATTATATTTTACATCGCTCTTCTCAATTTTAACAAGATTTGATGATTAATAATACAGTTACAACTGTTATAAATTCAATTTTAGGGGTTACTTTAGGATTTTTTTCTATCGAGAAAATTAATTCAAAACGTGTTTTGAAAACAATGGTTTCCTGCTACATATAATCAAGATTAACATATAAATTTTTGGCTGCTCTGAAATGTATACATTTGGCTAAAAAATTGTTTTTTGAAGCCTATTTTTACTGAGCACAGCGCCTTAACAGGATTGCAGTCAAGCATGTATTTACTTATTTATTTATTCTTTCGCACATGATATGTACAGAGGCGGACTTAATGCCTTATGCATTCTCTACCAGTCAACCACAGGTGGTGAAGAGATAAGGTGGTAGGTGCTTTAGATTGAAAGAAAATTGTAAAGAAAAAAAAAAGCCCTTAAAATTATTAAAAAATACTTAAATAAGCAAAATATACATGCATACTATTACCAAAATATATACTTAAAAAACTATATATTTAAAAAAAACTTTTTCAACGTCAATATTACATAAGATAGTCCCCCAAAACACCCGCCCTTTTCCACTTCCCAGTACTTTCACTGGGAAGAAGTGGCAGAACAAACTTCCCAGCAGCACAGCTGTCTATCTACCTTAGCTTAATATTATATCAATGAGCAACACAAAAAAAAAACATTAAAAATGGAAATGTAAGTAAGCAAAACCTTAATCATAAACCTTCGATAAAAATGTACATTTTTGAAAGAAGTTCAAACGTAAAACATCGTTGAACAAGTTAAAGTAAAAATATATCATGACCCACATCATGGCCGCGACGTACATATTTTCCCTAAGCATAATACTATTTTCATCTTAGTAACGTAAGGCAGCTTAGCCCATAAATTCTTATAATACTCTGACCCGACTATCTTTTCTCAGCTGGTTAGTACCTAGTATTTTGATAAACATTCTCAGTAGATGTTATAATAAAAATAAGTACGCATAAGCTGTTCCTTCGTAAGGCTATAAAAACAACCCGAGAGGGTGAATAATGATATTGCTTAGAAAAATAACGGTGTTTTTGTTGATGAAACTCCTTCATACACATAATCTGCATTCGCTACTATAAACAAATACAATATGTAAAGAAAACCCTGTCCGATCCGTGAAGGTATTGTTAGGTATCGTTAACTGATTCTAATAATGCCTACAAAGCCATGCTAAACTTAAAAAAAATCCTCATAACAAAATAAATATTAAGTATTTCGAAAAAGCGAGGTAACTTAATACATATGCGGTAAGCAACACAGTAGGCGTATATGCGCGGGTGAAGGGGAGCAGGGCCCGCGGCACGTGGTCGCATCACTCATAAATTCATATTAATACTGTCCAAAACGGTGTTGTATTTTTTTTTTAAATACCTAATTTTGGGGACGTTGGAATTAATACGTGGACAAAAAAGATTATTAAAAATAATCAAGACTTAGGTCCGTATTCCAGAAGGAAACTCAAGCATTGATCTCTGCTTAAGCAGTACATAAAACTAGTTTTAGCCAATCAAATGGCTTGAAATGAGACTTAAGTAGAGCTTGAGTTTTGAGTGACGTTCTGTAATACGGACCTAAGAGTATTATGTAAAATTTCATATTTTATTTGGTCATGTGTATACCTAACCTTTATTATCCTTTTGGGCCGGACGGGGTTTTCTTTACATATTGTATAAGTTTATAGAAAAATTGTTTTAATTCCCACTTATGAGTTCAATTTCCGCTACAATATCAAACATGGTTGACGTGAATGCAGAATATGTGATTCTGCATTTACGACTGATTTGCTAAAAAGTAAATAAAAATAATTTTTTAGGAAAATAATTATAATCAAATCAAATCAAAACATTTATTTTACAGGCACTTTTGAATTCCATTCCATGAAGCCCATTCCAAAGAGTAGGTAGGTACCTATGGAGAAGAACGGGCAAGAAACTCCATAGACACTCTTTTAAATTTTCAAGCTATTGATACAAATATTTGATTAAGTACATCATTCAGGTTGAAATCAACCGTGTGAGAACGATGCAGAAATATATTGTACGCTGAGAGCGTCCATTATGGAAAACACGAAAAAAACCGGCCAAGTGCGTTCTTCTTATCTTTATCTCTCTCAAAATCATCAATCATCTATGAGGAAAGAGATAGTGCTAGACGGAAAGCATAGGCCATCTCTCTCAATCTTTCCAAACCAAAAAATTACTGCCGATTATACGCGTACGGCATGTCCATTAGTAAATGTCTATGGTTTTCCCTTACCGCTCCACGAATTTTACCAGTTCTAGGGAACAGAGCAAAATAATACTGAAATAAATTTAATTATTTTCAGTAGAATTTCTAACTCCCAAAAAGTTACAGTACTTATAGAGAAAATTAATTAAAATACAAACTCAATTTTAAAGTTTAGTCGTTGTTTCTCTTTGACAATTAAGATGTGAAACTCCCGTCTTGTTTTAAATAATTGCATTATTATTTATTGGTACACGTACACTCAGAGCGATATTGCTAAGTCAGAGAAATTAAATTGTTACCAAATTCAATCATCGGGCTAGCCTGCAAAGTCATTGTGTAACATACCTACTATCATTAGCAATGGGTTTCATTTTGACAATAATTAAAAAAGTTGGTTTTTGACGGCTGAGGATTTTTCGTTGGACTTTTAAAATTATTTAAAGAGTCGTTTACTAAATAAAAGCGCATGATTTATTTGGTAAAAAGTGCATTAAGTAAGTAAATAATTTGTAAAGGATATTGAAATATCGCAACATAGTGGCCACATCATGACTTTGTCTCAAACCTTCCTCATAAACGGTTCAAGCGGCCGTCTTTTTCAACTGTCATTGGCGATATCCGCCATTATTGTGAAATAATATATTCAAAGGATTTCTAAGATACACATGTGGAGGTTTGGCGGGAATGTTAAGATGAGTGTCACGCTCATTTTTCATTGGACTTTTAAAATTATTTATAGTGTTGTTTACTAAATAAAAGCGAGTTATTTATGTAGCAAAAAGTGCATTCAGTAAATAATTTATAAAGAACAGTGAAATATTGTAGCATAGTGTCCACATCATGACCTTACCCAAACTTCCTCCTTGTCGGTCTGACGCGGGAAACGAAAGGAGATAGGATAGGAGTAAGATTAGTTAGGATAAGTTTAGGATAAGTTACAAAAGAAGATGATATATAATTCAAGACGAGGCTATCATGGTCTGAGATACCTTTGCCTGCTCAGTGTAATGCACTGGCAAATTGAACAAACAACATTAAGGTCCGTATTACAGAACGTCACTCAAACTCAAGCTCTACTTAAGTCTCGTTTCAAGCCTTTTGATTGGTTGAAACTAGTTTTAAGTAATGCTTAAGCACAGATCAATGCTTGAGTAACGTTCTGTAATACGGACCTAAGATTTCTAAAATTCACAGATTACTTACTTCCACAGATTAGTGAGATCAAAGTTAGGGATGTAACGGAGGTAGTTATATCGGAACCGGAACTGGAGTTGGAGTTTTTAAATTTTATTTATCGGAGTCGGAACCGGAGGCGGAGGCAGAGTCAGAAGCGGTGGTAGGAGAGAGATTTTTAATTTAAACACAAAAAAACATTATTCAGTCAATTTTTTCATTTAATGTTTTTATTGTAAAATTAAACACAAGCAGTGAAAAGAAAATTGGCATATTTCTAAATGAACAAGAAATTAAATGAAGTTAATTAAAACCCAAAGTAGCATATTAAATGACATTAAATGAACAAAAGCTGTGAAACAAATTAAATCAAATGTTTTGACTCCAAAACTAGCGAAAAATGCACGATAGAGTACACGTAGCAGGAGTCAGGGAATTCCCGTGATATGTATGAACCTGGAATCAATTGGAATAATTTTGAAGCAAATTGCTAGTCCATTGCTCCATATATTCAATAAATGTGTGTGCTCAACAACGTAAATAACGCAATGATTGTTGTTGAACTGTCAAAATGAAACCCATTGCTACTGAAAGTGCGTTACGTAATTACCCTGCTTTTTATGACAGTCGGCAGGCCGCCACCGCTATGGTATGCTTTAATAACCTCCGATTTAAAAGTATCGGAACCGAAGGTATGCTAATAATCGGAAGTTCCGACTTAACGGAATCGGAGTCGAAGCTTCGTAACATCCCTGGATCAAACCAACTCTTTCCCTGCATTATTAGGTACCTAACATAGATTTCACAAGCGGCCGCAAACGACAACGTTCGCATGGAGGTATTTATGCTCCGCATGGTTGCAGCGTGGTCTTATAAGTATATATTCTAAATTTCTTTCTAAGCAAAAAATGAGACGTTTCTTTAAGCATAAATAACCGCACTTTTACATTAATAACATAACAACATAATATATTTCTTATAAAAAATATTCTATTGTTGGACTAATAAATATACTGGCTGACATACCGAAGCGGCATTTAAAAAAAAAAAACATGGCGCCTCGCATTCCACGAAAGAACGCTTACAATTTGTGGTCTATGGATATTTCAAAGGTGATTTGTGTAAAAAATAGTGTCTCTTCATAAATATAATGATTTATGTTTTGGTAATTATGTATTGTAGAAATTATTTCTAAAACAGAATACTTTCTTGGCGAAGGAGAGATTCTAACCAAAAATAAAAAGAACTAATTTTAGAAGTTGTTACAAAATTCCGTAACACACTTTGTATAATAATCCTAAGCACTTAGAAATAAATAAATAAAAACCTATGGAAAAAAATAAACCTAAGGCATCATATGTTTGAATATTCGTCAAAGCCATGAATGTTGCTGATTTGTAAAAGAAGACGTCGGAATTATGGTATTCTTCCACAATTACTACAATTTACAAAGGTCAAAGAGTAACTAAGATAAATATTTTAACACTTAAAACAAGAACTGCATACAGCATAACATTCTACCATTAAAAACAATGCAACTCGCTACTCAACTCTCATTTTTAATTTCAAAATAGGAATGCATCTAAAACGAGGCAATTTGTAAATACAGTACGCGTTACACCGCACGGAAACAAAAGAACGATTCACACCCGCCGACTGTATGTGATTTAATTCCCGCAGTACAGTGCGCCAAGAATATGTTGGATGGTAAAACTTAAAAATATTGTTGAAGCTACATTATTTATTCCAAGTAATTTCATGCATTAACATTGGTAATGCTCATGCTAGTTTTTACTTTATTTTGCAACTTGCTGTCGAATATGGGTACCTTGCTGATATGATATTTAAGTTCATTTGTCTTATATCCAAGTCCCCGCCTACAGCTTAAGCCTCGGAAAAACACGAATGTAGAGCAAGACGGGATTTATGTTTAGTTTAGTTTACCTTAGCACGTATCTGGGCTAAGCATTCCTGTCATCGATATATGGTTAATTCACTCTGTCAAACGATAAAGACGGGAACATAATATCAAGAATAGTGATGTGTATATATGTATTTTGGCCTTATTAACAAGTTTTTCTAACTTCGAAACATAACGTCAATAACCGTTCATCAAACCCAAGTTCAATCAGCAAAAACATTCCAAAAAGGACGATAAAAATAAACTTAGCAACATCATACCCTATTAAGTAGTCTCCTAAACTGAATGCCACCCATAGCCCGTTGAATGGAGCGTCTTCACCGAATTCTCGCTAAGTGCCAAATTCTAGGAAGCCCCTCTAATATATCACTTCCTTTAACATGAGAGCACGGTTGTGGTCCATTCAACCTTTATGGGATAAATAGTTAATACTCCTTGGAGATGCGTTGTTTGTGGTATTGCATTTATGGGGCTAGAGTAGCACTATTCCAAATTGAAATAGGTACGATGTACTAAAGCTATCTGTGGTTAAATGAACATAAAAAAAAACATTTACTTGTTACAATAACTAATAATATTTTGATTGATATTTACTGAGGAATGTAGTAAATGTAGTAAAAAAATTGAAAAAAAAAACGATGGTAACGATGGTAGAAAGAGGATGGCTACCAATTTTTTTTTTATAGACTATGTACTAGCGCTTGACCGCAATCCCGCAAATGAGAAAAAAGACATGTTGCA
The DNA here is from genome assembly GCA_017933935.1 of Sesamia nonagrioides. Classification (NCBI taxonomy): domain Eukaryota; kingdom Metazoa; phylum Arthropoda; class Insecta; order Lepidoptera; family Noctuidae; genus Sesamia; species Sesamia nonagrioides. The sequence goes on from JADWQK010000278.1 coordinate 138,135, forward strand.
CAAGAAATAATGATATTTTTTTTATAAATATATTGTTTCCCTACACTAGGAATTTCTCCTGTATCGTGGGAGGGTTTACAAATATATAAACTCACATACAAAAACAGCTAGACCCGGAATAACTCATTGTAGGCCATACAAATATTTGGTCAGTGAAAGAATCGAACCCGCGACACACTGCGCGGCAGTCGATCGCTCAGCCACTGTACCTATCGTGTCGACTAATAACTCAATAATAAGTAATGGCTGTCTTCTCCAAACACAAACAATTAAAGGAATTAGAATAAAAGCTTGCAATAACGTAAAACAGTTCCCATTCAATTAAAAACTATCATTTCAGTACAATTATTTTATTCACACTACTAAAAGGCAACTAAAGCAGACACAATAATTACATTCTACATAAAATCGCTTTTAAAAAACTCCTCCAATATAACGTACGTGCTGATTGCCTTCGCAAACACTCCAACGTTTCCGAACTAAATCTACTCTCGCTGTAGGTGGAAGGCTTACCGCCAATTTATTTTACAACTCATGCTATTCAATACTCGACCTTAATGTGAACGTCACAAGGATTTCAAATACGAACAATAAGTTAGCTGTCGCTTACCTGTTTTGTTCTCATTTGTGTATGTAGTGGTGATTAGCCTTTTTGCTCATAGCCTGTTCCCGAACACAGCCGCAACGGGTAACAGAAAACAGACTGATTTTGCGGCAAAAAAAAACGGGGTAACTTTATCTGTGGAGTGTCTATTCTTTTTTTAAAGAGGAGCGAGAGTCTTTGAATGTGGATTGATTTTTACTTTTCAAAGGAGAATGTTTATTCTCAAATGAGACTGGAACTTTAATGCATACTCAGCCTATATTTTATCCACTGCTGGGACTCGACAGCGACATGGCCTTTGTAATCCATAACTCGGGTCCGTAGCGGGTTGATAGATGTCCCGTCTTTGATTTTTAAGTTCTAAGTCATGCCGCTTAACTCACAATATTTGCCTCGGTATTTTCAGAGCAGAGGTAATGAAATTATTTACGCAAAGTAAAACTCAAGGCGACTACCTCTGGCCCATTAATTAAAGCTTACGCATAAGCTTCACTGGACGCCATTGAATTATTGAATAAATCAGCTGTTGTAGCTTTGACCTGAGCTTAAGATTTGGTAAAATAAACGGACATTGAATTTAAATTACAAACAGCATGAAATCATAGACAAATAAATACATAAATAATTCATTAGCATACAGCGTCAATCGTGCGTCCATAATCTATCATTTTAAATTAGGCCTTTTGTAATTTATTCGCGGAAACGTAACATAGTACCTACATGTCACATGATTTACATGTATACATTATGTTAGGTGTATGTGTATAACCATGATAATAAAATATGGCGTACTGTATATCACACGCTGTGGTATCGCACCCATAAATAACAGAACAACGCACAGATCAAAAATAAAACAGCCTAGGTTGAGCATAGACTGTTTTATTACTCTAGTTTACTATTTTAGTCTATGGAAATTTACGTGGGGTGTTGTTTGATTTGATTCCGAAAGGATGTTTAATTTATTGATATTTGGATTATTCAAACAAACATTTTCGCTTCGGCCGATGTCCCATAAAAATATGGCGTCTAATTCGTGCTTTGCTTATCATCAAGTTTTGTCAAGTCAAAATCAATGTAGAGTTTGTAGCTATTGAAACTAAAAAAAACATCACGCCTAAAAGCTCGAGATTTTAGACACACTCACCATTTTTCGCCACCCAGAAAATATTAAAAAAAAATATGCAGTTTTTGGAGGTTTATTCAAATTTTATCGACATGTCACGACTTTTAAACAAATCATTCTCGTATTTCAAAAGCTGCCATGAATTCAAAATCCCTGTTATATTCATTATTTCCACTAAACGTCAGCAAATATATCCTCAATTCATTTTATTATAAAAATCACTACACATTCCGTTATCCGGTTGCGGCTGTGCCCAGCACTTATTATTTCCATTCCATTAGAGTTCATTTGCCACGAATGGCTCCCACGCTACCATTCAGTCAAGTGCATTCATTACATAGTGCATTTAACTAAAATCCAATATTCATTGATATCTTGCTTCCTGTCTATAGAACAGTTAGACAGGTCTTGGTTAACTGGTAACTTCGGACCGCCCGCGATCGTCGACTCGCCTCCCAACTGACGTTTTGCCGGGAAAGATTTTTTGCTATTGAAAAAATGGCTTTCACTTCGTTTTCGAAGTTTGAATATGAATGGAACTGAATCGATAATTTTGATTTGAATGGACAGAAATTGTGTTTTATGAACGAAGAGGACCTGCAATTAAATGATCGGTTCTTGGTGGGTCCTCATTCCACAGCACATTTTCCTGTTTATATTTTTGTATCAAAAGACGTCGGTTCTAAGTCCCCGACCACTGCCACTTCAAAGAGCTAATTCGCTGGGCTATGTCGGCGACTTTCGTTCTTCTACGAATCTCCTCATTCTTGGTTCGATCACGTTAATCACGTAGAGAAACACCTAGCATAGCCGTCTCCATAGCTCTCTGTGCGACCTTAAGCTTTCTTATAAGGCCCATAGTGAGGGACCACGTTTCTGATCCATATTTCATCACCGGTAGGCGGTAGCACTCATTGGACTTTTGTCTTTAGGCAAATAGGCACTAAGGTATTTTGGACGAGAAGACACTGTGATGTTTCCCGAAAGCTGCCCTAACGATGGCCGATGTGGCAGAAAGGCTCTTAGTCTTAAATGGCAACCACGTACAAGTGCAGTGTCGGACACCCATCGGCTAGGTGGTCGGATGACTTGACCAAAATCCGTCCAGGCCGTGTCCAACCAGTTTTTTTTTGGAAATCTTTGGGAGAGGCCTATGTCTAGCAGTGGAATTCCTGTGGCTAACACGATGATGATGATAATGATCAAAAGTACCATTGGCAGGCCTCGCTCATGTGACTTGCTCAAGTGGAGATGTTTTGAGGAGACCTATGCCCGGCAGTGGACGCCTTTCAGCTGAAACGATGTTAGGTATTTAACCCTAAGTTAGGTATTTGACATTACAATTTCGTTAGGTACCTAGACCTAACAACATTGCAATGTCAAAGAGATACAATGTCAATCAAACTGACAACCTTAAAATTGAGCGTATATTTCAAACACACTTGTCATTCTCTGATAGTTGTGTAAATTGACTATAACACGGCAAATTGACACAAGATGTCATTTTGCGTGATAATCTATTTTCTTGACGACTACTATGTTTTTCTGAGAATTTTTCTCATTCAACACGAAATCGAATTGAAACAGAAAAAAGGTTCGTTCGAAGATTTTCTTTTTTATCTTAGTCTGCGATCGGATCCTATAACAGCCACTAAATCATGAGAGATTAAGGTAAATTGAAATAGCAACCACATGATATAGTACTTATTTATGCCGACATTCATTGTCTTCCAAATATATGTAGATAGGCGTATACCTAACTAAATTGAACAAACTTTTGCGCACTTACGTACCGCTTCGCGCTCTCTCAAACTTTGAAATATTCATGCAGGAAATGTAAGTACCTACAAATTACGGTAACGTTTATTCATATATGTAAATAAACATTCTGACATGTGTGCTCTCAAAATGATAAAGGGAGACATCGTGAGGAAGCCGGCATGTCCTAGAGACTGAAACTTTATGAATTGTGACTTCTACCAACCCTGGATCAGCGTGGTGGATTACTGTCCCTTTCATGGAGAGGTTAGTCTATGTCTCAGGAGAGGCAACATTATAAGCAGACCATAAACAATACGGCAAAAGAACTTTAAATCCAGGTCAGAAATGAATTTTCAAAAAATCATAAACAATCTGACGTAGGTATAGCGCTAATTATTTTAATTACACAACACAATTAAACAAGATGGCGACATTTTTTTTTTTTTTGTTAGGATGGGAAATCATCAAATGACTTCTTCCGCTCGGGGCGGAGCGGAAGGGCGTGTCAGACTTTTACTGACTAAAACCCACCCGTGTTTCTTCACTTGCCTGTGGGACGGCCAGGGCCACGGTTTCTTGTTTAACCAACCCGCAACCCTGACCCAGGAGGCATCGGTCTTCGTGGACCCCGTCACGATGTGCTGACATCTCTTTGAGGCGCGCGTGAAACACGACGCGCCGTCGACTCGGGCCTGGTCCTTACCGGGCGGCGAGCTGCCCATTGCTCACCGCCCGCAGGCCCGCGCCTACGGTGGCTGGGAGTTTGGTGTCATCTCCCGACCAGGGCGTCTCCTGCGGTGGCTAGTGGCGTGAGGGCGCTGGGATTCCCGTTGCCTCACGCGCTCCGCCTCCTCCTTTGCCAGCATTACTGCTTCGCAGAAGGAGGTGACGGCCTGCCATGCACTCTCGCTCCGGACCATGGCCTGGACCAGGGTCGGACGCGAGAGATCACCGCCGATCGCCGCTACGAGGACACGGCGGTGCTCTACCCAAGCCGGGCAGACCTCCACCGTATGCTCCACCGTGTGCTCAGGGCGATCCACACAATGGTGACACCCTGGCGTTTCCTCCCGCCCTATACGGAACAGGAACCTCCCGAAACAACCGTGTCCGGTGAGGACCTGCGCCAGAGATGGCGACATCAGTTCCAAATTTTGCCATGTTCTAAACATGGCAAAATTTGGAACTGATGTCGCCATCTTGTTTTTTTAAATATTTACTAACAGCGCCCTCATGTCTACGTCACGACTGACAGTTGATCCTTGACCTAATAATCTAATGATTACTTTTGTAGAGTGATTGGCTGCAGTTCGTGTAGTCAAAGATAAGTTTACAAAAATATTGTCTTTTGTGTGTACAATTCACAGACGTGACGGGTTGTCCGTACTTACTAAATACGATAAAACAAAAGAAAACAGATATTCTCAACTCACACGTCAAGTACGCAGCAAAAACATCAAATATTTTTTATTTATCATGACATTTTATTCATTCATTCATTCATTTTATTTATGTTTCATACATACCCATCACATCGGCACAAGTTTTACTAGCTAATCTAAATTAATCCTCCGTGTGAAGAGTTCAGTATAATATACATAGGCCGGTTGTTTCAAACGATTGTTTATCATAACTTATGAATGTTTTTACGACGACAGTTAGCGCCATTTTTGACGTCAAGTGGACATGAAACAACTCAATTTAAATCTATCTGCTGCAAGCATATTTACTAATTAGGTGTAAATATGCTTACAGCAGTGTAAATAAATATTATTCTGACATAATAGAGACGGATTGCAGCGATTTACAAGAAGGCCAAATTAAATTATTTGAGGCTGAATGAGTTAATTTCCTTGGAACCATGAAATGGCGGAGTGATAACGTTTTGGCGCCAAATTATGACAGAAATAATATATAGCTTTTGAAATTATAAATGGAATTAAATTGCTGTGTACCGTGTATTTTCAGAGAGTGTAATTGAAGATAAACAATATGTAAATAAATAATTATAACAGAAAATAGAAATGATTTTATTTAAATGGGTCAGTTTTGTGGGTCATCTCGTAGCTTAAAGAGGCGTTTATTTAAAGAGGTTTAAATTTTAATTGGCAGATTTACGACTGCTAATAAATTAGCATTCTGTCGGTTATTGAAAATTAAGAAAGTGGATTTTTTTTTTTGCATCGTCGGCAACTTTCGAAAGGTGATTTAGAGAATTCTAACAAAAAATATGTACCTGCTTTATTACTGAGTTCAACATCCGTGAGAAAGTTAAGACATTATGTTTAAAAAAATAACTGCCGTGAAATTATATGTTAGAGAAATGTTTGCTTACGGAAATTATGTATACATATAAAGGTAAATTATAAAGAACTAATCAATAATAAGATTTATTGTGATATTAAAATTAATAAAAAGAAAAGAAAGTACGCAATTTTTTTTAACCAAAAATATCTTTCAATATCGCAAAAAGTTTTCCCGTACCGGGAATCGAACCCGAGCCTCCTGGGTGAAAGCCAGGTATCCTAGCCACTAGACCATACGGGATACTGAGAGAGACTGTGAAATAGCAGTTACAATTCGACAAACAAGTAATATCATGATAATAAAAATTCTTATCACATTTCGTTGCGTACTTGCGTCAATCGCGCCCTTTCTTGCTATATTTATTGCTATTCTTATATTCTTGGGTTTTCAATCCATACTAATATTATAAATGCGAAAGTAACTCTGTCTGTCTGTCTGTTACGCTTTCCCGCTTAAACCTCTCAACCGATTTCGATGAAATTTGGCACAGACAATCTTTAGACCCTGAGAAAGGACATATGCTACCTTTTATCCTGGAAAAAATTGATGTTCCCGAGGGAAATCTAAAAAGCGCGATATAACCGAACTCCACGCGGGCGCAGCCGCGGGCGGAAAGCTAGTAATGATATAATAAAATATAATATAATTTAATATGATATAATTTTATTTACATCAGACAATTGTCCATAGTTTTTCATAAAAACACATATACAAAATACATTTAAATTATTTATAAACTAATGAAAATAAAATAAAATTAGACTGAAAAAGTCATTACTTAATACATTTGAGAATTATGTTATGTCAGAATCATTAAAAAATAAAATAAAATGCCAAAATCAAAAATAACATAAAATGTCAAATTTAAAAATAAAATAAAATGTCAAATTCAGACTAGGTGGGTAAATTAATTACAAAAGCTAGATGGAGCCCACCAGTCAAGAGAACACAATACCTATACGCCCTTGTCCAGTGCTCCATAAAAATACAGTCGGAGTCCAACCTCCCAGCAATGAGCTGCAGGTAACTGGAATCAATGGTTTTTAAGACTCGGTGTCGAGAACGCGCCTAGCAGCGGTTTGTGGGCGGATACCACCTGCATCATCGCCCACGCTACTGAACGGGCTGCATTCTTCTTTTCTATACAGTTCGAGTTGCATTCTTAACCACTGGTTCTTCTAATATTCAATAAAAATTTTAAATTGACATGTAAAACAAACACACTGTACACGCGAACATGAAAGACGGCAACGTCGTAATTTATTTATACATGACGACTACTATTTTGATTTAAAACAGGAGGTTTCAAATTTATTTCCAATTACATTTTTATTTATTCGGATTTTTTTATGCTTATTTTTCTATGCTGATATTTTTATTTTAATCTATTAATGATATATATTAACGAGTTTAAGGGAACGCCCTCTGTTATTTAACATACTTTATAATTATAATACAATCGTATATAATACAGTGTAGTCGTGGTGACCTAGTGGTTAAAACACCAGCCTCTCAAGTATGAATGTAACTTTTCTAAAGTTATATGTACTTTCTAAGTATATCTTGGACACCAATGACTGAAGGTGAAGGAAAACATCTTGAGAAAACCTGGACTTTAAGTCTGAAATCGCCAACCCGCATTGAGCAAGCGTGGTGATTGCGCTCAATTCTTCTCTGTATGGGAGGAGACCTGTGCCCAGCAGTGGGACGATAAAAAGGTTGATAATGATGATTATGATGAATACAATCCCATATAATCGATACCATATCAATCGAGTACCTATGGCTAGGCGGTGCTTCAGATTTTATTCTTTAGTAGGATGAATAAAAAACAATGCTTTGGTGACCCATTTAAAAACATAACGATATTACCCGTGACAAAATTCCAAAGACTATCATTGCTAATGTAATAAATACCTAGGGCACAATTTGAGCCAATTAGGTAGGTATAATAGCATTATCAATTTATCTTTGATGTTAATAAAAACAGGATTCGAATTACGACAGAATTCTAAATTCAAAAATAATCGGATTTTCACTGGCCAATTAGCCGAAAAATACTTTGGTATTTAGTAAAGTAGTCAAGTGTGAGTCGCACACTAATAGTTCGCAAAACTGTAAAAAGTTTTAACTCCCTACTTTTTATCTACCTGTAAAACTTCTTTTATTTTTATTATTCGTTGCTACATTAAGACATGTCGCAGCGACCTCAAATAAATTGCAATAATGGCAGCAGAAAGATGACATGGTTGGTACAGTGGCTGCGTATCGCGGGTTCGGTTCCCGTTCGGAACTAATATTTGTATGGCCTACAGGTAGTTGTTCCGGGTCTGGCTGTTTGCGTATGTGAGTTTAAATGTTTGTGAACGCACTCATGATACAGGAAGGAGTAATTCGTAGTGTGGAGGAGTAGTTCGTAGTCAACGTTTTAAAAAAAAAGTATTTTATATTCTATTACGGTTCAAAATATACAGACCGGTGACGTACGGACGGACAGCGGATCGTTTGCCATCGCATCCCGTCGGTACCATTTCACTACGGAACCCTAAAAACCACACTCGACCTCAATTTAAGTAGTTGCCAGTATTTTTTATATTTTTACTTTTTTTTTTTATTTTCATAATACTTCAGTCGATAGCTTGCCTAATAAATTGGAGTGCGTAGGTAATAATAATAATTACACGGATATTGAAATAGGTACCTAATAACATATTATAATTATTGAACTGATTCTATAAATCATTTATTTGCACGAATATCATTCATTATACAAACACGAATCATAAATCGAAAGCCGTGCGTTGGTCCCGTTTGTCATACGAACATCTATTGGCGGTCGTTAGGTGTTGTTGGAGCCCTCCAATATTGGTCTAACTACAATGCTTCGATATCGCCTTCTGGTTGTGGAGGTCAGACGGCAGTCGCTTCACGGAAAATATTGAAGTTTAGCCATAATTAACGAGTGCTTATTTAAAAAAATAATCCTATAATATTATAATACGAAAGTTTTTAAAATGAATGGAAGGATGATTGATACGCTTTCACTCAAAAACAAATTAACGTCTACGTAAGGACGACAGTAGGCCAAATTACCTGAAACTTTCAAATATTCGCAATCAACCTGGAGCCTTAATACCTTAGACTTTAGAAACAAAGTTGAAAATCTGACAGATTGTAGTAGCTTGCTGTGCTGTCATCTGTACCTAAACTATCAAATTCCCTCGAATGTTCGAATTACGAATGACCATATTATATTCGTAAATCGAACGAACATTTTGACATTCAAACATCGTCGGCCATCTTGTTTTATCAAAAACAGCGCGAACTGAAGTCCGCCATTACAAAGTCTAACACACCGTGCAATAAATTGAAGTTTCTCCAGCGTTGTGTAGTGTGGAACAGAAAGTATCACAAGTGTTGTCGTGTAACGAGCGATATCGTCCGTCTGCCCTGCAACTGCAGGTCATTGCTTTTAACAAGGATACAGCATTCTTTGAACCTTCCTAGTAGAATTGCAAATGTAGCTGAAAACTGGAAAATTGACGCTAATCTTATGGATAAAAATAATAACGCTGCTGTAGGTAAAGCGTTAGACAACTACACTAATTCTAAAAATAATAAAAAAAACTACTGATTACGGGTCAGACACACGCACAAACAGTCTGTACGGACGATCGCAGCCTCGCAGGTCAAGCTACCCGAAACTGTTACATAGTTCCAATCAACCTTGAGCTTTAACGCTTTAGAGATAAAGTTGAAAATCTAACAATTAAAACTGACTGATTGTAGTAGCTTCATGTGCTGTCGTCTGTACAATATTTATGTCTACAATACAACAGAACATTATGTCATTTAGCTTAGTTTCCTTCCAAAATTTCACTAATAACTTAAAGAAGCTGTTGTAAACTTGCCTTTATATTGACATCTATGACTAAAAATTTACCAAATTATCCAAGGTTTTATACCTGTCTCTGTCTCTCACCAACGTGCGTCCCTTTCTAATCAAGAAAGCACAGGTCCGTTCGTGTGTGGAGTACTGCAGCCACATTTGGGCTGGTGCTGCCAAGTGTCACCTGGCCACTTTGGATTCGTGAGAGACGTGCAAAGAGGCTGATTGGTGACCCTGATCTAACTCGAGTTGGTCTCCAAAGACTAGAGCATAGGCGTAGAGTAGCCAGCCTTTCGGTGTTCTACAGGATGCATTTCGGGGAGTGTGCGATGGAATTGCATGATTTAATTCCCCCATCTCCGTTCCACCAGCGGACGACCCGTCGTACGGCTGGTTTCCACCCTTACGTTGTTAACACATGTCCTCCTTTATACCGCGTACATCGAGGGACTGGAATAATTTGCCAGCGGCGGTGTTTCCGTCGGACTACAATTTGAGTGTCTTCAAGGCTAAAGTGAATAGGCTCTTAATAAACTAGTGCGCTTTACCATCAACAATTGCGTCACTGCTTACCATCAGGCAGGATTGCGGTCAAGCGCTAATTTATAATATATATAAAAAAAAGAAGGACACTTGTCGCAAAGCTGTATATGTGAGTACCATGAGTTTTCATTAAGTGACTCGATCATACTTATCAGGCACGTTTGGCGCTCTCATTGGTTGAGAGTTCTTACAACCTTGAAGCGGGCCAATCGATGAGGCAAACGCGCTCGATATCGACGATCGAGTCTTCGTAATGAAAACTCATGGTAGGTAGCCACACAGCTCACTAGCTAGAGAATAGCTGCAACACTGTGTTTTATCCACACATAATACCTTATTTAACTTAAGTACTTATCTTCTTTACGATAACGGTGAAGGGTTACTTAAGGCCCCACTAACATAATTCTGCCATTTATATTCTAAACTTAGGTGTTTTCTCCCCAAACAATGTTTCCATCCAGGCCTAGAGTAAAATACGGTTCTTTTAGAATTTAATTTAAACTTTATAGTTTAGAATGCGTAATTGTTTAAAAAAGAAATTCCTTTATTGGATGGTTTTATTTTTAATTTGGTTAAAAACGGTCTCCAAAGCCTGGAGCACAGGCGAAGAGTAGCCAGCCTGTCAGTGTTCTTTAAGATGCATTTTGGAGAGTGTGCGAGGGAAATGCATGACTTAATTCCCGTATCTCCGTTCCATCATTTGACGACCCGTCGTTTGGCGAGTTTACACCCTTACGTTGTTGACACCACTAAGGTCCGGTCGAAGCGTTTCGCCTCCTCCTTTATACGCTTTCACGCGTATAAAGTTTAAGTAAGTTTTTTTTTGGCTTTCACGCGTTGATGAGGAAGAAAGTGGCGTCGGTTGTAAGGCGGGTTCGGGGGAGTCGAAACGGTGCCCTTAAATGGATAGGAGAGAGAACTGACACTGTTCTTCTGAAGAGGTTCACTGAACTTCATATTCGGGGGTTTGATAAGCCCTTTTTGTAATGTCTAGTGATGTGCACATTTTATTAATTATTTTTTATTATGGACTTTTGTTTTGTCTGAAAATCTTCTTCTTCTTCTTCTTCTTCTTCCTCAGCCTATAGATGTCCACTGCTGGACAAAGGCCTCCCCCAAGGCTTTCCACGATGACCGGTCTTGTGTTGCCCGCATCCATCGGCTTCCCGCGACCTTCACCAGGTCATCGGTCCACCTTGTTGGGGGTCTCCCTACGCTGCGTCTTCCAGTACGTGGCCGCCACTCCAGAACCTTGCGTCTGAAAATAAACGATTATTATTATTATTATACCGCGTACATCGAGGGACTGGAACAATTTCCCAGCGGCAGTGTTCCAGTCTGATTACAATTTGAGTGTCTTAGATAAGCAGTAAAAATAAATATAATTTAAAAAACTAAAAAAAACATGCTTTTAAAAAAATATCAATCTAAAAAGTTATTACTAAATTATTTTAAAAGCATGTTTTTTTAGTATTTTTTAATTATATTTATTTTTACTGCGTATCTAAGCTTTCAACTAACTTTAGTTAACTTTAGTTTTTCAACTAACTTTAAAGAAGAAAACGAACGAACGAACGTATTGAAAACGGTGGGACATTTTACAGTAATGAGCCGCTCACTCGTAGTCCAAAGAGTTAGAGACGAACAAACAAACAAGCAAACATACAAGGGAAACTAATAAAAAGCATGTAAAAATTATATCTAGTGTTTGCCTATTCCATTACTTATAGATCCCTGTTCTCTGAGGTCAACGTTTTCCCCCATCCACTGTACTAAGTATCTATGTACTTGTATCTACAAGTTTGCTAAGTACACACAGCTAACGGGATAATGAGAGTCCGATACATCGATACATCTAGAAAAATAAACTCTTATTCTGTCTCGATGGTAACTTAAACGTCAAAGAGATATCTTTTGTGTTAGATTCTGAAAGTGGCATTCTACGCGTATTTTAGAGTTCCCCCTCTATTGATAAACGTTGTTTAAAGTTAACTAGTGATTAGCGTTTACTTAACCATTCATTTTGACATTTTAACCTCACTTAACCTTAATCGTTTATGAATAAACTCCAGTGTGTATTTATAAACGATGATCACTCTATCTATTAAAAGAAACCCTATCAAAATCCGTTGAGAAGTTTTAAAGATTGAATCATACAAAGCGACATAGGGAAAGTAAAAGTGACTTTGTTTTATAATACACTAGCTTTCCGCCCGCGGCTTCGCCCGCGTGGAGTTCGGTTATATCGCGCTTTTTAGATTTCCCTCGGGAACATCAAACTTTTCCGGGATAAAAGGTAGCCTATGTTCTTTCTCAGGGTCCAAAGATTGTCTGTGCCAAATTTCATCAAAATCGGTTGAGAGGTTTAAGCGGGAAAGCGTAACAGACAGACAGACAGACAGAGTTACTTTCGCATTTATAATATTAGTATGGATAGTGACTAGCGGCCGCCAGCGACTTCGTTCGCGTGAAATTAGTTATGCTCCGCTTCTATTGGTCGCAGCGTGATGTTGTATATAGCCTAAAGCCTTCCTGGATTCATGGGCTATCCAACGCTTTGAAATCGAAAAGAATTTTTCAAATCGGTCCAGTAGTTCCTGAGATTAGCGCGTTCAAACAAACAAACTCTTCACCTTTATATATTAGTATACAGTATGTAAAGAAAACCCTGTCCGACCCATAAGGATAATAAAGGTTAGGTAAATACTAGTACATGACCAAATATAATGTAAAATTTTACATAATCATCATAATAAAAATACTAATAATTTTTGAAATAAATGTTCTTTTTCCGCGAATTAATTCCAACTTCCCCAAAATTTGGTATTTAAAAAAAAAGTGAAAACACCATTTTTGACGGTATTATTATAAGCAAATAGCAATGCGACCGAGTGCTGCGTGCCCTGTCCCCTTTCGCCCTCGCATGTATTGCCTACCACGCATCTATTAATTTACCTCCTTTTGCGAAATAATATTTATTTTTAGGGGGATTTTTTTAAAAACTTTAGCCCGGCTTCGTAGGCATTAGTAGAATCATAGATACCTAACAATACCTTCACGGATCGGACAGGGTTTTCTTTCCTATTATATATTAGTAGGATTTATAGATCCTAACAAGAACGCCAGGTCAACCCGACAGAACATGTGACCTAAGGCTCGACACCGTCCAAATAATATCAAGAACAATAATTAATCATAGGACACGGGTCACCCTGTCTCTGACACAGGGACAACGGCCTGGGATTATTCCAAGAGGTGAGGTTAAGACTGGCCTTTGACGAGGCCAAACGACTAGATTGTTTGAAGTGAGACGGGCGGTAATTGACGTGTTTTTGGTTTTAAGTTAACATTGGCTTGCTTTGTGATTTAAATAGGTAGGTAAACTCTAACGTCCTGAATAATCACTACCTACATAGTTTAAGAGAAATTGTATGTATACAAACCCCCTTATTCATAAACGTTGCTTAAAGTTAACTAGTGATTAGCGATTGTTTAACCATACATTTTTGACCATTTAACGTCACTTAACTTTAATCATCAGCTATGAATACACACCACAGTGTTTATGGGATTTATTCAGAAACGATGATTAAAGTTAAGTGCAAACGTCTAAAATGTATGGTTAAACAATCGCTAATCACTAGTTAACTTTAAGCAACGTTTATGAATAAGGGGTAAAATGTTTTAGACTGCCTCCGTTGCGTAGCGGTAGCGGACGCGGCCGCTGCGCACGAAGGCGCGGGTTCTACGGGGGCGCACCAGAAGTCGGTGGCGAGCTAAACAATTGAAACCTCGAGACACCGACTTCTTGCTAGAGCCATGACAAAAGTAAAATTATTTTTTCCTTTTAAATGTTTTTTGAAATTTTGGAAAAAGTTTTTGTTTCAAGCTTTTCAGTGTCTTAGTCGAAATTCGAAAATTACTTTTCACCTCATAACAACAGTGACAGCCTTAATCCATGTTAGAATAGGTTCTCATCAGTACGAAAAAAATCCCTATCTCAAAAACTACTAACCTGATTTTACAACACAAAAACATACATACCTGATTAACAAACATAAAAACATACATACATACAAACACTTTTGAAATTTGGCACATTTGTTCAGACGCTGATATAGACTCATCATCATCATCATCATCCCAGCGTTAATCCCAGTCGCATCCGAAGCCTTTTCAGCTTTGGAGTCTGGGGTCCGCTTTTACCAGTCCAACTGCTGATATGGCTAAACTTCGACATTTTCCGTGAAGCGACTGCCGTCTGACCTCCACAACCTGAAGGCGATATCGAAGCATTGCAGTTAGACCAATTGTTAGACTTTTGAGGGCTCCAACAACCCATAACGACTGCCACTAGATATTCGTATGGCAACCGGGACCAACGGCTTAACGTGCTTTCCGAGGCACGACCAGACCAGTGCAAATATTCATATTCATGCATACAAATACTTGCACTGTGCGGGGATCGAACCCGCGCCACCTTGCGCAGCGGCCGCGTCCGCTACCGCTACGCCACGGAGGCTGTCAGACGCTGATATAGACTAACATATTTATACGAAAACTGGGCAGTTCTGGAAATATTAAATACATAAATATTAAACATACGGACCGAATTGATAAACTCCTTTTTTTTTAAGTCGGTTAAAAAAAGACTAGAAGCCGTTCCTAATTGAATTGAGTAAAGGCTTGTCATGCAAAAGAAAACAGATAAAACCAATTCTAGACATAACAAGCAGTATAAATATCCGAAGCACATACCAAACACTTCAAAACTTCTCTGCAAACCATCCTATAACTAGAAATCCCGCGATTTCGTATTCAAGAACAGTATCTCATTATTATAACCCTGCCAAATTCGATATACGCTCGAATAGCTGACCGCTCCGGGTGTGGACGTTGCTCTGAAAGCCCTCTTGCACGTAGCCGAGATGCCCGGGCAATAACTGTAGAGCATTGCACTTTGGAAGCTGGTACAAGTATAGGGTGACTTGGGAATTGATCAACTATGAAGTTATTTAAGAGGTGGGAAATGTTTTGGTATAGATGACGACAATATGAAGACCATATCATCATCATCATTTCAGCCGAAAGACGTCCACTGCTGGACATAGGCCTCCCCCAAGGTTCTCCACGACGACCGGTCCTGCGCCTCCCGCATCCAGCGGTTTCCCGCGACCTTCACCAGGTCGTCGGTCCACCTTGTCGGGGGCCTACCCACGCTACATCTTCCGGTGCGTGGTCGCCACTCGAGAACCCGTCGGCCCCATCGGGCATCGGTCCTACGGGCAATGTGTCCAGCCCACTGTCACTTTAGTGTTGCAATTCTTCGGGCTATGTCGGTTACTCTCGTTCTTCTGCGGATCTCCTCATTCCTGATTCGATCGCGCAGACCGAAGACCATATAAATACCGAGTATTGTACACGTTGACGATCCTAATTTCTTCTTCGTCAGCCTATTTACGTGCCCAGTGCAAGGACACTAGCCTCCATCAATAATATGAGGAGTAAATGCCATACTCACCACGCTTGGCAGATGGGTTGGCGAGGGTTTTGGTATAAACTAGTGGTAGTCACTCGAGAACCCGTCGGCTCGATCGGGAACCGGTCCTACGAACATTATGCCCGGAGCACAGCCAGTTTAATGGTGCAATTCTTCGGGTTATGTCGGTTACTCTCGTTCTTCTGCGGATCTCCTCAATTTTCGTTTGATCACGCAGTAAAACCCCAAGCATAGCCCTCTTCATTGCCCTTTTCCGGGCGAGTCGGTGGCACTGAATGTGTTAAGTTCAAGGTCTCAACTCTAGCCTCTACGGTCTCTGTCTAGTTATCTACTTTTACTATTAAAAGACAACTTTTACTGTTAATTACTGTCGTGGTGGCCTAGTGGTTAAAACACCAGCCTCTCAAGTATGAGAGCGCGGGTTCGATTCCAGGTCAGGCAAGTACCAATGTTACTTTTCTAAAGTTATATGTACTTTCTAAGTATATCTTGGACACCAATGACTGAAGGTGAAGGAAAACATCTTGAGGAAACCAGGGCCTGTAGCCAATGTAACATCGCTTCATAGCGAAGCGAAATCGAATACTAAGCCAACCAATGGCAGGAACGAATGACCACGTGATTTATCGCGTCGCGTGGTCAATCGTTCCCGCCATTGGTTGGTTTGGTATTCGATTTCGCTTCGCTATGAAGCGATGTTACTTTGGCTACACGCACTGGACTTTAAGTCTGAAATCGCCAACCCGCATTGAGCAAGCGTGGTGATTATGCTCAATCCTTTTCTGTATGAGAGGAGACCTGTGCCCAGCAGTGGGACGATAAAAGGTTGATGATGATGACTGTTGAAAGAAGGTCAACAGTTTAGAGGCTGTAGCTTATTTGGTGCTACCATGCAACCTCCACAAGTACATACGATCTTATTTTTTGTTTATGTGATACCTGAATATAGTTTGTTCAGAATAAGCACACCTGGGCAGCTTCTAATGTTATACAAAGCACAGGTCCGTTCGTGTGTGGAGTACTGCAGCCACATTTGGGCTGGTGCTGCCAAGTGTCACCTGGCCACTTTGGATTCAGTGGAGAGACGTGCAAAGAAGCTGATTGGTGACCCTGATCTAACTCGAGTTGGTCTCCAAAGCCTAGAGCACAGGCGTAGATTAGCCAGCCTTTCGGTGTTCTATAGGATGCATTTCGGGGAGTGTGCGAGGGAATTGCATAATTTAATTCCCCCATCTCCGTTCCACCAGCGGACGACCCGTCGTACGGCTGGTTTTCACCCTTACGTTGTTAACACCACTACGATCCGGACGAAGCGTTTCGCCTCCTCCTTTATACCGCGTACATCGAGGGACTGGAACAATTTGCCAGCAGCGGTGTTTCCGTCGGACTACAATTTGAGTGTCTTTAAGGCTAGAGTGAATAGGCTCTTAATAAACTAGTGCGCTTTACCATCAACGATTGCGTCACTGCTTACCATCAGGCAGGATTGCGGTCAAACGCTAGTTTATAATATGTAAAAAAAAAGCAGCTGAATCGATTCCAATCATTTTTAAACCATGTTATATTTTTTCCCAAATACATTTAGAAATTGCTGCACTGTGGTTACCGAGCGCGGACGTTAGATCATAGTATTGAGCAGCGGCCGCAACAGCTAACGCCAGAGGTCAACGCCCCGCTCGCCCGCCTGAGCGAAGCTTGGACCATATTTTTGTTGGGACAGCCAAGTAGGATAACAAGCTCATGACTTTGTGGTTTTTCATGATATCTTTTTGAAATTTTGTACTTAAAAATAGGACACGTGTTTTGGGTTTCGCCTAAACAAATAAATAATCCATACTAATATATAAAGCTGAAGAGTTTGTTTGTTTGTTTGTGCGCGCTAATCTCAGGATTACTGGATCGATTAGAAAAATTCTTTTTGCGTTGGATAGCCTATTAATCCAGGAAGGCTTTAGGCTATATAACATCACGCTGCAATCAATAGGAGCGGAGCATAACCAAACTCCACGCGAACGAAGTCGCTGTCGGCCGCTAGTGTTGTATATAGGTAATTAGAATAAAATACAAGGTAAACATAAAAGATTCGAGTTCAGAAGAGATTAAGCTGTCAAGCAAAAGAATTGTGAATAAAAAAAGTAATATTTTTTATACGAATATTTATGGAATCTCGTTAGAAATATCGTAAATTTTGTTTTTTTTTTTTTATCTCCCGGTTCTTTGACGGATTTGTCTAGTTCTGTAGTGCGATCTGGAACCACCTTATGGTAAAAACTTCGATGAAGTAAGCCTAAAGTAAGCTGTATTGACAGCTCAGCTGATGATATTTATAACATACTAGAGGCCGCCAGCGACTTCGTTCGCGAGGAATTAGTTATGCTAGTTATGCGAAATAGTATACATACATACATGCTAAAAAAAATATTTCCATTCGAAAACAAAATGTTTTAAAATTTTTTCCAATAAGAAAATATTCAATAACAATTTTAAATTGACATGTACACACTGTACACGCGAACATGAAAGACGGCAACGTCGCAATTTATTTATACATGACGACTACTATTTTGATTTAAAACAGGAGGTTTCAAATTTATTTCCAATTAGAATTTTTTTTATTCGGATTTTTTATGCTTATTTTTCTATGCTGATATTTTTATTTTAATCTATTAATGATATATATTAACGAGTTTAAGGGAACGCCCTCTGTTATTTAACATACTGTATAACATCACGCTACGATCAATAAGAGCGGAACATAACTAAACCACGCAAACGAAGTCGCTGGCGGCCGCTAGTCATTATTAAAAAAAAAAAACATATGCCAGCCAAATCGACCGCTGTAAAATAGCCACCCTGCCAAACGGGTTAAGTTTGAAAGAAAGAAATATGTTTATTTGCGGTAAATATGATGCAAAAAGTTACAAAAACACAAAAAATAATAAATGTTTGAGGGAACATGCATCACATTCACGCAAAACGGTTGACGCTCAGCATTCTGCTGTATCATCATCATCATCTCAGCTTTATTCCTAGTTGCATCCGAAGGTTTCAGCTTTGGAGTCTGGGGTCTGCTTTACCAGCCTAACTGCTGATTTTGGCTAACCTTCGATATTTTTCGTGAAGCGACTGACGTCTAAACTCCACAAACCGAAGGCGATACCGAAGCATTGCAGTTAGACCAATTGTTGGACTTTTGAGGGCTCCAACAACCCGTAACGACTGCCATTAGATGTTCGTATGGGAACCGGGACCAACGGCGTAACGTGCTTTCCGAGGCACGTTAGGACCAGTGCAAATATTCATATTCATGCATACAAATATTTGCACTGCACGGGGATCGAAACCGCCATGTGCAGCGGCTACGTTCGGTACCGCTACGCCAAGGACGCTGTTAAACATTATGCTGCGACGTTATTGATAATACAAATCATGCCTGGATAGTTATTTTAATGCATCTCTTGTGCTTAAGGATATTTTTATTAGTAATACGCTGTATCTCCTGATTTACACCAACTTCAACTGGATTTCAACATCACGATATCGCAGAAAACCTAGACAACCAAATCTGATCTTTAAACATTTTAAATTTTAGAAGCCATTCTTGACTGCTTTTACTCTGCTTATTTACTTGAAAGTAGCGATATCTGCAAGCGGTACATGCGACCAACGCGTCATATAGATTCTGCATCTCGCAAGCAGAGTTTACCGCGCAACTTACATATACCATACAACGTTATATTTTGTTTATGCGAAACCTGTAGTTATATTTTTTCCCAAAAACATTTAAACTTTTTTTGCTTCCTCTTTTATTCCGCGTACATCGAGGGACTGGAACAATTTACCAGCGGCGGTGTTTCCGTCACACTACAATTTGAGTGTCTTCAAGGCTAGAGTGAATAGGCTCTTAATAAACTAGCTCGCTTTACCATCAATGATCGCATCACTGTTTACCATCAGGCGGGATTGCGGTCAAGCGCTAGTTTATAAAAAAAATAAATTATAAAAAAAACACCATTGTTGCAGTGTGGATGCCGAGCGCGCGCACGCAGTTTACGGTAGATAAAGCCGCTGTCAGCTGTTAGCCGTACTTGCGTGCGGCTAACAGCTGACGCCAGAGGTCAATGCACCGCGTTAGCCCGCTCGAGCGGAGCTTTGACCATATTTTTGTTGGGCCAGCCAAGTAGAATAGCAAGCTCATAATTCGTACATTGAGGTTATTCATGACATCTTTATGAAATTTTGTACTTAAACATACTAGACACGTGTTTCTGGTTTCTCACAAAACATAATGTTGTATTCACCTTCCCAACAGCAATCAATGCCCAAGTGCCTGTCAGACACTACAACTGTCTGGTCGGAGGATCCTCCTTTTTAGGGTTCCGTTGCCAAATGGCAAAAATCGGAACCCTTATAGATTCGTCATGTCTGTCTGTCCGTCCGTATGTCACAGCCATTTTTTTTCCGAAACTATAAGAGCTATACTATTGAAACTTGGTAGGTAGATGTATTCTGTGAGCCGCATTAAGATTTTGATGCAAAAATAAAAAAAATAATAATAAATATTGGGGGCTCCCCAAGAACTAAAACTACAAATTTTTTTTTCATCAAACACATACATCTGGGGTATCTATGGATAGGTCTTCAAAAATGATATCGAGGTTTCTAAAACACTTTTTATCTAAATCGAATGGTTTACGTGACAGACGCTTCCAAAGTGCAAAAAAATTCCCCCCCACTCTAACTTCTAAAATAAGAAAATGAAAAATCTAAAAAAGACATATGATGTACATTACTATAAAAACTACCAACCAAAAATCATTTTGAACGAGATCTAGTAAGTTATTTTTTTTAATACACACCTCGTAAATCGTAAACCGCTTATTACCGCGTAATCTTTCATACAAATAATTTAAATCCTTTAATTTCATAAATCAATGGTACGGAACCCTTTGTGCGTGAGTCCGACACGCACTTGGACTTTTTTGTATAGAGGGTGAGTTGAACTTTACACCATATTCTTCATACCTCTAAATATATTATATATTATCTAAATTGTTATTAAATTATGCACCTAACCATTATAGAAATGCAATTTTCTTCACTGCGCGATCGAATCAGGAATGAGGAAATCCGCAGAAGAACGAGAGTAACCGACATAGCCCGAAGAATTGCAACACTAAAGTGGCAGTGGGCTGGACACATTGCCCGTAGGACCGATGCCCGATGGGGCCGACGGGTTCTCGAGTGGCGACCACGCACCGGAAGACGTAGCGTGGGTAGGCCCCCGACAAGGTGGACCGACGACCTGGTGAAGGTCGTGGGAAACCGCTGGATGCGGGAGGCGCAGGACCGGTCGTCGTGGAGAACCTTGGGGGAGGCCTATGTCCAACAGTGGACGTCTTTCGGTTGAAATGATGATGAATGATGATATAAAAATGACAGCTTAGTTCTGTACTAATTTGTATAAGAACTTTGACTTAACCTCAATAAAGTTCTAAATACAAACACTGGCTCAAAAGTTAAGTCCGGAACTAAAGTTAGATTTCGTTTTGTAATAAGATAACCCCCTTATTGTAGTGTCTAATAATGGATAATTTTAAACGAAACACGCACATTAAGCACTACAATCTCAAATCTCTTTAATAAATTTTCAACTATATCACAAAAGTATTAAAGTTCAAGATTGATTGGGAAAATTTGTCAGTTTCTCGTAGCTTGATCTGTTTGGCGTATCTACAAGTGTCTGTGTTTAGTGTTCGATAGCCCAACGATGGGTTTAGTATCGAGAGTTAATCGATCACTTTCACATATGAACTTTATTTTTTTATAATTGTTTACGAGTGCTTCACCGCAATCCTGCCTGATGGTAAGCAATGTTGCAATCGTTGATAGTAAAGTGCGCTAATTTAACAAGAACCTATTCACTCAAAAAAAACCTGAGTGAATACGAAGGAAAACGGCAGTTGAGCGCGTTGCTGCAATGTTAAACCCAACAACACGGCCAACGATGCGGCGCGCGGCGCCAGAGGGGAATTGATCTGGAGACCCTCCACGACCAAACTCCCGACACAACAACATTTGGTGCCTCGTATCCGGCACTCAACACAACTGCTCACTGCTCAGTCCCATCCTCCGTACAGCTTCACCAGACATCATGCCGGAAAACGACGAATCGCTTGGTGGCAAGACTTTGTCTGGTGGGTGTGAACTTCTGCCGGCAGCCGATGTTATGGCCTGCCACCGAGAAGCTATACCCGTCAATCAGACCTGAACAGCCTACTGTCGTCCACTGCTAAACCTATGTTTAGCAGTGGACGACAGTAGGCTGGAGAGGCCTATGCCTCTCCCAGACTGCGTCACACCACCCAATCCTCCACCTTTCGAATCTAGTCTACCTCAGCCATCTTCTCAAACACGATGCAGATGAATACAACACGATTTGTGCTCAAAATAAAAGAAAAGTACCTATTCTAAAAGTGAATTTATAACGGAAATTATCACCAACGCATTAGGAACGGCTGTTGTAAAGATATACACGGCCCATTACCACTCAAGGAAGGGTATTAAAAATACATAAAAGAAAAATGGAAAATCCATAAATATTAACGGCGAAGTAAAAATCGGTATAGAACCCGTTTACAAGGGTGGTTCTCGTTAAGGTAAAGTTGTGAAGATTACCAACGGTAAAGGGTGAAATGTGTTATGTGGGGCATTTTCAACACGTCTGTTCAAACAGAAAGATTTTGTCTTTTATATGTCTTTCGTGAGTTATTTCGTAAGTTCTGTTATTTATATCTTGAGGGAATATTTTATTTTGTAAAGAGGGGATGTAGTTTGCAGGCTTATTGTAGCTACTTGACTACTGAAAAAGTTTTTTTGGTGTTGCCCCACGCATATATAATAGAGTTCCAAGTGTTATAAATATAAAAAATTTAACAATAGTAAAATTTAAAAAAGCGCTTAATGACATTTTAATTATGAAGACTTATTCTACAATTGACGAGTTTTCTTGATGATGATTCACTTGTTTGATTGACGTACTGTTTACATTTTCTGACATACTTAGTTATTGTGACCCTGTTTTGATTTATTTTGTTAATATATTTCTGTTTGGAATTACTAAAATTCTTACTAATATGACTATGTTTGACATCTGTTTAATACAAATTTATATAATTTTCATTGTAATTCCAAAGTTCCGTAGCCTAAATTTTGAATTGTGAACATTTGCATGCCCTTGTGACGGTAAAATATGGAGAACTATTTGTAAAAAAAAAAAATCACCTATGTGCTATACTCATGTTTGCAAAGAAATAAATACTTTACTTTACTTTACTGGGTGTGGCTTTTAACTTTTGGCCAGCTACCATGTTCTTCAAAGTCATGGCACCGTGTTCTTTAAACTGATACACTGTGAAAGTTTTAGAAGTTAGCACCCACCAGATAAAGTATTACCGCCAAGCGATTCGTCGTGTTCCAGCATGATGATGATGTGTGGTGCATAAAAATTGTTCTAATGCGAATGAAAGGATTTTCTGAAGTGAAGTAAGATTCTTGTATTTTACGGCTTTGAGTGCCAACACTAACTTCCAACAAGAACACTACCAGCGGTCGTTGACCTCCACAAAACCATCAAGGGTTTGTGGGGGTCAACGACCGGTAGTGTTTTATTTATATTATATATTTTTACCTGTTTGAGATTAGGTCACCCATTACGTCTGCGGAGTTACGCTAGCAATTTCATTTGACCCTGTATAACCATGGGGCTGACACATTATTTTTTTACCAGCCGTAGTTTATCTAGCAGTTTTATTACCTAGGTTTATAAAAGAGTTTCTTATAGTAATAACAATGTATAATCTCCAGCCTGGAATTTTAATACAGTTTTTCTATTAACACGATGAGATCTCCCGGCAAAACGGCGACGGTCTCAGTCCAAGACGTGGGAACCAACTCAACAATCCAATTAACGCCTATTAAATATCTTTAACCATATGGTCCAAATATTTACGACAAAAACGATCAGTTTCTATTTGGACCTCTTCGGCAAATCCGGCGTTGAAGTGTTCCGACTGCTTTTCGATACTGGTTCCTATAAATGGATTCTTATCGTTGTTTAGATCCTTACATGGAAACTAACTATCCGTTCAGATCAAGATGACTCACTACTTGCCTTGATACAGTGAGCTTGATATAATTTAAGTTATGGTCCTCTTTCTCTGGAGCTGTTTATTGCAAAAGCTTTTACAAATATGGAGCTAAATTTTTAATATTCTCTAGGGTCATGGTCAGCTTGTAGACTGAAATGTGCAGACGACAGCACATCGTCATCATCATCATCATAAACCTTTTTATCGTCCCACTGCTGGACACAGGTCTTTTCTCATACAGAGAAGTATTGAGCGTGTTCTTCACGCTTGCTCAATGCGGGTTGGCTATTAAAGAGACTTAAAGTCCAGGTTTCCTTAAGATGTTTTCTTTCACCTTGTAATCAGTCATTGGTGTCCAAGATATAGGTACTTAGAAACTACATTTAAGAAAATTTACATTGGTGCTTGCCTGACCTGGAATCGAGAGACTACTTGAGAGGCTGGTGTTTTAACCACTAGGCCACGACGACAGCACATCAAGCTACCACAATCTGTCAAATTTCCTTATTCGATTTTCAACTTTATTTCTAAAGCATTACGGCTCAAGGTTCATTGGGAATATTTGGCAGTTTCGAGTAGCATGACCTGCTGTCGTCCGTACCTATAACGGTTTTATTATCTATAGGTACTTAATATATAAAGCGGAAGAGTTTGTTTGTTTGAACGCGCTAATCACAGGAACTATTGGTCCGATTTGAAAAAACATTTTTGTGTTGGATAGCCCGTTAATCCAGCAAGGCTTTAGGCTATATAACATTACGCTGCGACCATTAGGAGCGGAGCATATAAAAAAAACTTATCGAAACCTACGCGGGTGAAACCGCGTGGCGCAGCTAGTTTTTAATATTTATTAAACTCCTATTTGATGAATATAATGGCGCTGTTTTCCTTTATCAGAAACTAAAAAAACTAAACTATGTTAAAGTTCATTGTACCTTTTTGTTGCATTTTTGTCATTGTGCCGATTGTCATATCAGTTAAAGGTCTAAGAGCCGAAAGCCTCGATCAACATTTATCAAGGCTCTTGTTAGACGGTTGGATCTTCATACTTTATCAATATACATAAATGAGGCATCATTTTAAAGCTTATCTGGACCGCTACACCGGAAAAATATACAAATTACTCACATTTCAGTGGTTTTTCGAAAATTTACGATTGAAAAGCAAAGATTTTTCAAATGTGCGAAAATTTCGCACGGGTCACAAAGTTACTACCTATAGTAACGTTATTTACTGTTTCTGCGAAACGTATCGAAAAGTATTAAGAATACGTGTTCAATACTTTTAACTAAAGAATCTATGTACAAAATTTCAAAAAGATATCATGAAAAATCACAAAGTTATGGGCTTTTTATCTTACCTGATTGCCCCTACAAAAATATGGTTAACGCGTCGCTCTCCCGCTCGCGCCTGCAGCTGCGCATTGCGGCGCGGCGGGGGCCCTAGGATATTATGATCCGCTGTGAACTGTACCTAATGTGCGCTTAGTAACCACACTGCAACATTTTTAAATATATTTGAGAAAAATATAACATGGTGTAAAAATGATTCAGTTGCTTATTCTGTGCAAACTGTATTCAGGATTCGTATAAAGAAAAAATCATCATCATCATCTCAGCGTTAATCCCGGTCGCATCCGCAGCTTTTTCAGCTTTGGAGTCTGGGGTCTGCTTTACCAGTCTAACTGCTGATTTTGGCTAAACTTCGATATTTTCCGTGAAGCGACTGCCGTCTGACCTCCACATCCCGAAGGCGATATCTAAACATTGCAGTTAGACCAATTGTTAGACTTTTGAGGGCTCAACAACCCGTAACGACTGCCACTAGATATTCGTATGGCAACCGGGACCAACGGCTTAACGTGCTTTCCGAGGCACGACCAGACCAGTGCAAATATTCATATTCATGCATACAAATATTTGCACTGTGCGGGGATCGAACCCGCACCTCCTTGCGCAATGGTCGCGTTCGCTGCCGCTACGCCACGGAGGCTGTCAACGAATAAAGAAGAAATAACGTTGTAAAATCATAACTAACATCTTTCTTCCGTGCTTTTTAGCGGCTCCCTCTACTGGACAGTTTTTTAAACTAGAAACTAATGATTTAGCGTCGAAACTCTCAGTTGAATTATAATAATCAGGTTTTCCATTGTTTCAGGCATACACACCGACCGGTTTCGAGAAATATGGCTGCTCATGTACAGTGGCTGACTATAGAGTTAATTTCTCCGTGTGGGACACGTCAGGTAAGTCTGTTTGACTAATTATTTTTCCTTACTATCACTGGAATAACAAAAAGCATTGATCGACGTCCACCGTGGCGCAGCGGTCAACACGCCTGCCTGCGACGTGGAGGCCCCGGGTTCGATCCCCGGCCAGGTCATGATCGAAAACGATCTTTTCCTGATTGGCCTGGGTTTTGAATGTTTATGTGTTAATGTATCTATTATAAATATATTGTCGTTGAGTTAGTATCCCATAACACAAGTCTCGAACTTACCTTGGGGCTAGCTCAATCTGTGTGATTTGTCCGTATATATATATTTATTTATTTATTTATTCGGTATTGACGCCGATTCAGTTGTTCACATACTAAACTAATTTTAAGTTATGTGCATCTTTTTCTGTCCACTTCGTTAAGAAAAGGATAGAAGATAACATTTTAGTTAATCCTGTCAAATTAAGATACTCCTTAAACAGTTGAGACGCGATTATAAACATGGTGTAGCAATGGTCGCAGTCGCTACAATACAACCAACAAGGGATTGTCCAATTATTGACGTCCCAACGATTGATGACTTTCTGCGAAAGGGTGCACATAAATCATACCAGAGTCACACAAGGATCTTGGAAGACAAAGCGCGTATGTAAGACAAAGCGCATGGGTCCTGACCATTGTGCGCGGGAGAAAGCGCGCGGACAATATCGAACCGCCGCACATCTGTTAGTTAACCCATTGTGCGTTGGAGAAAGCGCCGCGGATAACGCGATTCTGTTAACCCATTGTGCGCGGGAGAAAGCGCGCGGACAATATCGAACCGCCTTGCACGTGGACCGAATGCGCGGGCACTGTCCACGGGCCAATCATACGGCACGTTCTCCCATGATCAACGAATCAGCATCAAGAACGCCCGATCAGTCAGCCCCACTCTGGTTTAGAGATAGCTGTATTATTGTTTAGTATTTGAGCTTGTGCATAGCTTGTAAGACACACATTATTATCAGATATTATCAGACATTTTACATAGTACATTTTACGCATCCGCTGTACATTCTGTAGTAACTTAGTCGCGTCTCTCCTCTTGTAATTAGGTAGCTCATAGCATACATTGTACTCTAGACTTACGTGCAATATACAACGTTCTATCTATTCGCGTTTTAATTACATAACACGCCCTACGCGCTAAAATGGCGACTATAAATACGCCTGTTTACGTCAGAAGCGCACTAATTTGACAGGACTGAACTGACATTTTATCTTCTGTCCTTTTCATAATGAAAAAGAAAGAAAAGGATGCACTGGACTTAAATTTAATTAAGTTTGTGAACAACAGAATCGGGGCCAATATCTCACGAAAGGTACGAAATCATAATAAAAAAATTATTAAATTAATAATTCCTAGGGAATAAAATTATAGATTAGTAGTTGTGTCCCGCTGTGTCACTCGCATAAGTTTTGATCCCGTAGGAATTATCCGGGTATTTTATTTGTTAATCCTGGTTATAAACCATCTGTATGCCAAATTTCATTAAGATCCGTTCAGTAGTTTTAGCGTGAATTGGGAACAAACATACATCCAAACTTCATATTCAAAAATTTGCCCTTTTTTCACATAACATCTCTTTAAAACTAACTTTGCCAACTTCGTAATAAAAACTGTGACCAAAAAAATTTCGTTTGTAATGGAGTTTTTCGATGACCATTTGGTAATTGCTTAATAACCATAAGTCATATCTCAATAGTACTCATTCCTAGTCCCAGGGAGTCCAAGCCAAGTCGTGTTACAATGACCATTTCCACACGGGTAAACCGTACTACAATGATTTTTTTTTTTGTTTTATGGCTATGGCATCAAAAAATCAACATATGATTATGCCAGAAAGCGCACGTCTTTGCGTCACGACTAAACATCGCATGTTATTAGGCTGTATGGATAAATTGCCTTTGCCTTTCATTTGTGGGTTATTGCGCTATTTTCACGCCATTGTTAACTTTTTTCTGCATTTATTTCAAGGTCGTAGAAAAAGTTTTGTATGCCACTGTCCCAAACAGCTATTGTAATACTCGTGCTAATCTATTGTGCTACTCAGCTTTGCTTCGTGGCACAAACTATCACTCATATTACAATAGCTATCATTGCTTGACATAAATAACTATTGCATTACCGACGAGTATTTGTCAGATGAGTATAAAGGCTCACAGTCAATCTGCCTAATTTCAAACTTCGGTCTGCGATTGAAAAAATTCTGATGGAAAAACCCTTTCCTAGAAAAACACTTTTCATTGGAAGAACACTTTTTTCCGACCGGTGGTTCGAACTTTGAACCAATGCACGACAGTCGTGCTTGAAACTACGAGACCAATGGGGTAGTCAGCTGCATACAACTAATTTAAAGATTCTACGTCACGTCCTCTCACATCTCCAGCGGGATTCGTTTCACTCTGTTTCAAGATTATTTGTATTTTACACGGTGCATCCTGCTTCCTGTCATCATGTACGGACTGCCATGCGTTGAAGGAATACTAGTGTATTGACATTCTACATATTGGAGTCTTAAGTTTTTAACAGAGGCGCACTTCTTGTAGTTTTAGGGGAATTCACAGATTGATATTAGGCTCAATCTGACCAAAAAAATTAATTACGCGAAATGGCTCTCTGGTTTCTTCGTCGCGAGCTGTGAGCTTTAGGCTAAATGATTAATTAATAGTCAGGCCGGAGACCCTACACGATCAAACACCCGACACAACAACATTTGGCACATCGTACCCGGCAGACATCGCAACACAACAGCTCAGACCCGTCCTCCGTACGACTTCACCAGACGTCATGCCGGAACACGACTAATCGCTTGGCGGCAAGACTTTGTTTGGTGGGTGGTAACTTCTGCCGGCAGGCGGCAGCCGATATTATGGCCTACCACCGAGAACTAGAATCACTAGAGACAACTAGACTTACTACAATCTGTCAAATTTCTTTACTAGATCTTCAACTTTATGGCTAAAGCGTTAAGGCTCAAGATTAATTGGAAATATTTGACAGTTTCGGGTAGCTTGACAGCTTGCTGTCGTCCGTACATTAGGTTTCTCGGTGGTAGGCAACAACATCAGCCGCCGGCAGAAGTTACCACCCACCAGACAAAATCTTGCCGCCAAGCGATTCGTCGTGTTCCGGCATGATGTCTGGTGAAGCCGTACGGAGGACGGGTCTGAGCAGTTGTGTTGCGATGTGTGCCGGGTACGATGTGCCTAATGTTGTTGTGTCAGGAGTTTGGTCATGGAGCGTCTCCAGATCAATCACCCTCTGGGCCAGCATCGTTGGTAGTGTTGTTGGGTTAAACATTGCATCACCTCGCTCAACTGCCGTCTTCCTTCCTATTCACACAGTTTTTTTGAGTTAATAGGCTTAATAAGCTAGTGCGCTTTACCATCAACGATTGCATCCCTGCTTACCATTAGGCGGGATTGCAGTCAAGCACTAGTTTATAAGTAATAAAAAAAAAGCCGCACAAGTTGTTACAGAATCATAGTCTCTCACAGACTCGTCACATTTCACACATTATTACAATTCATATTACACTGAAGGCTTGTAATAAACTCAGCACCAATTTGTTATATAAAAGATACAATACACATCAAAACATATAAATTACAAGGAACTTCAGCTATAAACAAATCTTTTTAATAAATGGAACGAAGTTGTTGATTTTCTACCGTTTCGAAGCTCATGGTACGCAATATTCGCGTGTTTTTATACGCTACGTAAACATTGGATGGAACGACTACGCCATATACGCTGCATTTACGTATGGACGTCGTACTGTACCATAAACGACGAAATCGAGTTTCTAACCGCTGCAGTTATGACGTATTTGCGGTTCGCAATTGGTTGTGGTTTTGAGAAAGGGGTTGCTCAATGTTTGTGATTAAAACATTAGCGTAAGCATAGTGTGCTGAAGTGTGGTAAGTACTTTGATCAATTGAATGATACTAAGTATAGACATTTTTCCAACAAGGTTTTAAAGTTTTTATATAAACGAGTACTAACTATACAATGTTATTTTTGTATAAAGCCTGTAGTGACATAACATCACATACATAATTACCGTACCTCCAAAACTAGTACCTTATTTACCGTACCTCCAAAACCTTACCTTACCAACATACGTTATTGACTATATTCCATCAAGAAACAATCGAACAACACCGTCTCGAAAAAGACGGTAAATAAGGCAAGGTTTTGGAGGTACGGTAAATAAGGTACTGGTTTTGGAGGTACGGTAATTATGTATGTGATGTTATGTCACTACAAGCCAAAACACGTATACAATATTTTTAAGTAAAGAAGGTATCATGAAAAACCACGAAGTTATGACTTTTTAACTTACCTGGTTATCCCAAAAATATCTAAGGCTCCGAAATGCATAACATTCTCATTAAATAGAAGAGTCAATAGTAGCTAGCTCATGTGTCCAATTTAATTTCGTTTCAATTTAAAGGAAATGCTGTTTCCAGTGTTTTGCTCTCAAAATGTAAAATGAATTCTCGGAACCTACTGGTCGTTGCAGCCTTTATCGTGGTCTAATGCAATTATAGTTACATCGATATCAATGATGCTTGCATACGAATATACAGGATAAAATTTGATATGTTTTAGTACAAAAAAAATAGTTATTGATAACGAAAGATGTTTATTATGAAATCAATGTTATGGTCACCGCACGCGGTCCCATTCATGTTCGGCGGAGTGGGGACGGCGGGAACATCACAGGAGCCCCGCGCGCCCGCGCCGCCCGCATGTTCAATACGCGGCCATATGCTAATACTACGATATTGATATGAATAATTGGTGTCTCTCATTTGCTGATTTTAGGGCGGACAAAAGCATTACTTTTTATTTTAAACTAATGATGCAGATTTGTTCTGTTATTGATTCTGGGCCACCAATTATTTTTTGCGCACTCGTAAAAAAATTTCCCTGTATATACCTACAACCGCACAGAATTTCAAACAGAACATGAGAATTGTGCAACCATCTATCGGCCAAATCAATGTTGCAATTAAACTATATTGAAATTTTAGTCATTTTGGAGACCGATTGGTGGCACTTTTTCTTCTTCTTCTTCGACCTGTAGAGGTCTACTGCTGGACAAAGGTTTTCCACAATGACCGGTCTTGTGCGGATCATCGGTCCACTTTGTTTTGGGACCTCCCTAAGCTGCATCTTCCAGTACGTGGCCGCCACTCCAGAACCTTACTGCCCCATCTGCCATCGGTTCTGCGAGCAATTTGCCCCGCCCACTGCCACTTAAATTAGATGGCTCGAAGAGCTATGGGTGGGCGTTTTAGGGGACTGTCTTATGTAATATTGACGTTCAAAACGCGCTGATTCTCAGATTAATTTGAATAAATGACTTTTGATTTGATTAAGTCGGTGACTTTGGTTCTTCTGCAGATCTCCCCATTTCTGATTCGATCGCGCAGAGAAACTCCGAGCATAGCACTTTTCATCGCCTTTTGTGTGACGTTGAGCCTTCGTACGAGGCCTTTTGTGAGCGACCATGTTTCAGTTCATATCAGACATTATTCCGTATGTCATTGATATACGGAATAATGTCATCACTGGCAAAACATACTGGTCAAAGACTTTAGTCTTGAGACACTGTCGTATCTTGGACGATGAGAAGATACTTTTTATTTACGTTATAAAATTAGGAATCCGTGTTAAGATTCTCCGCTAATATTAAATAAATGTTATATTAGTACATTTTATAAAGCATTCATAGAAGGTAGGATTTAATACCATGTGTTACGAATGGACCTTATGTCGATGGCATAAGGTTCAATATCGCGTGACATGCAGTGTGTCACTTTTAAGTCCTATTCCTCCAGATCTAGACATTTTCTAGGTACAATAATAAAACGCATTACTAGACTTAGGACGGCCTATCGAATGGTACAGGTCTCAACAGTTTTGTCAACAAAGTGTCGAGATCGAAATTTCTAGAAACCCGTTTCCGGGAATTACCGTAGGTACTTCCAAGTGACCTCGAAGTTATGTGCTATTATTATTACGCCTAGAGGATTCTGGAATGTTCGATCAGCTGGCCTATATAAGCGCCGCGACGCCGACGCAGAGTCAGTCTACACTCGACTAGCGATACGAAAACAGCGACAGTTAAGAAGCGATCTTAAAGAAGACCTACTGCGACAACTGTAACGAGAACTGTAAGTACTACGTGAAGAAACATCTGTAGCGTTATTGTGTGTTTACAACACGGACTTCGTGGACGTAAGAGAAGACTTCGGTGTGGCATCAGCTACGTTCTACTTGTCATTGCCTACAATCGACTGTACCTTCGTTGCCAATAAACTTCGTAACCCTTAACCGGCGTTTAAGTACCCCTAGCCCGTAACAATTGGTGTCAGAAGCGGCATGCCGGTCACGCCAAGGGAAGACGAAAGAATTCGCACGCGACGACAAGCAGCGATGGATTTGGCGCGTCAAGAGGAAGAATTGCTTGGTGTCCCTGCACCCGAAACAGAAGCGGCCGTCGTAACACCTATTAGCGCGCCTACTACCACTACTATTCCCGGAAGCAGTGGATGCGATTTATCGGCGTTGCTGGCTCAATTAACGATGCAAATTAAAGGTATGGCAGAATCCCAGGCAAAATCCCAGGCAGAAATCCAGGCACAAATCAAAAGTGTTGCAGAATCTCAAGCAAAATCCCAGGCAGAAACCCAGGCTCAAATAAAACAATCCCAGGCAGAAACCCAGGCACAAATTAAAAATGTAGCAGAATCCCAGGCAAAAGCCCAGCAACTAGTATTGGAACTAAACGGAAAGTGGGAAAAAACTAAAGAAGAGGTCAACGAGCTCAAAATAAAAGCAACACAACAAGATGCACGTATGGACCAGCAAGATACGCGCATAGACAAACAAGAAGCGCGTATGGACCACCAAGATACGCGTATAGACAAACAGGATGCTCGTATAGACAAACATGATGCGCGTTTCGAGACACTAGACAGCACCATCATGGAGTGTGAGAAAGAAATAAAATTCCTCCATGATAAGGTACAGAAAGGAGGCATCAAAGGGGTGATACCTAGTGCTTTGCCCACGTTCCAAGTACCTCATTTTGATGGAACAACGTCATGGGTGGCCTTCCGTCTACAGTTTGAAAAAGTCGCAAAAGGCAACAATTGGGACGACGATCAAGCGGTAACCGCTCTTACGCTTGCTCTGCGTGGTGATGCGGTACAAATTCTCGAAAATATTTCCGGCGATTGCAATACCCTAGCCTGTCTGCTAGAAGCGTTGGAGTCTAGATACGGGGAAAAACACCTCGAACATGTTTACAGGGCTCAACTCCGCGACCGCACACAGAAGAGCAGTGAGGGTTTGCAACAATGGGCAACGGAAATAGAACGTGTTGTTCGGAGGGCGTATGCATCAACACCGGGCTTAATTGATGCTACTACGGTGCAAGCTTTTACTGATGGAATCCGAGATGCAGAAGTCAGGGCTGCAGTTCGTCTGGGTCACCATCAGACTCTGAAGGCAGCCTTGACACACGCTCTGGAGGTGGAAGCAGTACGCCAAGACGGCCGACAACAGCACCGCATTCGCGAGGTAACCCCAATAATAAAAACTCGGCAAGGACCAACCTGCTATGAGTGCGGCGAAAAGGGTCATATTCGGATCAATTGTCCCAGGAAGTCTAAGGGAAGAAGTACTTCTGGGACACAGGTGGAAGCCGAGGATTTAAACTAGGAACAGCCAGAGCTATGGGGCGAGTACTGGCTGGTCGACATGTAGCCCCCATTATAACAGTATCACAAGTGGGTGACGGAAACAGTCTCATTATAGAAGGAGAACTGAATGGTAAAACCTGCAGTTTCACATTGGATACTGGTGCATCAAGAACCATTGCACGACCGGAGCTATTTCCTCGGACCATAGTATGGAAAAGAGGATCTTCACAATGCCGATTACAAACCGCCACTGGCCAAACAGTACTCGTCCTTGGTGAAACGAACGTGACCTTGAAAATGGGTGATAAGACATTTACGCACCCCGTTTTAGTAGCGAATATTACAGATGATTGCATAATAGGACTGGACTTTTTGAAGAAACAGCAGTGCGTCCTTAATGTAGCTAAAGGAGTATTGAGTTTCCCAGAACAAGAAGTATTTCTTCAAGGTGGAAAACAAGGGTCAGTGTACTGTTTAAGGAGAACGGTATTACCACCAAGATCAGAAACCTTAGTAGATATTAGACTATCACCAATAGGATGCCGTAAACGTTGCATTATAATAGAAGATTCTGGAGATCACCCAGACTGGATAACAGCAAGGACACTGATGATGATTTCCGATAAACCAAAAGTACGCATTATCAACGTTAGTAACAAAGAAATAATTCTTGAAAAGAATTGCATGGTGGGTGTGTGCGATCATGTAGCATCTTTGAGAAAAACAGAGGCTCACCAAAAGGAACTTGATCAGAAGTGGCAGGAACATGTATCGACACTACTCGAAAATTGTAAGGGCAATTTGAACAAGTTCGAAAGTCACAAAGTTAAGCAACTGTTACACAACTTCCATGACATCTTCTCGAAGATCGACGGTGACGTGGGAAGGACTGGGCTCGTCAAACACCACATAGATACGGGTGATACACAGCCCATAAGACAGAGACCACGTCGTATCCCCTTTGCAAGAGAACAGGAAGTCGCGGAAATGTTAAGAGATATGGAGAAAAACCGGATTATAGAAGCATCCACCAGCCCTTGGTCATCTCCAGTAGTCCTAGTCAAGAAAAAGGATGGCAGTACAAGGTTTTGCGTTGACTACAGGATGTTGAATGATGCCACGAAAAAGGATAGTTATCCTCTGCCACGTATAGATGACACTTTGGACTTGCTAAGTGGCATGAAATGGTTCTCCACAGTTGACCTCAAAAGTGGTTACTGGCAGGTGGAAATCTGTCAGCAGGATAAAGAAAAGACCGCTTTCACCACTGGTCCTGGGAACGGTCTCTGGCAATTCAATGTCATGCCTTTTGGACTGTGCAATGCTCCAGCTACATTCGAGCGCCTAATGGAGCGCATCTTGGTGGGGTTGCTTGGTGATGCATGCCTGGTCTATTTGGATGACATCATCATTATAGGACGAAACTTCGCAGAACACCTACGCAATTTGGAGAAAGTGTTCCAGAAACTGCGTGAAGCGAATTTAAAACTCAGTCCTAGTAAGTGTACACTATTCCAGAAAGAAGTTGGATATTTGGGACACATTATTTCGGCGCAAGGAATTCGAACAGACCCTGAAAAAATAAAAGCCGTGTCGAAGTGGCCTACCCCTCGTAATAAAACTGAGGTACGCTCTTTCTTGGGTCTGCATATTACCGTCGGTTTGTGAAGAACTTCTCCGAGTTAGCGAAACCGTTGCATCGTTTAACAGAGGAAAAGTGTCTATTTGAATGGAACTCTGACTGCGAACAGGCATTTGCTCTACTGAAAACTCACTTGTGTGAGGCTCCTGTACTAGCTTACCCTAGTAGGGAAGGCCGATTTTTGGTAGACACAGATGCCAGCAATGTGGGTATTGGAGGAGTTCTCTCTCAAACACAAGGAGATAGGCAGGTCGTTATCGCATATTTCAGCAAATGCCTTTCCAAGCCAGAAAGAAATTATTGTGTTACCCGCCGAGAACTTCTAGCCGTTGTTAAGACCTTACAACACTTCAAGAAATATTTGATTGGGAGGCAGTTTACACTTCGTACCGATCACGCTGCCTTACAGTGGCTCCTCCAGTTCAAAGACCCAGAAGGACCAGTAGCAAGGTGGATAGAGCAGCTGCAAGAATTTGACTTTGTCACTGAACATCGGAAAGGCAAGTCACACAATAATGCTGATGCTTTGTCTAGACGACCTTGCGAAGAGTCTTGCCGACATTGTGCCAAATAGGAAAAGAAAGAGAACGTAAGGATTATCCAGGTGAACGCTTTGGACGAAGACTGGGATAATCAATCATTGGAAGACGCACAAAGAGAAGATAGTGACTTGAAGACAGTAATCGAATGGAAACAACGTGGCCAGAGGCCCGCTTGGAGTGAAATATCAGCGCTTAGCCCAACAGTAAAAAGTTACTGGGCTCAATGGGACAGCCTGATAATTGATAATGGAGTTCTCAAAAGGAAATGGGAATCACCCAGTGGACAGGAGGTCACCTTACAGATAGTTGTTCCCGGTGATAAAGTCGCGTCAGTGCTACGACAGGTGCACGACGGAGTATCCGGAGGACATCTAGGAGTAAAGAAAACCCTGGAGAAGGTGAGAAAAAGATTCTATTGGGTGCATTGCCGCGAAGACGTAGAGGACTGGTGTAGAAAATGCGTAGCTTGCTCCTCAGTAAAGGGACCGCAAACGAGAGCCAGAGGTCTGCTGAAAGTGTACAATGTTGGTGCACCATGGGAAAGAGTTGCTGTCGATATAGCTGGGCCATTCCCTGTTACTGAAGAAGGGAATAGGTATATCATCGTCATGCAAGACTATTTCAGCAAATGGCCAGAAGCTTTTGCAGTACCTAACCAGGAAGCTCATACAGTCGCCAAAAAGCTAGTTCACGAGGTGTTCTGTCGATTTGGCGTTCCCTTGGAGTTACACTCTGACCAGGGTAGAAGCTTCGAGTCTTCACTATTTCAAGAGGTTTGCCAACTACTCGGGATACATAAGACTCGTACAACACCGTATCACCCACAGTCAGATGGAATGGTCGAAAGATTCAATCAGACGATGGAGAATCATTTGGCCAAAGTAGTGGAAGAACACCAGAGGGATTGGGACCAATACATTCCACTCTTCTTAATGTCATACCGCTCTGCAACACATGATAGCACAAATTGCACACCGGCGAAAGTCAACTTCGGCCGAGAAATTAGACTACCCATAGATGCACTAACCGGAACACCTCCCGATACTCCTAACCTAGCCATCGACTATGTGGCCGACCTACGGCGTAAATTAGATGGAATACATGAGCTAGTGAGAAAGAATGGTCTGAAAACCAGTGAGAAAATGAAAATCCGATACGACCGCAAAGCTAACGTGCCCGGATTTGAGGAGGGAACTTTGGTATGGTTACATAATCCCATAAGGAGAAAAGGAAAGAGTCCGAAATTTCAAGCCAAATGGGAGGGTCCGTACACGATAGTAACCAGAATAAACGATGTCACCTACAGGATTAAGAAAGGGCCTAGAGGGAAGCTGAAGATCGTACACGTAGACCGCCTAGCTCGCTATTATGGATCAAATCATGCTCGGGACGAGCATGACTAAGAAGGGGGCAATGTTACGAATGGACCTTATGTCGATGGCATAAGGTTCAATATCGCGTGACATGCAGTGTGTCACTTTTAAGTCCTATTCCTCCAGATCTAGACATTTTCTAGGTACAATAATAAAACGCATTACTAGACTTAGGACGGCCTATCGAATGGTACAGGTCTCAACAGTTTTGTCAACAAAGTGTCGACATCGAAATTTCTAGAAACCCGTTTCCGGGAATTACCGTAGGTACTTCCGATTGACCTCGAAGTTATGTGCTATTATTATTACGCCTAGAGGATTCTGGAATGTTCGATCAGCTGGCCTATATAAGCGCCGTGACGCCGACGCAGAGTCAGTCTACACTCGACTAGCGATACGAAAACACCGACAGTTAAGAAGCGATCTTAAAGAAGACCTACTGCGACAACTGCAACGAGAACTGTGAGTACTACGTGAAGAAACATCTGTAGCGTTATTGTGTGTTTACAACACGGACTTCGTGGACGTAAGAGAAGACTTCGGTGTGACATAAGCTACATTCTACTTGTCATTGCCTACAATCGACTGTACCTTCGTTGCCAATAAACTTCGTAACCCTTAACCGGCGTTTAAGTACCCCTAGCCCGTAACACATGTATAAATTTTGCAGTCAGTAATAAATTGGGACCCGTAGTGTCTGACACTCACTAAGCCCGAGGATTCATAATTATGACCTCCATCATCAGCAGTTCATTCTCCCAGCTCGCAATATGAGCGAGTACCCAAAACCTTCTCGAAGCCCAAGGGTTTAACTACATTATGTAAGTTCTTTTGGCATGTCAGTGGTTTACAACCTCGTAAAACAGGCAGCAGCTAAATTGAGCCGATGTTTATTTATTAAGGACTATAATATTTTATTTTCGCTCTCAATGTTGTGCCTCTCTGAACTTTACCGCTTAGGTTAAATAAAAGCAAAGCAACCAGCACCCTAATTGCGTAACACAATTTGTATCATTTTGAAGCATATTGCTAATTCATTGCTTGAAAAATGTGTCTGCTCAACAACGTAAACGACTCAATGAATGTTGTTCAACTGTCAAAATGAAACTGATAGTATGTTATCACGCAATTTTGGAGTATTGGCGGGAACGTCTAGGTGACTGTCACTCTCATTTTTCATTGGACTTTTAAAATTATTTATAGTGTTGTTTACTAAATGAAAGTGCGTGATTTATGTAGTAAAAAGTGCATTCAGTAAATAATTCATAAAGAACAGTGAAATATCGCAGCATAATGGCCACATCATGACTTTACCTCAAACCTCCGTAAGACGGTTCACTCGGCCGTCTTTTTCGAAATGAATAATTCATTACGTGACATTGGCTAAATGCACAAACCGTGCGAAGCCAAACAAGAAAGAAAGAAAGAAAGAACACGCAATTACCCTGCTGTATAGAGCAGCGTGGGCCTAGTGGTAGGTTCGAACCCCGTCGGGCGCTTTATTTTGTGTAAATTATTTCATCACCAAGATATACTTACTTAGAAAGTACATATAACTTTAGAAAAGTTATATTGGTACATGCCTGACTTGGGATGCGCACCCTTACTTGAGAGGCTGGTGTTTTAACCACTAGGCCACCACGACAGTACTTTTCTAAAGTTATATGTACTTTCTAAGTATATCTTGGACACCAATGACTGAAGGTGAAGGAAAACATCTTGAGGTAACCTGGACTTTAAGTCTGAAATCGCCAACCCGCATTGAGCAAGCGTGGTTATTACGCTCAATCCTTCTCTGTATGAGAGGAGACCTGTGCCCAGCAGTGGGACGATAAAAGGTTGATGATGTTGATGATGATGATTTCATCACCACTGCTCTCAAAACTGTGAAAGAAAACATCCTGAGGAAACCGGCATGTCCTAGAGGCAAAAAACTTCGAAGACACGCGACATCTATCAACCCACACTGGGCCCGCGTGGTAGATTACGGCCCACTCCCTCTCACCGAGACGTGATAAAGAGTATTTATTCTATCTAGGTATCTGTCCGACGACGCCAGATGTGGTATTCGCGTGCAATTTTAGATTTAACCCAGAACAGTGTGAATATGTTAATGGGCGAGCAAATTGCTACACATGCTGACACGCCTCTTATCTTTGGGTGGCACGCACTTGCGAGCGTGACAAATGCCCGAACATTTGCATGCACACTGAATTTCCATTTTATATAATACTAGCTTTCCGCCCGCGGCTTCGCCCGCGTGGAGTTCGGTTATATCGCGCTTTTTAGATTTCCCTCGGGAATATCAAATTTTTCCGGGATAAAAGGTAGCCTATGTTCTTTCTCAGGGTCTGAAGATTGTCTGTGCTAAATTTCATCAAAATCGGTGGAGAGGTTTAAGCGGGAAAGTGTAACAGACAGACAGACAGACAGACAGACAGACAGACAGACAGACAGACAGACCGACAGACAGACAGACAGAGTTACTTTCGCATTTATAATATTAGTATGGATAATACTAGCGACCCGCCCCGGCTTCGCACAGTTGCAATGCTGATACTAAATACACTACAGAAAAACTGTGAACTGTATAAAAACACTAGCTTTCCGCCCGCGGCTTCGCCGCTTGAAGTTCGGTTATATCGCGCTTTTTAGATTTCCCTCGGGAACATCAATTTTTTCCGGGATAAAAGGTAGCCTATGTTCTTTCTCGGGGTCTAAAGATTATCTGTGCCAAATTTCATCAAAATCGGTTGAGAGGTTTAAGCGGGAAAGCGTAACAGACAGACAGACAGACAGACAGACAGAGTTACTTTCGCATTTATAATATTAGTATGGATAGCAGCGTGAGGCCCCGGCTGGTCGGTACCCCCGCAACCGCGACGCCCCGCAATTTTTAAATCAGTAATATTTTCGAAAGTAGCGCGATATTCATCATCATCATCCCAGCGTTACTCCCAGTTGCATTCGAAGCCTTTTCAGCTTTGGAGTCTGGAGTCCGCTTTACCAGTCTAACTGCTGATTTTGGCTAAACTTCGATATTTTCCGTGAAGCGACTGCCGTCTGACCTCCACAACCCGAAAGCGATACCTAAGCATTGCAATTAGACCAATTGTTAGATTTTTGAGGGCTCCAACAACCCGTAACGACTGCCACTAGATGTTCGCATGGCAACCGGGACCAACAGCTTTTTTTTTTTGGGTTGGGAAATCTACAAATGACTTCTCCCGCTCTGGGCGGACCGGAAGGGCGTGTCAGACTTTTACTGACTAAAACCCACCCGTGTTTCTTCACTTGCCGTGCTTTCCGAGGCACGACCAGACCAGTGCAAATATTCATATTCATGCATACAAATATTTGCACTGTGCGGGGATCGAAGCCGCGCCTCCTTGCGCAACGGCCGCGTTCGCTACCGCTCCGCCACGGAGGCTGTCAGATCTCCTTCTTAATAACAACCCCTAATTATCCTTTATATGCATAAAAAATGGGGAAATCGTATTCCCAGTATCTGGGTGGTGGAGGTAAGTTATTCGCTCTATGTAAAATACATTGAATTGTATCTGTTTAGACTTTGTTTTTTAATATGGCATCTCCTAGTTGACCTTGAGAGGCCGGTACTAGTTAACCGGACTATCCTGTGGCTGCCTTAAGTGAATTTAAAGCCTCCAGCCAGGGCTACGATAATCTGTTTAGACTGGAAACTGACCCCAATATATGAAAAGGCTAGGCAAATGCGAATTTCGAATACTGCAACAGTAAATAGTTCCCAAACAATATCCCACGAGACAATACACGACTAAAATCTACCGATTTTCCCATTTTCTCGATCCCCAAGCGACCACTTGACAAAACTACAATAAACAGTAGAAACAGATAAGTTAATAAATAATTCAGAAAATTGGTACATTTTATTGTACTCAAGTGTACAACCTGAACTACACTGGAGTAGCTACGTATTGATCAGTGATTCGCACAGACAGACCCATACATTACATTTATGCCGGGGCTACATTAGCGGGCTACGGTGAATATTCGGGCTACGGCGATGTATATGGCCGGTTACATCGTTGCAACGCAATGTATTCGTGCGCAGACGACGTAGCATCGGGACACTGTCGCTAAAGTGGCGCGCTTCAAAGGACTTGTCGCGACAATATTCGCTGGAGTGGCCACACCTACGTCACTCCAGTGTCGTCCAGACTTTGAAGTGGGACTGACGTTCTTTTTGCATATTTTTTTCATTGTTTTTGTTTTGTAAACATGTAATAAATAATAATTTATTGACATAATGCAAAGCCACTGCTTCCTCCATCGTCACGGCCGCGCAACTGAACAACGAATATTCGCCGTAGGCCGCTTTCTGAATCTTCGCCCGCCAATGTAGACAAGAACATCGTGTGACAACGGATATTTTGCGTGCCAACGCGATACGAATCATCGCCTGCTAATGTAGCCCCGGCATTATGTACCTACACAAATGTACGTACATGTATGTACATAAAGTGTATGTATTTAAACTGTGCTGCGGTATTCCAATAGTGTGATTTATTTGCATTTCATTGTTCGGCTGAAATGTTTGATTTAAAAAATGGATATTCGTGCCATTTGGTAAAATTACTTTAATATCTCTGTGGGTATAATATTGATTGGATGACCTCAGTATATAGCTCGCTGTTATAGAGATTGTGTTAGGCTGTGTTAGGTTCTGGAGTGGCGGCCACGTACTGGAAGACGCAGCGTAGGGAGGCCGCAACAAGGTGGACCGATGACCTGGTGAAGGTCGCGGGAAGCCGATGGATGCGGGCAGCACATGACCGGTCAGCGTGGAAAGCCTTGGGGGAGGCCTGTGTCCAGCAGTGAACATCTATAGGCTGAAGAAGAAGAAGATAGAGACTATAATATATAAGTGCATCTTTTTCTTTCCATTTCGTTAAGAAAAGGATAGAAGATAACGTTTTAGTTTAATCCTGTCAAATTAAGATATTCCATAGACAGGTTAGACGCGATTATAAACATGGCGACCAAAAATACATCAGTTGACGTCAGGTGCGGACTAATTTCACAGGTCTAAACTGACATATTATGTTCTGTCTTTTTCTTAATGAAATCGGCGCCAATGTCTGTATCTTATATATAAAATTCTCGTGTCACAGTTTTCGTTCCCATACTCCTCCGAAACGGCTTGCCCAATTCTCATGAAATTTTATGAGCGTATTAAGTAGGTCTGAAAATCGGCCAACATCTATTTTTCATACCCCTAAATGTTAGGGGTAGTCCACCCCTAATTTTCTTTTTTTTTAGACAAAATATTAGTTTCTATTTTTTTTATGATACAACATCCAAAAATGTATACAATCCTAAATTTTCACCCTTCTACGATCAACCCTTATTTTTTAATAGCGATTTTAGTAATTTAGTCATTTTTCATCTCCGTTCAAAAACTGTGATCAATCGTCATTTAATTAGTTTTATTCCCGAGGGAAATCTAAAAAACGCGATATAACCGAATTCCACGCGGGCGGAAAGCTAGTATCAATATATATATTATGTATATAGTATCTACTCTATTACGTTATGAGAAATATATACTTACCTACTAGCTACGCCCCGTGGCTTCACCCGCGTAAGTTTCAATCCCTTGGGAATATCGGGATAAAAATATCCTATATATTATTCCTGGTTATAAACAACCTGTATGCCAAATTTCATCTAAAACCATTCAGTAGTTTTTGCGTGAACGAGTAACAAATATCCATTCACTTATACTCACAAACTATGAAGTAGGATGTTCACATTTTCTGTTCACTAACTGTCAAGCCAAAATATTCTACAATTCCTTCTAGATCAAATCTGGTAAAGACAATCTTGATGACAGAATAACTTATTAATTTGAAGACCAAATATTTGTCATGTCATTCATAAATAAATCGGTACGCCGCGGCGGCGGTAGACATTTTTTTTAATGTTGCTCCACATTAGGCATTAATTCTGTATCGTAAATGTGTTTACAGACACTTCAACTCATACAAACAACCACTGTTAAGCAAGAAATCTTATCAGACTTGTACAAGGTTGGTACGACGAGTTGATAAAAAAAGTCTTGCCGCCAAGCGATTCGTCGTGTTCCGGCATAATGTCTGGTGAAGCCGTACGGAGGACGGGTCTGAGCAGTTGTGTTGCGAGGTGTGGCGGGTACGATGCGCCAAATGTTGTTGTGTCGGTAGTTTGGTCGTGGAGAGTCTCCAAATCAATCTCCCTCTAGCGCAGCATCGTTTGGTCGTGTTGGTCTTGGGTTTAACATTGCATCACCTCGCTCAACTGCCGTCATCCTTCCTATATTCCTAAGTTTTTAAGTGAATAGGCTTAATAAGCTAGTGCGCTTTACCATCAACGATTGCATCACTGCTTACCACCAGGCGGGATTGCAGTCAAGCACTAGTTTATAAATATGTAAAAAAAAAAACTGAATTCATTGAAAATAACCTTGAACATACATAATCTAAAAAAATGTAACGTCATCAATACATGCCGTTGTATACATAGAGGTTTTTCGACTACACTATCATGGCCGAAATAGCTCAGTTGGGAGAGCGTTAGACTGAAGATCTAAAGGTCCCTGGTTCAATCCCTGGTTTCGGCAAATCTCTTTTTGTGACTTCTTTTAATGTTTTGTAAATAATTATTGTTTTATTTAGTATTTTTTTTATTATTAATATGTTATTACTTCTGTAATAAAATGTTTTATTTGGTTTATTTTCAATAAGTTTGCAGAAATATTTTCCATT
This sequence comes from Sesamia nonagrioides, assembly GCA_017933935.1. NCBI lineage: Eukaryota > Metazoa > Arthropoda > Insecta > Lepidoptera > Noctuidae > Sesamia > Sesamia nonagrioides. The sequence continues at coordinate 182,335 of JADWQK010000278.1, forward strand.
ACTACTTAACAACGTTTGGTGGCGCCATCTAGTGTTATTTATTTTAATTATTTTTTATGCTTGCCAGATGAGGACAGAGCGAAATTGTACAAGAAAGTAGGAAGACATTTGGAACAATAATGGCTAAAACAACACATTTACCTAATTATTTATCTTTTTTTTTTTGTATTTGCATTCATTTAAATCATTATAATACAAAACTTTATAAGTATTATCCGTTCTCCATAACTCAAAATACCAATTTCTTTTTTAATTTTTATTTTGATTGTCTTTTTAACTTAGTTTTTTTTTTATATAAATTAGTAAATAGCTCTTGACTGCAATCCCGCCTGATGTAAGCAGTGATGCAATCGTTGATGGTAAAGCGCGCTAGTTTATTAAGCCTACTCACTCAAAAGAACTGAGTAAATAGGAAGGAAGGCGGCAGTTGAGCGCGGTGATACAATGTTAAACCCAACAACACGCCCAACGACGCTGCGCCAGAGGGAGATTGATCTGGTGTTTACTTCCATCCAACTTATTCTATAAGGTGTCCTCGTCGGAAGCCATTACTATATAGTATAACCGGTCAATACAATCGTTACCGACCGGTACAGGCGAGCAGAAGGGGGGTAACCTGTACCATAATTACCAAAAACACTATTTATTATCAAATTGATTAATTTTGACACATATTGTTTCTCCATTGCTCTATAGGTTCGAAAAATGTATCTGCTCAACAGCTTAAATAACGCAATGAATGTTTTTGAACTGTCAAAAAGAAACCCATTGCTACTGATACCAATAAGAATAGAATAGAATACTCTTTATTATGTACACCATATAGATTACAGACACATAAATATAAAGATTTTACAAAGGGTGACACAATGGGTGGTCTTATCGCTAAGAGCGATCTTTTACAGACAACCTTTGGATGGAATATTAAGGGGAAGGAGAGAGAAATAGTATAGGTAGTCTACAGTGTACTTTACATAGAGTATATAATAAATATATACGTTAAATAAATCATACTAGTTAAACTAAATGTATACGTCTAATTAATAAACATCATACAAGAGCAAATAAAATATAATGACATGTTTAAAGAGAGAGGAAGTATAATAACGCATTTACCGCGCTGTTTCTTAACACAAATTGTTTGATTAGGGTTATTTATAGAGTATATTTTAGGTACAGGCGACAGCACATCAAGCAACTACAATCTATCAGATTTCTTTAATCAATTTTCAACTTTATCTTTAAAGGCATTTAGGCTCAAGGTTGATTGGGATTTTTTGACAGTTTCGGGTAGCTTGATCTGCTGTTGCCGTACTGCAATGGAGGAGTATGGTGGCTGTGAATGAATGAATTAAATTTGTTTCAAGATTACTTGTATTTATATGAATGAAATCGTTTATTAAGCAAGTAGGATCACTGATCACTTTTACACGTCATGTTTATTTTTTAATTTTTATTAACTAGATGAAGCCGGCATTACTTAACTGACTACCTCTGAGAAGAAATAGCCGAAACAAACTCAGGGATCATCGTCTTTTTTCAAGTCCAGACATTAAAAATGAAAATGTATACAATTATTTAAGTTATAATTACGCATATTGCTTAATAACAATTGTAAACAGAGCGAGCAGCTCAATCCCAAGCTTTTTTGTCTTCTAATTCAAACAAAGTATACTACGTCTACATCATTTATACAATATGTTAAGAAAACCCTGTCCGACCCGTGAAGGTATTGTTAGGTATCGATAACTGATTCTACTAATGCCTACAAAACCTGGCTAAACTTAAAAAAAAATTCCCCCTAAAAAATAAATGACTCAAATAAAATAAATAGGTAATTTCATGGCAACACAGGCACAGTTCATAACCTCAGTTGACCTCATGCATGTAGGTATAGGTAATTTATCCACTATTGACTACTGGCAGGCACCGGCCTCCTTGTATATATGTTTTTTATACCTTTTTAAATTACGAGTAGTTTTTGATAGATTTGATTTTGTCTGTCAAGTCAGTCTGCCTAGTTAGCTTGCGAATACAACATTGTAATTAAAAATATACGTGTTTTCATCAGAAATAATCTCCATTACAGTCCATTCTCTCACTAGTTATCATTTGGTCCTATGTCAAGAAGGGGAGACAATAGATCGGGACCCTGCAAAAGCAAACTGTTAAGGCTCACGCCTTTTGTAGTCGCTGCTGCATCGTGTACTGCTCTTAACTTCTTTTTCTGTGGGTGAAAAACTCCGAAAATTGGCAAGTACCAGCGAATTGTACCGTCTGTGTTGACACAATGAATGTTTGTCGGTAATCGTTGATGATAGGTCTCCGGATCGCACTCTTCGGCGTAACCCTTGCTGATCATGTCATCTAAAAATTTTTGAAAGGCTGCAGAAAACTCTGGGTCTTTTGACATTTGTCGTTCAAGAGCCATAAAACGTGACAGGGCCTGCGGATAACTGTCGGGTATGGTTTTCGGCAATTTCAAGCCCCTTTATCGCTCTCCATATCAAAAATAAAAATGCAAAAATGCTTGAAAAGGACTACCCCGCTGCCTGTAAAGCGATCATAGATGACCATTATATGGACGATTATTTAGGAAGCCTGTCTGACGCAGCCCAACTTGCCGTAGACGTCGTCACAGTACACAAGGCTTGTGGTTTCGAAATGCGGGCATGGACATCCAATTATCCAGGAGCGTTGTCACTCGTCCCAAAAAAATTTCGAAGTGACGCTACTTCAGATGTTTACCTGCCTCCTTGTAGCGACATAGGTGTCTTAGGTGTTAAATGGAACCCTGGACAAGACTTACTAGGCTTTCGTGCGGTACCCCAGATAACGAAGGGCGTTTTAACCAAACGTACTCTATTATCAAATGTTATGAAAGTGTATGACCCTCTCGGACTATTGATGCCGGTTGTCATCTGGGGCCGTATTTTGATTCAGAGATTATGGCGAGCAGGGGTTGACTGGGACTCGCAATTGTCCGAACCGTACGTTACTGAGTGTGAGAACTGGTCCACCCAGCTGCGCGTCGCGGCCGACATCATAATCCCTCGCTGGTATATGACTAAGCCAGATTTGTTAGACGTTCAGCTACACGTAGTTGCCGATGGGGGCGAGCAAGCCTACGCCTGTGTTGCCTATTGGCGTTTCACTTACATTGACAACTCCGTGTCAACGATGCTCATCGGCAGCAAAGCTCGCGTCTCCCCTCTTAAACCCGTTTCAATTCCTCGTTTAGAATTGCAAGCAGCGCTTATTGCGTCTCGATTTGCGCAAACAATTTTAGGAGCTCATCGTTTTAAGCCCTCCGCAACCACCTTTTGGACAGATTCGACAACCGTCCTTAAGTGGATCCGTAGTGACGCTCGAGCCTTCAAGCCGTTCGTGGCACACAGGTTGGGAGAGATACGGGAAACCACAAATCCATCCAATTGGAGATGGATCCCTACCTCTTTCAACGTCGCAGACGACGCGACAAAACCAAAACACTTAAAATTTACTGAGAGTCACCGGTGGTTCACAGGCCCGCAGTTTCTCATTAAACCATCACACACTTGGCCGACCGAACGCACCACTGTGGAGGAAGAGAACCCACCCGATCCTGAATTAAAATCTAATCTGGTGGTTCTGCTCCTCGACGTGACATCCTCGAATTCAGTTCCCGAGCCGTCGCGTTTCAGCTCTTGGCTGCGTTTACTTCGCGCAACCGCCCGTGTTCTCCAGGGCGCACGACTGTTTCGGCTTAAACTGTCTCGACCAATAGATCTAAATTCTAAATTATATCTAGACAGCACGACGTCCCCCCACCGACTTCATGCAACAGACATCATGGAAGCGGAGAAGATGTTGGTACGTCAAGCCCAGACAGAGAGTTTTCCTGACGAATTGGTAGCCTTGCGATCTTCGAAGCCAGTGCCCAAGGACAGTCGAATTAAGAAACTCGCACCTTTAATGGACAATGAAGGTCTACTAAGATTAAACACGCGTATAAGTTCTGCGCCGGGAGTAGATGATGAGATAAAATCACCGATGATCCTCGACGGTCGCCACCACGTTTCACGACTTATAATTCTTCATGAACACATCAAAGCTTCACATCAGTTCAACGAGCTTGTTTTGAATGAACTTCGTCAAAGGTATTGGATCCTGAGGGCCAGAGGAACAATTCGAAGCGTAGCGAGCGCCTGTTTGAAGTGCAGAAGGTGGAGCCGTCAACCTACCCAACCTCAGACTGGCGATCTACCGACAGAACGTTTGGATCACCATAAAAGGCCCTTTACTCATGTAGGCCTCGATTATTTCGGACCGATCCTGGTGAGCATACACAGACGCAACGAAAAACGATACGTCGCATTGTACACATGTCTATCGACCAGAGCACTTCACTTAGAAGTTGTCAACTCGCTCTCTTCCAATAGCGCCATCATGAGCCTCCGACGTTTTATTGCTCGACGAGGATCACCCACGACTATAATTTCAGATAATGGAACAAACTTTGTCGGAGCATCTCGAGAACTACGCGCACTCCACGATGAATCGGTAATCGAGTACGCAACAAACCACAAAATCAACTGGCGATTCATTCCACCCGCATCTCCATTCATGGGTGGAGCCTGGGAGCGATTAGTGCGGACCGTAAAAACAGCGCTCAGATCTTGCCTTAATCAACCACTGAAGGAAGAAGTCTTATCTACGCTTTTACTTGAGGCCGAGGCAATAGTAAATTCTAGACCGCTCACCTACGTCGCTTCTTCTCCAGACGCACCGGAGGCCCTGACGCCATTTCACTTTATCTTGGGCTCTTCATCGGTCGTACCATGGACCTCGTCTTTGACAGATTCAGACCTAGTCCGGCAATGTGATTGGCGGAGAACTCTGCGCCTTGCAGACCAATTCTGGGCACGATGGCTACGCGAGTACCTGCCCACGCTTCGACCGAGAGGTCCCAATACCAACGCATCGAATCTTGGCGAGGGTGACGTGGTGCTAATAGCAGACCCTACCCTTCCTCGTGGCTTGTGGCCTCTAGGAAGGATAGTAAAAGTGTACATAGGACCTGACGGAGCGGTCCGTGTAGCCGACGTGCACACCAAAGGAGGCGTGCTGCGCAGACCGGTCCGTAAACTCATTGTGATGGAGGCCGCATCCCTGCCAGCAGCCACCAGTTGTTAGTGTGCCACTGGGGGTCCGGTATATTGACTACTGGCAGGCACCGGCCTCCTTGTATATATGTTTTTTATACCTTTTTAAATTACGAGTAGTTTTTGATAGATTTGATTTTGTCTGTCAAGTCAGTCTGCCTAGTTAGCTTGCGAATACAACATTGTAATTAAAAATATACGTGTTTTCATCAGAAATAATCTCCATTACAGTCCATTCTCTCACTAGTTATCATCCACGTTTATCGAGTCTCGAAAGAAATAATGATACTTAGGCAGCTCGTGAAAAGAACTTTTTTTTTTTAAGTAGGAAAGTCGTCTGACTCTCCAAATGTATCATTTCATTCGATGAGCATAATGGCTATGGCGGAGATGTTGTTCCATATTAATTTAAAAATTAATTTATAAATTTCGTTCACTAATAACGATACAGGCCCAGCTGGTACCGTCGCACGAGATTAGCACGGACATGCACACAAATAAAAATCAAGTGGTGTCAAATCCGCGCTGGCCACAGTTGGTCCACCCTTACCAATCCACAGCTCGCCGAACTGATAATGGAGGTTCTCACGTACAGGACAAAGATATGGTGACGCACCGTCATACTGGAACCACATTGACCACATTGACCACAATCACCTGATCACAACACAGCAGTTGCTGCTACCTTCCATCAGCATGTTACATTACTCTACATTAGGAAACGACATGATCACACAATACACGAATAGTCTTCACTAGAGCGATGTTTACGCGCAACTGATAATTTAAAGTAAAAATGATTTTTATTTTATGAAATTGTACCTACGCGGCTGGGCCTCGCGGCATCCTTTGAGTAAATAGGGATGTGTAATTAATCAAAATATTGATTTTCGATGGAAACAATTTACTCGTCTATTTTTGTTATCCATTTAGTATTGTAGTTTCTCATTCTCATTCTAGATTCAACATCGCATGGGATTGTTTAGAACTTTTACAAAACTTAAATTAGTTAGATACACTGCTGTAAATGAAAATCATGCCAAATTTTTAATTTCAGTTTCTGTCTCAAAATATTTGTTAAAATATTTGTAAAATTTTACTAAAATTGTGTTTCATAAGTCCTTCTCGTTTCTGTTTACTAATACTTGTGTTATAATAATGTTATTAGTAATTAATCGATAAACAAACAAAAGTACTTTTACCATTGGGTAATCTGTGTTTTTAACAAATCGTTATTGCGCGCGATAAAAAAACGTTATTGCGCAAAAATTAGTGCATCACTAGTTATTTCTTTTACGTCGCCGACAAAGCCCACGCGCGCGGCGCGACGCCGCCAATGAAATAAATAATCTAACAAAACAATAAAAGGAAAGCCGACAATTATACCGCCTAAAATGGTGTTGTCATTTTTTTTAAAACACCAAATTTTGAGGAAGTTAGCGTAAATTCGCGGGGAAAAAAGATAGTTTCAAAATTGATTAGTATCGTTACTATGATGATTATGTGAAATTTCATATTTTATTTGGTCATGTGTTTACCTAACCTTTATTATCCTTATGGGTCGGACAGGGGTTTTATTTACATATTGTATAATTTTAATACTTCATCATCATCATTATCAACCTTTTATTGTCCCACTGCTGGAGCACAGGGCTCCTCTCATACAGAGAAGGATTTATATACATTTTAATACTTACAAAAAAAAACTTTACATTTATATACCTAACTACATATTTTACCCCATATTCATAAACGATTCTTAAAGTTAACTAGTAATTAACGATTCTTAAACCATACATTTTTAACGTGATTTAACTTTAACCATCGTTGATGAATAAACACCACAGTGGTTTAAGGGTTTTATTCATAAACAATTATCAAAGTTAAGTGACGTGCAAAAGTCTGTATACTCCTGTATCGTGGATGCGTTTACATTAAAACTCACACACACAAACATCCAGACTTTTAACTATGGTTTAATCTTACAACTTATCTACCAACCCGCTCCCGTGGTAGATTACGGCCCATCATCATCATCCCAGCGATAATCCCAGTTGCATCCGAAGCCTTTTCAGCTTTGGAGTCTGGGGTCCGCTTTACCAGTCCAACTGCTGATTTTGACTAAACTTTCGACATTTTCCGTGAAGCGACTGCCGTCTGACCTTCTCAACCCGAAGGCGACATCGAAGCATTGCAGTTAGACCAATTGTTGGATTTTTGAGGGCTCCAACAACCCGTAAGGACTGCCACTAGATGTTCGTATGGCAATCGGGACCAACGGCTTAACGTGCTTTCCGAGGCACGACCAGACCAGTGCAAATATTCATATTCATGCATACAAATACTTGCACTGTGCGGGGATCGAACCCGCGCTACCTTGCGCAGCGGCCGCGTCCGCTACCGCTGCGCCACGGAGGCTGTCACGATGTCAGATTACGGCCCATCGACTCTCATCAAGAGAAGGCCTGCGTGCCTACAGTCCACAGGGAGGTCCCACTCCTGAGATCAGCCTATAATGTTCATATTATAGGCTGATTTTGTATGTTATGTTATGCAATCATCATCATCTCAGCGTTTATCCCGGTTGCATCCGCGGCTGTCACGTTGGAGCCCGGGGTCCGCTTTCCTGCGCATTCTCCTCCATTTCGCACGATCTTTAGCATCCTGTGGTAAGAGCTTGTTGGCACGCATGTTATCTCTTACAACGTCAAGCCAGCACTTCTTTGGTCTACCCCGCTTGTTCCGGCCAGGCGGAGGCGCCATTGCAAGACATTTGTTACCCACGTAACATGCCGGTTTGCGTAAGACGTCATGTAATGTTTTATATTGTTTGTTAACAGGCACAACGGCCTACGACACAGTCAGACCCCTTGCCTACCAAGATGCCAGAGTATTTATGCTGTGCTTCAACATAGCCGAACCTGAGAGCCTTCACAACGCTGCCGCTAAGGTACAGTGATTTTAATATTTATAAATGAAAAAGTCCAAGTGCAATTCAGTGTGACTCATACGCATCGAGCGCGTTTGGCGCTCTCATTGGTTGAGAGTTCTTACAACCTTGAAGCGGGCCAATCGGTGAGTCAAACGCGCTCGATATCGATGACCGAGTCTTCGTAATGAAAAATCATGGTAGCCACACTGCACAGAATTCTGTACTAATTAAGTACAATAACATACCTACATATATTTTCATTTTATTCTGCTTTTATTTGTAATTTCAACTGTTAAGCTATCACCGTTCTTGAGTTCAGCCTGATGACAGACCAACACACAAATGGACTGAGCTTTGCAGTACATACCAGAGACCCATTTTTAGCTTTTAGGAACACAAACCCTAAAAACAATGACGACCACAACTACATAATTATATCAAAATCCCAATGAGACTCAACAACCACAAAACTTATGTCGTCTAAAAAATATTAGCTAGTCCAAGGTTTCTTAAGGCTCAAACTCATACCCATAGCCCTTCTCTTCCTCCATTGATATCTTCTTCTGCCTTTTTTTCCACTTTATCCAGGGTCTGACCTTCTTGTGCATTTGTGCCAGGGTCATCTATTCCGGGTTATTTCAGTAGTTGCATCGGGACACTACGACGTTCTGGCCGATCCGCCTCTACCTCTTGGCTCAATGTTAAGAACAGTAGGAATTCTTTTTAAGTGAGAAGTTCTCTCTTATATGATTCAAAACCAAATGATATCTGTTTCCAGTGGTACAGAGAAGTCAGAACCCACGGTGGGGCAGCCCCCGTGCTGCTCTGCGGCTGTAAGGCAGACCTGAGACATGAGAAAGAAACGCTCACCATGCTGTCCAAGCTAAGAACACATCCAGTCACCAGTGAAGAGGTAAGGAAAGAAAAAGGCCCTTAAAGATACACTTGTATCTTTAGCTTTAGTCATTATCCGATTGCACCCGAGCTACAACGTCACCAAAGGATATGCCTAAGAGTTTAGAGTTTAGTTTACCTTTAAATATATTCGACGACCCTCGTCTGATGTATTTATTTTTATTTATTTATTTTATTATTTACGCACACACAATAAAATACATAAGGACAAAATTAAGATCTACAATGGTGCTGCTTATTTCTTAAGAAATTTCTTCCAGCAGACCTGCGAAAGGAGAAGTAAAGCAGAAATGTAGACAATAGTGTGTTAGAACAAGGTGAGAAAAAAAATATGATAAGTATAAAAGGAATAATATTAAATAAACCGAAACATATAATCCAAAAATAGTTAAATATACTTAAATAAATACATAATACTAAAATATGCACATATGTAAAAATATCTCACAATATAGAAGAAGGTAATGCTTTTATATATCTATATTTAAAGTTTAGAAAATCACAAGATGTTTTTGAATAAAATTTTATTTAAGTAATAGAAAATAAGGTGGACGGATTTGTGGGACGCCATCGCTTAGAAATGGGACATATTGAGTAAAAAAAAAAACTTTGTTACACAGATAGCTGTAAGCATTAAGAATTGAAGTAATTTTACTACTCTAAAGAGATATCCAATTATTGTGTCCCTAAAAACTTAAAAAGAAATTCATCATTATAATTCCGCGCAAAACCCAAATCCTACCTACGCAAACTTCTAAAACACATGCTACCAGTATTTTAGACTGCCTTCTAATGGACCCGAATTTATTTTAGGCTCCTCAATTTCACAGAGTTCGCCAATATCTCAAATTGGAAAGCTCCGATCCCTAGCAAAGCGATTTAACTTCATTCATTAGAATTTCTAATCTAAATTGAAATATCCTGACACATTTACACGTATTGTATGACTAAGCAATTGAAAACTCGGTCGCAAATTCAGGCTGGACGTCCGTATTAATTAGATATACATCTCTTATTCAACTAGTTACCATTTGGTAAATGGGGGCAGAGTAATTGGTTCTCTCGTTCTATGAATGAATCGAATGGACCCGCGGATCGGTTCGACATTGAAGCTCCTTAGAGCGTTCTCTTGTGTGAATCGTTTCAGTAATTGAGAAGTTATCACTTCATCTATTATTGATATGTTTTTTAGATTCAAAGGTTTGAAGTGGATCGAGTTGTGTTGCGAAATTCATGACAGAATTATTTACGTTTTTATTCAAATTCACGCATCATAATGAGTGCTGGTATTGTGATGCTTTGACCGCAATTCTGAATGGCGCTCTAGTTTATTAAGAGCCTATTCACTCTAGGCTTGGAGAAACTTAAATTGTAGTCGTACCGAAAGACCGCCGCAGGGAAATTGTTTCAGTCCTTAGATGTACGCGGTTCAAAAGAAGAGGCGTAACGCTTCATCCGGATCGTGGTGGTGTCAACAACGTAAGAGTGAATACTAGCCATACGACGGATTCACTTACTAATAAACAATACGAAATAATGTAACCAAGCAATAGGAGCATGAACAACTCTAGATTATGCATTTATAATCCAAGAGCTATGTATCTATTGATTAGTTCCCAAGGTGTCTCTTTAATTTCCTAATGCATGTTTCAAAAGCATATTATACAGGGAAACTTTTTTTCGAGTGCGCAAAAACAAATGGGTGGCTCAGAATCAATAACAGAACAAATCTGCATTATTTGTTTAAAATAAAAAATCATGATTTTGTCCGCCCTAAAATCAGCAAATGAGAGACACCAATTATTCATATCAATATCGTAGTATTAGCATATGGCCGCGTAGTGAACATGCGGGCGGCGCGGGCGCGCGGGGTTCCTGTGATGTTCCCGCCGTCCCCACTCCGCCGAACATGAATGGGACCGCGTGCGGTGACCATAACATCGATTTCATAATAAACATCTTTCGTTATCAATAACTATTTTTTTTGTACTAAAACATACCAAAGTAATAATATTTTTATCTATAAAACTTATTTAGCTATAAGTTGACAAAGTTTAAACACACTGGCAAGGCACTGGATAAAATTTTATCATGTATATTGTCTTAATTATTCACAGGCTTTGTCAGTAGCAAGACAGCTGGGAGCGATGACCTATGTAGAGACATCAGCTAGAGCTTCTACAAAAGGCGTCAAAGATGCCTTCGAAGTAGCTGCCTTGGCCGCCCTTGGAAAACTAAACAAGCAGCAAATGAAACAACAGGTATAAAACCTTCATAAATCACTACACACAACATAATATTACTTTAATCTTATCTTCCCCCTCTTTTTTCCTAACTTGCTGGACAGCATTCCAAACGGATTCTAAAGTAGGTACGTAGACGAGGCTTATAGCTATAACCAACAATTTATTATATCTGGAAGTCCTTACATATAAATCTTAAATATCTGCCATTCACAAATCTTAAAAAGACCAAAATAAAATGATATCTTTTCCCAACAGAAACAAGTGGGCCGCAGCAAAAGCAAGCGCGATCTGAAAGCTGAGCTGAAAGGACGCGCGAAGAGTTGCTGCGTCATGTGATCCGTCGCCGGCCACCCTTCCCGGTGGCCGCACGACTGCTAGGCGACCACCGCCCTTCTTCTTGAACCCAACCGTTCCTAGTGGAACAAATCCGGGCCTAAGTATACGCCTTGCGGAACACCCGACGTAAATATTTACTGACGAGTTCTCTTCGTATATAGGAGACAACAAAATACGACACATATACATAAATAATTAGTGTCATTATTTAAAATATTTATGTGAAATAACTACGTGCGAAGTGATAAAATAAATTAATTGTAAGTGTGATTCATTATCAAAAGCCTAATAGAGAACTGTTATTATAAATGTACTGTAAATTTTAAAGGGAGCGGAACGAAGTTCTTCGGATTATTAGGGGAAGGTATCAGTAAAAAAAAGGTGCAATGTGATTATAGCCCTCAGGGTTGGAGCGTGAGCCTGTGATAAAGTTAAAAATAGAAAATTCGCAAGAAAAAAATAGAAACGTTTTAGATTGAATTAGAAAGGCGAGACGACGCTCATTTTGGTATTTTATCATCATTAACAGTTGAAACAAAAATGTAAAGAATAAAGAATCATCTTTGTTAGAAACAAATACGTGTTTTCATATACATTGACATAATAACATAAGTATAACTTGATGTTTTTCTATAAGATAGCATTTTCATATGTATAGAATGTAATGGAATTTAACGAGGCTCTGTTGTTTTGTGTAGGACCAATGTTGGTATAATTTAATGCAGTAGCTTGTTTGTTTTAAAAGCTACGAGCTAAACATTTTCTTTGTGATATACATACGTAAATGTAATTAATAAAAATAAAATGCACAATGGTGGACAATACTAAATTACGGAGGTCCATAACGGTTAACGGTCCATAGGTGTTAAATATTTATACGTTTACAATATGAAAAATTAAATGTTGCTTGCTTGTAGAAGAAGTTCGTACACCATTTCATTATTAGGATCACCTTTCCTTGTCTTAGTAGGAATAAAAATATTTTGCTGTAAAATGTATTATATTATGTGACTAAGTCCATGTTTTAGTTTTTGAAATCGTAATATCTATTTTATAATATTTAAAAAGTACATCGCTGATATTACCAACAATCATTTTCATTTCTGATTATCTCCGTATCTCAAAGAAATTACTTGATCATTCTATGAATAAAAATGGCGGCCGTTTTTGTGACGCGAAGCCTAAAACTTCAAATAATAATAAAGGTGGCTATTGAGTTTCATAATTAGGTTCCAAGTCACGCGTGGCAAAGGCGAGGCCTCGTTGGAGTCACGATTGCTTTCTGCTCCCTAATGCAAAATAAAACTAAAAATGAAAATAAGTCATGAAAATATTCATACCACGAGTTTTATTGTATTTGAGGAAACTTAATGTTTGAATAATAATTTGGTTTTGAGGGATACGTTAGGGAACGCAAAGTTCAAATTTTCTTATGTTTTTTTTTGCAATTTGCAGGTCAGTGTATTTACTATAATAAACATTAAAATCATGAATACGGTCCTCTAAGTGAATATTTATTCATTTATAGTTAATTAAAACAGCACCTACGACGTAAAACACCAATTACATCTTTTATCGTAGAAACAGACATATAACTTAAAAACTGCTAAAAACTAACATGGAACAGTGGACTCTCGCATACTTTCTTTCACAGAAGACCAAACATACACGCATATGCTTATTCCATTCAACCGCAAACACGTCACATTCAGGGTTGGCCATCAGAAGGCCATTCAGCACATTTAGATTACGACAGACCTTCATTCATTCAGCTTCGGCTACAGTTTTTTAACAGATTGTGCTTGCGGCTTTGACGATGACCGATGCATTTGGTATTATAATTTTATTGATTGATCTTTCAATAAAATATTAATCTAATAGGAGTATACATCGTGCGACGGATATGGTACCCATTATACATACCAAGAACACGGCTTCTTTAACGATATCAAACGATATGGGAAGGCTTTGAACTCAAAAGAAAGTACTGGAAGAATTGATACCCAATTTTCATCTTCATATCTTTCTTAAATTAAAATGATGACTACCTTATTAGATCAATCGGTTAGAATGTTGATTGTTGGTAAAATCAGGCATTCCCCAAATTAAGTACATTTCTAGTTAGATAAAAAAAAAAAATCTTCATATAGAACAAAATATAATATGTTAACTTTATTAACATTATTTTCGATTATTTAAAGTATTGTAAGTCGATATCAAGCTTTAAATTCAATGTTAGCTTTAATTATCGTTATATTTAAATATTTAAACGTGTACCTAGTTTTAGTATTATTTTTGCATTAAAAGCGATTATCGGACAAAATTCTTCATTTATTCAAGTAACATATTTCTTATTATTTCTTGAACCAATGTACATATCATGTAAGTTTTGTATAAATAAGAACTCTGGCTTCATTTCTGTAAAAATAAACTCAAAAACTGGACTAGAAATCTTTGAAAAAATGTTGATAAAAAAATTGGTCCTTCGAGAGAGGCGAATGTAATTATCTTCTTATTCAAAGACCTTTAATTATTACCTTTTGTTATTATTAAATATCGTTGAATAGATTTAACTATTTGGAAAACAGCTTTATTTCAAATTGGACGCATCGTAGCAAATAAACACATTCAATTATCCAGCTTCGTTCTAAAAGAAACGAGATTACAATTTCATTTCAACTTGGTAATTGGATTTTAAACAACAGGATTACTGTTTTAGAAATGCTTTTTAGGTAAAGGTCATTTCTAGCAAGGTTTAATGTAATAAAAAAATAAGTTAACAACCTCTAAAAGGGCAAAACGCAACTGCGAAGTGTTAATGAAACAAGACTTTTGATTACTTATTTTTTCGATTGCAGTGTAGCCTAGGTATATTGGCACATCTGCAAAAAAATGTGTAACTGAGTTTATTAGATATCCTTAATTTTATTAGCGTCTATAATACTTACTAATACCTCGAACCTGTTGAACGCTGCCTTTGGTTACCAGTATAAACATGAATCTGTAAAATTAACTATTAAATTAATTTCAAACATTTAAAGATCTTTGATTCTTGTGTCTGTAAAACATGAAAAATTGTGCCGATATATTACTTACTAAGTGAAAGATATGTCATTACTTAGTCATGTAATTAAAACATAATTGTACAGCGGAGTAAATGCGTGAGACACTAACACCACAGTTTAAAATCATACAGTAGGTCGACGCCTTTGTTCTCGTGTAAAATGCCGACATCGTCTAGACAGTAACGCATCGGCCAGGGTTGTAAACAATATTTATGAAATTATTTATTTATTGCAGATCAATATCGATAGCTGTATTATATTTAATTAATTTAGGTACTATTTTTACTACGGGAACAACTCGAGACAGATTTAAGTTATTTAGATGGCATTTTCGTAACCAGCACACCAATCCACCTCAGAATTAACACCCATTTCATATTAATATACATTTAAATTGGCGTCCGCCATCTTGGATTTCAAAAAGGGTGGCTTTTTCGTAACAAGCACCTCATTTATACTCAAAATTGACACTCATATGAAATTATAAAAAAAGGACGTCCGCCATTTTGGATGTCAAAAAGGATGGCTTTTTCGTAACAAGCACCCCAATTATACTCAAAATTGATACTCATATCAAATTATAAAACAAACACGCGTTAGCCCTTAATGCTAGATACCGAGCTACGAACATCCTTTTGTGCGCAGCTCGGGTGCCGCTTACCCGCGTCTCGTCCCTCACACCCCGCACGATTGCTCTGTCTAGACGTCTTCGTTGGACGACTGTATGATTTTTAGACTGTGCTAACACTAGCTTTGGCTTCAATTTTGTCAGTTTAACGAAATTCATTGCGTTACTTAAGTTTTTGAACGAACTTATTTTGAGAACACATGAATTAGCAGTAATTCTTCAAAATAATTCAGAATATTATTCTTTGCTATTATTATTTGCAGTTACGTTGCTGGTTACGCCATTCCTTTTAGCTTTGCAGAGATAGGAAACAATAGACTTGCGGAATTCTCTTTTCAAAATTTTAATTCTTTCATTGTTCTTTGTGCATCATAAGCTTTGGCTTCAATTTTGCCAGTTTAATGAAATTCTTTGCGTTACTTACGTTGTTCAGCAGACTATTTTATTTTAACTCTTCAAAATAATTCAGAATATTATTTAAATTCTGTTATGCAATTGAGGTGCTGGTTACGCCATTCCTCTTAGATTGGCAGATATGGAAAACAATAGACTAAAAAAGGGTATTAAAACTAAAGCCTTGCGGAATTCTCTTTTCAAAATTAGAATTCTCTCATTGTACTTTGTGTCCATCATAGATTTTTCTTTACGTTGTCGTCTGGTGTCCCTCTGCTGAGCAAAGGCCTCATCCAAATCTTTCAATTGTTTTAATTTTGTTTAAATATAAAAATATTCTATAACAAATGACGTCAGAGTTTCTACAAATGCCTTATATGTTATTTCTTCATTATGTATGTAAACAATGTTTTTAATATTAGAAGAGTTAACTTGAGATTAGGCTACTTTGATGTTGTTTCTAGATATCGAATATAGCGTTCAGTGTTTTTGATATTTGTCTTTTATTTCATCCCCTTTAACCCTTCGTAACGTGGATCCACGCGAGACTCAATAGCTTTTAAGGAAACTACAGCACTACTCTTCTATATATACAGCTGATATTTTTTATTATATACTAGTACTTGACCGCAATCCAGCCTGATTGTATGATGGTAAAGCTGGCTAGTTTATGAAGAGCGTATTCACTTTAAAAACTGAGTGAATAAGAAGGAAGATGGCAGTTGAGCGAGGTAATGCAATGTTATACCTAACAACACGACCAATGATGCTGTTCCAGAGGGAGATTGATCTGGAGACCCCCACGACCAAACACCCGACACAACAACATTTGGCGCACCGTACGCATCGCAACATAACTGCTCAGACCCGTCCTCCGTACCGCTTCTCCAGACATCATACCGGAACACGGCAAATCACTTGGCGGCAAGACTTTGTCTGGTAGTTGTTAGCTGATCGATTCTGTGAAAAATTCACCATGAAAAGTTAAATGAAATGAGCTACCAATACTGCCAATCCCTTAGCATTAGTCGGAATGCCAGCTTACTTCATGGAGGGATACAGAATCGCCCTGTTGTAGGAATGAGAAACATCGTTTAAAGTTCATTCATCCTTCATAGAACAGGGAGGATCCTCCGACCAGACAGGTGTTAAGTCTGGCGGGCACTTGTCCATCGACTGATGTTGGGAAGTGATATACAGAGTGGTGCTGACAATACGACAATAAATTAAACATCGTGTACCTCAACACATTCTCAGTCTACCCATAAAAAAATATATAAATATATCCATTAGTTTAGTCACAGGAAATTATTTTTCATTTTTCACATTTTCTACATGATGTACATGTTGATAAGGAAGCGCTTAGAGGTTGACCGCCGCATCCAGCGGTACTAAACTTTAATAATAATGGCGCGAAAAAGGAAGTCGATATATGAACACGCTGTCGCCCGCTGATCGGAAGTCATTGAACCAATATTTTAAAGGATGTTCTATTCCGTTCGCATTTTTATGCGATTTAGTTTGTTTGAAATTATCATTTTTTTTTATTTTTCATGCTAGGTTTTTTTCTATGGATCAGGATTATTCTTAGGAACCAGCATGGTCTGTGTTTTCATTTATTGTCGTATTGTCAGCACCACTCTGTATATGCTAGTGGCACGGTAAACTCTGCTTGCGAGTTGTAGAATCCGTGTGACGTCAGTATGACGGGTTGTTTTGTAAATGTCATTTATAGATACCGCTACACCACACCCTTAAATATGATCACACATTGATATACACAATAGTATGAAAGTGAGCCATCAATGAGAATAAAAAATAGTACGGCATGTAGTATATCTCACAAGTCAAAAGATGAATATACAGAGCGATCAAATAAAACCAAAAGTATGGTTCTCCTCTGGCGGGGCGTATCGTGCTTTTGATGCTAATCGATTCTAGGTATTCTATGCGTAAGTGTTTTACCGACCTTACTCTTTTTATATAACACTGGTTGTGCCTTGTTTGTTTTACTCGAAGTCTTAATCCCATGGGAATATTGGAATAAAAAGTATCTTATCTCCTAATCCAGATCACGTCCACGCATATGCAAAATTTCTCTCAAATACATAAGCTCAGTTTTTTCAGAGTGAAAGCGTACCTAACATAAAAAAAATCAAATAATTTGTCTTTATTATCCATCCATACCAATATTATAAATGCGAAAGTAACTCTGTCTGTCTGTCTGCATGTTACTCTTTCCCGCTTAAACCTCTCAACCGATTTTGATGAAATTTGGCACAGACAATCTTTAGACCCTGAGAAAGGACATCGGCTACCTTTTATTACGGAAAATTTTGATATTGCCTAGGGAAATCTAAAAAGCGCGATATAACCGAACTCTACGCGGGCAAAGCCGCGGGCGGAAAGGTAGTACTAATATAAAAAAAAACTACCCGCACTGGTCCTATCCCTCTCATCAAGAGGCAGCCAGTTCCAGGAGTGGGAACATTATAGCCTGATTATACAACATTATTCTTTTTTTATAGGCGAAACCCACGTATCCAGTATTTTTAAGTAAAGATCTATGTACAAAATTTTAAAAAGATATAACGAAAAACCACAAAGTTATAAGCTTCCTATTCTACTTGGTTGTCCTAATAAAAATATGGTCAAAGCTCCGATGGGGCGGACGAGCGCGGTGTGTTGACCTCTGGCGTCAGCTGTACCGCGCCCGCAAGTACTATGATCTATCGTAACAGCTCGGTAACCACTTTGCAGCAATCTCTAAATGTATTTGGGAAAAATATAACATGGTGTAAAAATATAACATGGTGTAAAAAATGATTGGAATCGATTCAGTTGCTTATTCTGAACAAACTGTATTTAGGCTTCGTATTAAAAAAAAATAACGTTGTATACAGGGTGTATCTGACATCGTAACGCAAACTTCGCGAAAAGGCTAGACCGCATGCCACTAATAAAATTATTATAGTCATTTATGTCGTTAATGAACGGTTACAGAATACACACTGTTTAAAAAAAGTGTCGGCTTGGTTTTTGAACGTTGCAAGCGTGCCGCCGTGCGGGTTTGTAGGTATGACGTTGATCCCTGATTTGAACTCTATTAAATCAGCTGATAAGATAGTTTTTCGGGTTTTGTTTTCATTGCGCTTTTTTATGTAATTAGCTAATTATTTAATTTTTACTTTAAAATATTATTGGATTATAAAAGTATAGCAATTGTAAACGGTCTGAAGTGAAAAAAAACTACATATATTTTTTTTTAAATCATGACAAAACCGACGAAAAATTCCACCACTGGGGGGCTCAGAATCATGTACTGGATCCATGGTACTCGTTTGTGCGTCGATGTCAGATACACCCTATAAAAAAAAACGAATCCAACTCGACTGGGCTGCTTTCAGGAAGCTACGTAAAATCTTCTCATCCGCAATACCGCAGTGTCTCAAGACAAAAGTCTTCGACCAGTGTGTGTTGCCTGCCAGTGATGACTTATGGAATTGAGACGTGGTCGCTAACAATGGGCCTTATAAGAAGGCTCAAAGTCACTCAAAGGGCAATGGAGAGGGCTATGTTTGGGGTTTCAATGCGCGATCGAATCAGGAATGAGGAGATCCGCAGAAGAACGAGAGTAACCGACATAGCCCGAAGAATTGCAACACTAAAGTGGCAGTGGGCTGAACACATTGCCCGTAGGGCCGATGCCCGATGGGGCCGACGGGTTCTCGAGTGGCGACCATTCACCGGAAGACGTAGCATGGGTAGGCCCCCGACAAGGTGGACCGACGACCTTGTGAAGGTCGCGGGAAACCGCTGGATGTGGGAGGCGCTGGACCGGTCGTCGTGGAGAAGGGGAAGGCCTATGTCCAGCAGTGGACGTCTTCCGGCTGAAATGATGATGATAAAAAAATTTATTCACAAAAACATATTAATGATTCTTCGGTTTTTAAACGCGACTTACCATTTTTAATATTTCAAAGGCATTACCCAAACATAAAGGGTGTATCTGACATCGACGCACAAATGAGTACCATGGATCTAGTACATGATTCCCCAGTGCTGGAATTTTTGGTCGGATTTTTCATGATTTAAAAAAACTATATGTAGTTTTTTTTCACTTCAGACCTTTCACAATTGTTATACTTTTATAACCCAATAAGATTTTAAAGTAAAAATTAAATAATTCGCTAATTAAAAGCGCAATGAAAACAAAACCCGAAAAACTATCTTATCAGCTGATTTAATAGAATTCACATTAGGGATCAACGTCCCGGGAAAAACCCGCACGGCGGCACGCTTGCAACGTTCAAAAGCCGAGCCGACACTTTTTTAAACACTGTTTATTCTGTAACCGTTCATTAACGACATAAATGACTATTATAATTTTATTAGTGGCATGAGGTCTAGCCTTTTCGCGAAGTTTGCGTTACGATGTCAGATACACTCTGTATTTGTAACAAAACCCTTACATTACCAATCCAATTAAAGAAATGGGAGCATCTATCAAGGAAATACAACTCAGTGAGATCCGCTACCCTGCGGTGACAATATTTCCCCAGATTTGTTAGTCGTAACGGCCCATAGGATAGTCCTATGTTCGGCATTAGACGTTTTGGGATATTTATGGGCTGTTACAATGACTTACGACCCCGAACGAGTTCATTTGACATGAATACCTTCTAGTATTGCGTCGTTAAGTCTCAACGATTTACTCTTGCCATAAGAATGAGTAAAAGGCAGTTTTTTTCCTAACTAAGGATCAAAGAATACAGTCTCAATTTCGAGTACTACACTCCTCTTTTTCCAAACCCACCCGAGTTCCTTACTTGCTTGTGCGCGATTTCTCTTTCAACCAATCCGCAGCCCTGGCCCAGGCAGCGGTTTTCGTGAACCCCTTCATGATGTCCCGACATCTCTTTGAGGCGCGCGCTATCGACCCGGGTCTGGTGGCCGGGAGTTCGATGTTGTCTCCCGACCAGGGCGTCTCCTGCGGCGCATAGAGGCGTTAGGGCGCTGAGATTCCCGCTCCTTTTCCAGTATCACTGCTTCGTAGAAGGAGGTGACGGCCTGCCAAGCACTCTCAAGGCCGCCGCCATGAGGACACGACGGTGCTCCGCCTCAGCCGGGCTGACCTCTACTGTATGCTCCATCGTGTCCTTAGGCCGATCCCCACAGTGGTGGCGTCCTGGCGTTACCTCACGGAGAACAACACTCCTAAAGCACTTGTCTGCTCCAACTGTCTGTAGGCCAACATAGTTAATCCCACCCATACCCACAGCCACTTCAGATACTTGGCAGCCTCCTGGAAATCTCGTAGAACATTTATGAACTCCCCTAATTACCAAACGAGGTATAAATGAGGAATTATCTCTATTTTTTAAATAAACCACGAAGTAGATCTGCACTTAAAAAAATTACGGTGTAATTAGCTAAAACCGCGTGCACAACAGCGCACAAAGATTACGCACTCAATAAATTTGATTTGCCCTCCTTAGGCTTGACCTTCCCCTAGGCCTGACTTGCCCCCCACAGGTTAGAGCTGGCTACGCCTATGAATGCCACATCTTATATTTCGTCGTTCGTTTGACACTACAAGGTCGTTTATTAATAAAGTTGATATATGTAATTTTCTGAACATAACAACAAGTTGTGGTAACACATAACTCATCTGAACATAGAGAGACAGAACCGCAATACAGAATTAACCTGTAATTCAGTTCAAAGAGACCACTTGAAGTATAGTTGCAAATCTCTGTGAACAATACAGATTAATTCTTATCAACATGAAATGTTAGTTTGATATCACTTGGTAGATACTGAAGATAGTTCTAAAGACGCAGCATGGGTAGGCCTCCAACAAGTTGGACCGACGACCTGGTAAAGGACGCTGGAAACAGGTTAATTCGGTAGGGGCAGGACCGGTCGTCATGGAGATCCTTGGGGGAGGCCTATGTCCAGCAGTGGAAAGTATTTCGGCTGAAATGAAGATGATGATGATGATGGTAGATACTCAAATATTGAAATGAGTATAAGTAGGTAATCAGTCTTGTAACGCTTTAAAAAAAAAAGACTGGGGTATCTAACTCCACCCTACCCGGCAGTTACAGTAAATTTAATTATGTAAATAAATACTTGGTAGCTAGGAGCATTAAATAAAACAATAAATGGTTACAATTATAAATTTATTTTTATAATTACCCTGTGTCATAAATATATGACAAAACAAACTCCTAACTTACCTAGCCGATTTCCTGACTCACTCCGTCTCGGGTCGGAGTGGGGCAGGGAATCCACATGAGACAATTCAGCGAGCTCAGGGTCGCTTGATGAGGATTCGTGAGGTGAACCGTTGTGATCACGGCTCAGTCGTTACCAAAGTATCACAGGTTATGCACACAATATCAAGCCAATAGCCCACTTAAATGCAACCTGTCGGAAACCCACTCTCAATCACCAGATACATCAAAACACAGAAACAAGGACAGGGAGTCCACGCTCCTAACTAACACTCCTAGATTACTCCTAGATTACGTTACTGGATTACTCTTCTAAATTACGATAGCTCTCCTGCCTAACGCCTCTGGATTACGGTACAAAGACCCTTGGCTTCACTAACTGACGGGTGTCAGATTAATGCACGGTTGAACGCGGCCTGCGGGAATAGGTATCTCGGGAACACCATGGGCAAAACAATCATGACAGCTTATACCTGTCTAGTCGTCGTCGAAAGAGAACTCGATGTGCCGTACCATCAGGGTTCAGCCACATCCACTCCAACAAGCCTGATCCAATGGGAATCAAGGCCACCAAAGACAAATTAACGCGACGCCTCCCAAAACGGGTTCCCACCCTAGGCCCGCCAATAAAGCCAAATCTAGAACAACATTTAACCTAATTTAGTACTACAGAATCACGGAGACACGTGGAGAAAATATTCCGGGTACAGGAATGAACACTCACAGAGAGATGCGCCAGACTTCATGTGCACCGCCCCATGGGGCTTATTGCACCAAACGCCAGCCTTGGGTAACGGCTATTTCCACAAAAGACCTCGCGACACCACGCAAGCTTCGGTCGTACTTTTCTTCTGGAAATTTCTCTCTGTTCCGACCGACCACTCCCAATTGTCTTTTCCTGAACCATAGACTCGTGCGTTCCGCGACTTGTATTTTATTTCAGACTCATGATTTAATATCTTTATTTTAAGTCCTTCTTTTATATTATTTAACCCGGTCGTTCTTTATTTAATTTTATTTATTATATTAACGACCGTCCTAGCGCGCAACGCCATCTCTCGGCTCGATGTAAAATATGTGACCCGAGTTCAGCCCTAGTCCACGAGATGTCGCCTGCTGCTACATTTTGCTACGTGACAATGCCCCCTTTCCCACGGAAAGGTTTTCTGCGTAAGCAGAAAACCGTACACCGCCCTCGGTGTTTAAACTATACGAAGAGGCAACATGCTTGTCTTGAACGTAGCTAATGTCAATCTTCACCAAAAAAAAATTTTTCTAAATTAACTATTGATGTTTACTCTGCCTAAAGTGATATGCTATCCTTAAAAATTCGACTTTGCCAGGAAATATCTTCTACCAACCGACTTTCATCCTGCAGTCCGGGCACAAACCCCCCCGTAATCTTTTATACATCTCCATCCATTCCTCTATCATACCTCTCTCACAAATCCGTAGCAACCTGCATCCTTTCGTAGGAAGCCACTCCTTGCAGTTCCCCCGAATTCCTCCTGTTCGCCAGTGGAACTCTAATAATTTTTCTGCTTTTGTTTATAAACGGTACTACTGGTGAACATGTTCAGCTAGCTGAAACATAATTACATGGGCAATCATATCCCTATCGCTCACCAGAGACACGTGAAAGTCTTTCCAGAAGCAAAACTTCTGTAAAAACATATTGTGTAGGCCTATTTTAGAAGTCACAATCCGCTTCATAAATGATAGTAGACAACATTCATTTGACCTGTTACCATCGTGTAGGCTTATTTTTGAAGTCACAACCCGCTTCATAAAATTATTGGTAAACAAGGTGCATTTGAATTGTTACTAATATGTAGGCTTATTTTTGAAGTCACAATCCGCTTCATTAATGATAGTAGACAACATTCATTTGACCTGTTACCATCGTGTAGGCTTATTTTTGAAGTCACAACCCGCTTCATAAAATTATTGGTAAACAAGGTGCATTTGAATTGTTACTAATGTGTAGGCTTATTTTAGAAGTCACAATCCGCTTCGTAATAAACACCATAAACACATTAACAGTATTCAGTACTGGTATGCATACGCCTCGTCGTCGCTGCCGGAGTAAAACTCCAAACAACACGTGCAAGCACGGACTACGGCTAATATACTTACCTATACTCTCTTTGTTGGAAAGAGAAAAAAAAAAAACTAATGTGTGACAAAAGGATTCCATTAATTTATCTTAATATCCTTTATGTGTCATGAGGCTGATGATTTCCCCAATTAACTATTTGGAATTGTTTTGGGGTCTCCAATATAATCAATCATCTAAATATTTCCGGTAACTATGTAAAAGATTACCAAAATTCCTCACCAAACACTACACTAAATTTTATTCCTGGGACGACATAATATTTAATGACTTTAGTCCCCCAGTTAAGGCAATTCTAAAAAAAACTCAAATAAAATTGATTGTAATTAAAAATTAAAAAAAAAAATTAATTTAATTTTAAATTGCCATCCTTTAAATTTCAACAGGACTGCTTCCTTAATATTGAACTGTCTGCCCGTGAATCTAATAACCGTAAAATGTCATATCATATTGGTTGACATATAATTGCGGCTGAACAATCTTTATTTATGTTTGTAAAATGTCTCATCATATAGATGGACACTCTAATTGGACTGATTTATTTTTATTTGTATTTGTCCAATGTCATACATTTAATTTGACTCGCTAATCTGGCTGATTTTTATATTTCTCTATTTGTGCGAAGTCACATCATAATGATTGACTAACTAATTTGGCAGAATAACCTTTATTTATGTTTGTTAAATGTCACATCATATAGATGGACACTCTAATTGGACTGATTTATTTGTATTTATATTTGTCCAATGTCAAACATTTAATTTGTCTCGCAAAGTTGGCTGATTTTTATATCTCTCTAATTGGCTCAAACAATCTGTCACCTTTTATTACATTTATGGAAGTTAGAGACAAAGTATAACTATTAGTTCCACTCACCTGTATTAACCCGTTTAGGTGACTGATGACAGACTGCAAATGCTAGTTTTTGGATCATTTGGTATTTCATAATAATCTGCACTTGTTAAACTGTAACTCTAACATTTCACTTTCTTCACATACGATTTCTGCTGGACCAAAACCTATGCACACTAACTAATGTGGTGTTTACGAAGCCATGCCACTGTATCTTCAGGTATTTATATTAATATTTTAGTGATTAAACACGCGTAATAACCATTTTCCAATGTTGTAGGCAACCAATAACAATAAGAAATAACCTTGGGAACAATCACAAATAACCTTCAAATGACACATCTGTCAGCAACGTTTTCGTTCTGAAACCTATCTCGACCAATCTGTTTAAAATCTTAGTTAACTCGCAGACAAGTATCCTGGCTTTATTGAAATTTATATGGCTTAAAGGTCTTAGAAACCAGGCCATAAAATCCCAAAAAAAAAAAATATTGAAATATTCAAATGTCACTGTCATGTCATATGTCTCTCATCAAAACAGGTTATGTTTTGATCAATGATCCCTGATGCCGAAATCAATGTGATTTTACAAAGTTCTGTTGTTATACGGACTCAGAACATTAGATATTGTTTATGTATGAACGACTTTTGGATGTATCCACGTGAATGAGTGAGTGGGTGTATTGGGAAACAGTTATTGCTTCAAAACTAATGAATGCACACTCCCATCGACCTCTTACCGTGATCCTCAGAACCTCGTCAAACCACCGTTAGCGCACTGATGACCGCTCGTATACAATATTGTGGTCCTGTCTAAACAATACAATAACAATGCAATGATTGTACCAACCTCAAGATTTCCTATTTCTAGGCTTACTTTACCGCTGTTACAGAAGTGAATGTTCTAATAAAGTTTATATTTTTTATAACAATGATAGAATTATGGTGGTTAATGATTATATTATTACATTAAACATGTTGTTAGGCTTACAGCATGATACTGTTCACCGTTGGCAGATATGAAACTGTTTCCATAATGTTTATAAATTATTATGCCTAATTATCAAATTATGGTTGTTATTGATTGTAGGATTACATTAAATATGTTGTTAGGTTCAAAGAAGGAATTACTCAGTATACCATTGTCATACATGTAACTGTTTCAATAATGTTTATAAATTACTGTACCTAATTATCAAATTATGTGTTAGGTTCACAGTATGTAATACTCAGTTTACCATTTTCAGACATGAAACTGTTTTTATAATGTTTTTAAATTACTATACCTAATTATCAAATTATGTGTTAGTTAGGTTCACAGTATGAAATACTCAGTTTACCATTTTCAGACGTGAAACTGTTTCAATAATGTTCATAAATTACTATACCAAATGATCAAATTGTGCTGGCAATTATTAGCAGAATTACATTAAATATGTGTTGTTGTTTTAATTTGATTTGCAATGATATTGTTTCACTAACCTTGCTACAATGTTGGTTTTGTAATTAAAAAAAAAAATTACAATGTAGGTATGTCAAAAAATAATTATGTGGTGTATTTTACTTGTAATTTCCTTGTTCCTATAGGTTAGGACTACTTTAGTTGTAACTAGTTGCAATACATAACTAAACAACCATTCTTCAAGTTGTCAACTATAAATTTTATAAGAAATTTCAACACCACTATAATATCAATTAACTTTGTTAGTGAACTACAAAACACACCGTGGCTTCTTTTTGGCAATATTTTAGTAACTCTCACTAAATTACACATGAAATTCTTAAAACTAGCCTATAACTAACATTGTACCGCGTTCCAGAAGAGAATGTATGAGAGAGAGTGGTATGTAATCAACGACCGTTCACCTTATATAAACTAATTTATATACCTTTGGGCGCCAACTGTAACACTATGGTTACAGTGGATTTACCCATGTAAACAAATTAGACCATATACCTTTGGGCGCCAACTGTAACCTTTAAAAGAAAAATTACAGTGGATTTAATTATGTAAATAAATACTTGGTAGCTAGGAGCATTAAATAAAACAATAAATGGTTACAATTATAAATTTATTTTTATAATTACCCTGTGTCATAAATATATGACAAACAAACTCCTAACTTACCTAGCCGATTTCCTGACTCACTCCGTCTCGGGTCGGAGTGGGGCAGGGAATCCACATGAGACAATTCAGCGAGCTCAGGGTCGCTTGATGAGGATTCGTGAGGTGAACCGTTGTGATCACGGCTCAGTCGTTACCAAAGTATCTCAGGTTATGCACACAATATCAAGCCAATAGCCCACTTAAATGCAACCTGTCGGAAACCCACTCTCAATCACTAGATACATCAAAACACAGAAACAAGGACAGGGAGTCCACGCTTCTAACTAACACTTCTAGATTACTCCTAGATTACGTTACTGGATTACTCTTCTAAATTACGATAGCTCTCCTGCCTAACGCCTCTGGATTACGGTACAAAGACCCTTGGCTTCACTAACTGACGGGTGTCAGATTAATGCACGGTTGAACGCGGCCTGCGGGAATAGGTATCTCGGGAACACCATGGGCAAAAATAATCATGACAGCTTATACCTATCCAGTCGTCGTCGAAAGAGAACTCGATGTGCCGTACCATCAGGGTTCAGCCACATCCACTCCAACAAGCCTGATCCAATGGGAATCAAGGCCACCAAAGATAAATTAACGCGACGCCTCCCAAAACGGGTTCCCACCCTAGGCCCGCCAATAAAGCCAAATCTAGAACAACATTTAACCTAATTTAGTACTACAGAATCACGGAGACACGTGGAGAAAATATTCCGGGTACAGGAATGAACACTCACAGAGAGATGAGCCAGACTTCATGTGCACCGCCCCATGGGGCTTATTGCACCAAACGCCAGCCTTGGGTACCGGCTATTTCCACCAAAGAACTCGCGACACCACGCACGCTTCGGTCATTCTTTTCTTCTGGAAATTTCTCTCTGTTCCGACCGACCACTCCCAATTGTCTTTTCCTGAACCATAGACTCGTGCGTTCCGCGACTTGTATTTTATTTCAGACTCATGATTTAATATCTTTATTTTAAGTCCTTCTTTTATATTATTTAACCCGGTCGTTCTTTATTTAATTTTATTTATTATATTAACGACCGTCCTAGCGCGCAACGCCATCTCTCGGCTCGATGTAAAATATGTGACCCGAGTTCAGCCCTAGTCCACGAGATGTCGCCTGCTGCTACATTTTGCTACGTGACAGTCTAAGACCTTAAGTGGTGACCGAGCATAACCAAAATCAAAAATAACATATTCAAACTTAGCTCACAATGTACAATTTTGAAGTCAAAATTACAATAAATAAGACAGTTCCTCCCAAGACCCTCATACATCAGAACAATACATGAGACTTCTTTTGACGATAATCTCACAGGAGTTATACTTACGTGGGTGAAACCGCGAGCTACTTCTAGTTAATAAATAAAGCCAGATCGACACTGTGAAATAGAATTTTGACTGCACCGTTAGCGCAGTGTAGCTATTGAGTGTTACGCTGCGTGTCGCGGATCCGATTCCCAAACGGAACAAATATTTGTATAACCTACAAGTAATTGTTTCGGGTCTGGCTGTTTGTATATGTGAGATTATATTATACTAGCTTTCCGCCCGCGGCTTCGCCCGCGTAGAGTTCGGTTATATGGCGCTTTTTAGATTTCCCTCGGGAATATCAAATTTTTCCGCGATAAAAAGTACCCTATTAAGTAGTATTAAGTATACGGACTTCTAACTTTACGTTTGCTAAATTTCAAAGTAATCGGTTCAGTAGTTACGGCGTGAAAGCGAAACAAACAAACAAACGAACTCACTTTCCCATTTATAATATTAGTAAGGATTTATAGGTTTGTAAACGCACCCACGATACAGAAGAAATTCCAAGTGTGGGGGCAATGTTTAAAAATATCCTGTACACTGATATCATTAATTGAAGCAACAGGAAAAGTTGCAACTTCCAGACAGTGTTTAGACCAGGGGTGTCCAACATAATTTTGTGGAGGGCCAGGATTAGCTTTTTTGTAACCGTAGCGGGCCACAAGAAATGTCCAAAGTTTAGGTTAGGCTTAGGTTAAGTAAACACTCTTCAAGCTAAATGAATATAACAAAAATAAAACAGATATGTTTCACCATAGATGATTTAAAAATTCATTTCAGTTAAATCCCGTGCACTAGCAATGTATATCCAATCGGTTCATTCGGCCCGGTAATGTAATCACTGCTTATATTGTCCAACCCGCACTGAGCGAAGAGACGTCGTCGCGGGCCGGGTGAGGGACTTAGGCGGGCCACATCGTGGCCCGCGGGCCGTATGTTGGACGGGTCTGGTTTAGACGATACGAGTATAGAATATGTAAAGAAAACCCTGTCCGATCCGTGAAGGTATTGGTAGGTATCGATAATTAATTCTAGTAAAGCCTACAAAGCCGGGATAAAATTTAAAAAAAATACCCCTAAAAATAAACATTATTTCGAAGAAGCGAGGTACCTTAATACGTGTGCGGTAGGCAACACGGTAGGCATACATGCGCGGGCGAAGCGGGGCAGGGCACGCGGCACGTGGTGCGTATCACTCATAATACTACTGTCTAAAATGGTGTGGTTTTAAAAATGACCAAATTTGGGGAAGTTGGAATTAATTCGCGGAAAAAAAGCTTAAGTATTTCAAAATTCATTACTATTGTTACTATAATGATTATATAAACATATTTTATTTGGTCATGTGTTTACCTAACCTCTATTATTCTTTTGTGTCGGACGGGGTTTTCTTTACATATTGTATGTCATTTGTTGCTTAAATTTTCCGCAAGCAATGAAATCACATCGAGAAAATGGGCTCTACTATTTTTTCCAAACGAAAAATTAAATTAAATGAAATTTATTAAAAACCATAGAACAACATTGAGTGTGTAAAAAGTCTGTTTATATAGTAATAAAAAATCTCAATAATAACAATCGTAAAAGCTAACTTGACTGTAGATTCATACATAATAAATGTCCCTCCTAAACCCCTAACCTAACCTATCTATAAAGTTATGATCTAAAACTAATGTTGGGACTATGTGAAATGTATGAACTTTCTTTCAGGCCCACACAGTGAATATAACCTCTTTCCAGAGGCAGTTCGTTTTATTACAACCGAGGGAGCGAACACGTCTCCCTAAGTGCCAATACCGAGCTTATAACTTATATACTATAACATCTCACAAGATGTCTGCTAAATATTGATGGAGTAATATCGTTGCGAAGGTTTCTCGTTGAATAATGTTTTGTTTCCTTGTATAATTATTTCTATTGTCATGTAATTTCGGCTGCCGGCAGAAGTTACCACCCACCAGACAAAGTCTTGCCGCCAAGCGATTCGTCGTGTTCCGCCATGATGTCTGGTAAAGCCGTACGGAGGACGGGTATAAGCTGTTGTGTTTCGAGGTGTGATGTGCCAAATGTTGTTGTGTCGAGAGCTTGGTCGTGGAGGGTCTCCAGATCAATCT
The DNA here is from genome assembly GCA_017933935.1 of Sesamia nonagrioides. NCBI lineage: Eukaryota > Metazoa > Arthropoda > Insecta > Lepidoptera > Noctuidae > Sesamia > Sesamia nonagrioides. Next base: position 212,748 of record JADWQK010000278.1, read on the forward strand.
CCCTCTGGCGCAGCATCGTTGGTCGTGTTGTTGAGTTTAACATTGTATCACCTCGCTCAACTCCGGCTTCATTTCTGTTCACTAAGTTTTGTAAGCGAATAGGCTTAATAAACTAGCGCGCTTTACCATCAACGATTGCATCACTACTTACCATCAGGCGGGATTGCGGTCAAGCACTAGTTTATAAATATTAAAAAATATTTAAATCTACAGCAAAAGGTTAAAGGTTGAGCTGCTTAAAAGCTTAGTGAACATTTTCCTTCAAAATAAATGGACCATTAATTATGCACATGAACTTCCTGAGTTCTGTGCCCCTACCTAGGGGTTGGGGGTTGAGGCTTCTAGATCAAGGCTGGGGGTAAGGAATCTAGATATCGCATGCAGCTTCAATTTCTACGCTGCTTTAAGCTGCGCGCTGCATGCGTGGCTGAACTGTGCGCTACGGGTGTCCTACCTATAGCCTGTTAACAACGCATAATAACTACAGTTCTACGAACGATAATTCTTGTGTTATCGGCTTTGAATAGTACCAACCCATATCCTCCCGTGGGTGTCGTAAGAGGCGACTAAGGGAACTCTCACCAGGGCAGCGGGCAGCAGCGCTTCTCCTGTGGAATTTCAAATTACTGCGATCCCCAAACCGCCTGCCAAGCGTGGGAATTATGGCAAACCCGCCAATGGAGTGGAAAACCTTGAGGGAGGTCTTTGTCCAGCAGTGGACCTAAATAGGCTTAAGAAGAAGGTTAAGACCAGACTAATCTTTTGCTGAGCCTTTGTTGGCACAATTCCTACTTTATTTGTATGTAAGTATGAGTGTTCATATCAGAGATTAACCTATAACCTAGCTATGTTCTATGTACTACTATTTTAAGTAAATAGGGTCCTCCATATCCTATCATATCCAGGAATGTTAAGCTCAACGCAAACTAGGCTTCGGATCCAAAGTTATCAACTATATTACACAAGTGTGCGGGTAGACAATAGTACACTCATCAACTACACTCTCTAAGTCCGATGGGATGGCAACCTGACACCACCGGAGAAAGATCAAGCCAGACCAGAGATACTGTGGTATCACGCTGCCAACTTCCGAACCCCGAGCTGTTGCCAAGAAATTCACCAAAGAAAAACAGAAAAACATTTTGCCAAAACCAAACGCTCAGTAGTCATGCTTATCCACAAGACCGACAGAGTAGTAAAATGCAAATGGGAAAGAATTAACCTCCTTATTCATAAACGTTACCCCCATTAACCCCTTAAACACTGTGGTGTTTATTCATAAATGATGATTAAAGTTCAGTGACGTTAAAAGGTCAAAAATGTATGGTTAAAGAATCGCTAATCACTAGGTAACTTTAAACAACGTTTATGAATAAGGGAGCTTATGTATAAAGCCAGCTAAATAGCTTCCCTCACCCATCTCGTAAACTCTAACCTAATCGTTAACGGCCTGTACAGTTTATACGATGGAATATACAATATGTAAAGAAAACCCTGTCCGATCCGTGAAGGTATTGTTAGGTATCGATAACTGATTCTAATAATGCCTACAAAGCCGGCCTAAACTTAAAAAAAAATCCCCCTAAAATATTAATGTTATTTCGAAAAAGCTTAATGCATGTGCGGTAGGCAACACGTTAGGCATACATGCGCGGGTGAAGGGGGGCAGCGCACGCGGCACGTGGTCGCATCACTATTCGCTCCGTCACAAATGGTGTTGTCACTTTTTTTTTAAATTACCTAATTTCGGGGAACAACTCAATCCACATCGATGGAAAGCCAATGCTAAAGGTATCCCAATTCAAGTATCTGGGTTCGATTCTTACAGCCGACGGGAACATTGAGGCCGATGTTACCCATAGAATTAGCGTGGGGTGGCAGAGGTGGCGGGCTCTGACGGGGGTTTTATGCGACGCAAGAATGCCTGTTAAAACCAAAGGGAAGATTTACAAAACCGCAATCAGACCAGCCATGACATACGGTGCCGAATGCTGGGCTATAAAGAGAGCTCACGAACAAAAGATGCACGTAAGCGAGATGAAGATGCTAAGATGGGCAGCGGGCGTAACTCGACTCGATAAATTGCGAAACGAGCACATCAGAGGAAGTTACAAGGTTGCGCCCATAGCAGAAAAACTCGCCGAAAGCCGCCTACTATGGTTTGGTCATGTCATGAGACGCCCCGAAGATCATGTCGTGAAACGGGCCCTAGCACTGCCAGATAACAAAAAAGGTAGAGGACGCCCACTAACCACCTGGTGGTCCACAGTAGCCAAGGACTTAGAGCGTGCCCAATTAAACAACTCGACAACTCAGGACAAATCATCCTGGCGCAAAAGAACGAGGAGAGCCGATCCCAAATAATGGGAAGTGGCTAGGACAAAGAAGACCAAATTTCGGGGAAGTTTGAATGCAAGTACTCGCCGCCACAAATGTAAATATATAGTATATCATAGGTACACTGCCACCCCAAAGACAAATCTGTCTTATTTGCCTGTTCTAATTACCCTATTTCAGAGATAAACCGGATATATCTCATGTGTCTGTAATTACACTGGCTTCTATACCCTTAAACATATTTTTTATTCTCTTTAAGGGGCTTTTATCCACACGGATACGTCAACCCCATTATACCTTATACTAAGTTTACAACCAATTAAAATAAAGTGTGTTTATATCACACAAATCAATTATTATATACATTTAATACACAACAACACAATATAACATAATAAGAGATGGAATCACTGCCTAGAGTTCTGAATTAAGACAGAAACTATGCGTTTAGTCCTTTCTGATTTTGGGTGAGCCAAAATATTTAGGATAAGTCCAACGTCCCACATGTTCAAATCAAACTCCCTAGCCAAAGATTCCCTCTCGTATTTGTTACCTTTAAACATGAAAGACAGACACTCCGCTTAGAGGTAAAATTAACATATTCGTGGTATTTTTTCAAGAAAGAAAGAAAGATAGAAGAAAAATTTCCCTTTTGCCAATATTATCAAAACTATTCAAGATAATGTTATTAAAAAGCGGTTTATAACCAATAATATATTAAAAGGAGCTCATACTAAACGGACCATGTGACATTCGAGAAAAATGCTCTACGATCGACTAGGTTCACAGAATAAGTAACACTAGCTGAGCCGTAGGAAAAATTCGCACTATATTGAAAATAGTATTCCATGGTACCAGGGACGAATATCTGTCGATTGGTGGGTCGGACGTTCAGATTGGTTCGATAGAAAGAGAGAAAAAGGGAGAAAAAGGGAGAAAACGGTTTCAGACCCTTGGGGAAATAATATAGGTATGGCGATGATTATTGAAAGAACTGTCGAAACCAAACAAGTCTGCACCACTTTATTATTACTATGATTTCCTTTATTTCAACACTAGCTTTCCGACCGCAGCTTCGCCCGCGTGGAATACGGTTATATCGCGCTTTTTAGATTTCCCTCGGGAATATCAAATTTTTCAATAAAAGGTAGCCTATGTCCTTTCTTATGGTCTAAAGATTGTTTGTGCCAAATTTCATCAAACTTGGTTGAGGGGTTTAAGCGGGAAAGCGTAACAGACAGACGTACAGACGGACAGACAGACAGACAGAGTTATTTTCGCATTTATTTCGCTAATATTTTAGTATGGATATCATAAATTAGATAATATGTTTAAAGATTTCAAAATAGAAAATACAAAAAAAAAACATTTAAATAGTGGATCCACCGATGTCGGGAGCAGGGTCCAAGCTACCGGTGGTTAGGCCCCAGAGACTGGAGACACGATGCGGGCCATATCGAGAAGTACTGCCTTATGAATCAGGCCCTTGATCCAACTACCTAACGAGAGCCCTAATAGATGCTGCTTCAGGCTTTTGGCTATCAAATTATACTTATCACTATTATTATTATTTTTCCGGAAACGACGAATATTCTAGATCGATCAACCGTCTTATTAAAGAGCAACATTTGCCAAGGCAGTCAGTCAGTTCTAAATTATCAATCTAGAAGGAAACAACTGTAAAACAAGACAGCATATAAACTCGCTAATCGTTATTGTGATGTCATTGATATAATATTAAACTAAGGTAGATAAGTCACTAGCGCACTGAAAATGAAGCGTACCTACAAAAGACGATAATTCCAATATCTCGCTTTTGTCACTCTCGATAGTCTCGTTCCGTACGCGCGTGTGTCCTTGGTGGCTAAGAAAATCTTTTCCGCATAAATGGCGTTTTGTGTAATGCGTAAATACACGAATTATTTTAGAAAAGACAACAAAAGTCATGGAATCACATATAATAAGTAAGTATTCCAAAATATTTAGATAATTAATATAGTTTCAATTATTTTGTCAAACATTCTTACTGCTAATGCTTAGGCGACCATTGTAAGTAAAAAAAGAGAGAGCTAATTGGATTTCTTGTGGGAGTGATAAAGACGCGAACGCATTTCACATAGATTAGTTGCACAGAAGCGATAATGTTTATGGTGACGAAAGTCACCACATACCACCATACCTACAATTATAGTTCTGTTTCACTTTATTTTCGCACCTGTGTCCTTAGTTACAATTTATGACCATTTTGCAACAGTTAAGTAAAACATTGATAAAATTACTAGTTTATTTTGCGTTGCTAAGAGAGTCAAACGACATGAAATTATTAAATGGGAAAGTGTGAGTCGATATTAAATGAACATGAAGTATAGGTACAATGATATCAATAAATATTTACTATGCTCACACCAATTAGCCTAACATATAGAAATATATACAGAATGTTTGCATAATGATTTACATTTGAAAAATTAAAATAGTATTTCAAATATAGTACTTAAATATAGATTAAACCGAATTAATTTCACTAATTCCAAAAAAAAAAAATGGTTTATAATTGTTTATTTTATTGCATTAGGTTTCCTTTAATGACAGTCACAAAATATTAAATACACTTTAATCAAGTATTACAAAACTTCAATGACAAATATTAAAGTTTTGTAATACTTGATTGAAGTGTAACACTGTTCATAAAAAAAATATATGCACCTATTGAGCACGTACTACACTACCAGCTACGCAATTACCAGTTACCGTTTACTCTGTTATATTTCCTATCTGCATTTTTGTTATTCTTTGGCGAACTTGTCATGAATGGTGCGCTATTTCCATTTAAGCGCAAACGACAAACACTAGCCATCTTTTTCTTCTCTATGCTTTAGATTGCGCCCCATCTTACTCACACTGTACCAACGTATGAAATGTAGGCAGAATAAAAAATTTGCATGTGTGCTGCTCCTCCGATCGGCACATTTATTTCGGCTAGTTTGTTAGATGTAGTGTTGATATGCTCCATAATCCATAAATTCTTCAAAATTTATTATAACCAACCCGCTTCTTTACGGCCCAGTGTCTTAGCGGGTCTACTAGTCATTACATTTGGGTATTAATGTGGTTTACAACTTAGGTATATGTGTGGTCGTTACGGAAAGGTGAGTGGCTTTGGGTTGACGTGTTACGGTTCAAAGGTGTAGACCAAAGGTCTAAGTTTGGCCATAGAAACGGGTACTTGAAACATTGATTGCTGTGTTTGAGATGTGACAAAGTTTTACTTAAGTTAATTTAAGCTGTGGACCGTGTAGTGTCTTTCGTTGACTTGTTACTTGACATAAGTAAGTAACTTTAGAAGTTTACATAACCTTTGACAAAATTGATAAGTCAATACCTATAACACATATATCAGAAGGGCAATTCTAATTTCAAAAATATTGACCGTCTAAACTTAGTAGTTAGTAGATCTAAAAAAGAAAAAAAGCATTTTGACAAGTTTTTTTTTTATTTTATTTTTTATTTAAGTTTCTGGCTCAGTTACTAGACCTTTAAGCCAGCAAGTTTTTGACGTTCTTTCTATGGACGTTTTAGATTACGAGATTTGCCATCAGTAGTGTCTGGTCAAATTTTAACTCAAAATAAAAAATACTGTTCTGAATAAAAATCACTGCTGTTGTATGGGAACCGAACAAAAACGAAAAGATATAGTGTGTACAAGGCAAACAAAATAGCGGACAAAAGCTATTGCTGTGAAGAATCCTAAAGATAAATTATTGCCGATTTAAAAATAAACTACCCACCTACTCCTACACTTTATGGTTCATAATTAACTTTGGAACTTTATCCAATGTTTTATTAATACATTTTTTTTACAAAGTCACTCGTGGAAAAAGAAATTGTAAATTAACATTTCAGAACACTACCCACACACACGCCACACTTACTGTGAACTCTGAAGAACATCTAAAAATAAATAAAAAACTTTCAAATTGCCTTTCACACCTTCCCACGCAATATTGGCTAATTTTATGAAACAAAATTGAGCGGAAAATAGCTCCACGGCTTTAATATTGAATCCAGCCGAGATTGCTCAAACGGTAAACAACCCCACAATAACCATCTATGGTAAATAGTTACGGTTAGAATAGGTTTTTACGGCATTCATCTACTCTTAGTTCGGAAGCTAGCTTAGAGGTATGAGGAACGGGGTGAAAAGTTCACTCATCCTCCATAGAAAAGGGAGGTTCCTCCTACCAGACTTTTCTCGGTGTTAGGCCATAACATCGGCTGCCGGCAGAAGCTACCACCCGCCAGACAAAATCTTCCCGCCAAGCGATTCGTCGTGTTCCGACATGATGTCTAGTGAAGCCATATGAAGGAAGGGTCTGAGAAGTTCTGTTACTATGTGTTCCGGATACAATGCGCCAAATGTTGTTGTGTCGGGAGTTTGGTCGTGGAAGGTCTCCAGATCAATCTCCCTCTGGCGCAGCATCATTGATAGTGTTGTTTGGTTTAACATTGCAACACTGCTTACCATCAGGCGGGATTTGCAGTCAAGCACTAGTTTATAATTATAAAAAAAGACGAATAGTTGTCTCTACTTGCCCGACGGTTGATGTCGAGAAGTTGTATATGTACTAGTTGCAAACTCTGCTTGCGAGATGCACAATCTGTGTGACGTCAGTATGTGGTGTTGTAGATACCGCTAAACTAGTCTTCTTCCTTCTTCTTCAGCTCATAGAGGACCTTTGTTCAGCAATGGACCTCCATTGCTGAACAAAGGCCTCCCCAAGGCTGTCTACGATGACCGGTCTCGTGTTGCCCGCATCCATGGGTTTCCCGTGACATTAATTAGGTAATAGATCCACCTTATTGGAGGCCCCCCTACCTAGCGCTTTCCGGTACGTGACCGCCCTCCAGAACCATACTGCCATATCGGCCATCGATTCTACGAGCAATATGCCCCGCCCACTGCCACTGTACTACAATTACTAGAAAACAGTTTTTTTTTTTCTAGTTATAGATAATGGTATGAATCTTTTCGTGAGCGAGCTCGATTCGCATTTCCCCAGTTTTTTGGGCTACTTTTGCCAACAACAAATAAGAAGGTGAAGCTCGCGACTCTGAAGCTGTACATCACCAAAATATTCTAAATTGGCGATCAGCCTACAACATTTATATGCGAAAGTTTTTAAGGATGTGCGTATGTTTGTTACTGTTTTACTCGGTAGTAGGCCATAACATCGGCTGTCGGTAGAAGTGACCACCCACCAGACAAGGTCTTGCCGCCAAGCGATTCGTCGTAATCCGGCATGATGTCTGGTGAAGCTGTACGGAGGACGCGTCTGAGCAGTTGTGTTGCGATGTGTGCCGGGTACGATGCGCCAAATGTTGTTGGGTCGGGAGTTTGGTCGTGGAGGGTCTCCAGACCAATCTCCCTCTGGCGCAGCATCGTTGGTCGTGTTGTTGGGTTTAACAGTGCATCACCTCGCTCAACTACTGTCTTCCTTCCTATTCACTAAGATTTTTAAGTGAATGTGCTTAATAAACTAGCGCGCTTTACGATCAACGATTACATCACTACTTACCATCAGGCGGGATTGCAGTCCAGCACTAGTTTATAATTATTAATTAATAAACTCTTTTTTATCCCGATATTCCTGCGGGATGAAAACTTACACGGGTCAAACCGCGGGGCGGCAGCAGTATACAATAGTTACCCGGATAAACAAAATAATCTGTTTTATATTGACAATAATTTGGAACGTGCGCACGTGACAACAAGGAGGGTGGAGGAATGGTAAAATGGAGATAATATCTTTACAGAACCCATCATGGGATTCTTTTAGGGAATTACTGCGGGGAATACAGCATGGCAACTCGTTTATAAGATCAGTGCATCTTTAAATCTCAGTCTTCCACTCTAACCATCTTTCACTCTAACCATACAAAACCCGCCACACATTCCCCACCCACTGCAACTCCTGAAAGCCAGAATCAACAGTGGAGACCGCCAGAAAAACGCCGAGCAATGAAGCTCGACGAGTTCCGGAGAAACGATTCAACTGTCTTAGGTCCCACAACGAAATTAATCAGAAAAGAATAGCGGAGGAGTAAGAAAAAAGATATTTTTTTCCACTTCCCCCTATAACAAGCAGAAGGCAGAACAGAACTAGGCCAATCGGCACAAAGGGACATTATTGAAACCGAGAGAAGCCCAGATTGCCAAGCACCACGGAATAAAATTTGATTAAGTTAATGGGTCCTAAGTAGGTATGTGCTGTTACAATTGATTCCAATAATATGGCAAAAGCGCCTGAACGCACGGAAATTGGTTCTAGTTTCTACAAGGTAGGTATAATAAACGACTCTGGATGTAATTTGTACACTATCCAACATAATATTGCGTTCATTCTGCCATAGAATACACTCCCACAAGATGTAATGTGCGGACTGTACACATTCACATTGACACAAAGGCGAAGGAACAAGTTTAAAGGAATACTTTTTTTTTATTATTTATAAACTAGTGCTTGACTGCAATCCCGCCTGATGGTAAGCAGTGATGCAATCGTTGATGGTAAAACGCACTGGCTTATTAAGCCTATTCACTCAAAAAAACTGAGTGAATAGGAAGGAAGACGGCAGTTGAGCGAGGTGATGCAATGTTTAACCCAACAACACGACCAACGATGCTGCGCCAGAGGATGATCTGGAGATCTTCCACGACAAAACTCCCGACACAACAACATTATGCACATCGTACCTGGTACACATCGCAACACAACTGCTCAGAACCGTCCTCCGTACTGCTTCACCAGACATCATGCCGTAACACGACGAATCGCTTGGCGGCAAGACTTTGTCTGGTGGGTGGTAACTTATGCCGGCGGCTGATGTTGTTGCCTACCACCGAGAGAATACAGTTTACTTTAAAAGTTGCCATGACCTGTGAGAAATTGGGCAACGCAGTCACTTTTTTTTTAAATTAGCAAATTTTGTGGAATTTGGAATTATATCGCGGAAAAAAAATATATTTCAAAATTCATTAGTATTGTTACTATGATAATTATGTAAAATTACATATTTTATTTGGTCATGTGTTTACATAACCTTTATTATCGTTATGGGGTCGGACGAAGTTTTCTTTACATATTGTATAAAAGTTATTTTTTATTCTTCATGTTTCGAGAGGCATAAACTTTAATTAAGTCGTGGTGGCCTAGTGGTTAAAACACCAGCCTCTCAAGTATGAGTGTGCGGGTTCGATTCCAGGTCAGGCAAGTACCAATGTAACTTTTCTAAGTTACGTGCATTTTCTAAGTATATCTTGGACACCAATGACTGATTAAAAGGTGAAGGAAAACATTTTGAGGAAACCTGGTCTTTAAGTCTGAAATTGCCAACCCGCATTGAGCAAGCGTGGTGATTACGCTCAATCCTTCTCTGTATGAGAGGAGACCTGTGCCCAGCAGTGGGACGATAAAAGGTTGATGATGATGATACTTTGATTAGGCCTTAAGAGTTCATCCCATATGTGGCACAACTTCACCAGACCGAGAAATAAGGTACTGCCGAGCGAAGGTCTGGTGCTGCACATTTCTTATTTTAATAAATATCATCTATGTATATTTCAATGAAAATTACATTGATTTTAAACCCCTTCATTCATATAAATACGTTGCTTAAAGTTAACTAGTCATAAGCGACTGTTCCACCACAGATTTTTGACATTTGCACGTCACTTAACTTTGATCACCGTTTATGAATAAACCCCTTAAACAGAATAATGTTTGTTCATAAACGATGATTAAAGTTAAGTGAAGTTAAAACTACAAAACTGTTGGTTGAACAGTCGCTAACCACTAATCAACTTTATGCAATGTTTAGTTTTCTGGAGGGCGGCAACGTACCGGAAGACGCAGCGTAGGGAGGCTCCCAATAAGGCAGACCGATGACCTGGTGAAGGTAGCCGGAAGCCGATGGATGCGGGTAGCACAAGACCGGTCATCGTGGAAAGCCTTGGGGGAGGCCTTCGTCCAGCAGTGGACCTGATAGACCTGGATAGGCTGAAGAAGAAGATGAAGAATGTTTATGAAAAGAGGGCATTAGGACTAGCACTATTTGAAAAGTTATAAAAATGTTTGAAGTGGTAGCGTCTAAACGTTATTGTGTAATATTTTTCCATTATCATCATCATCATCATCAGCCTCTACTTGTCCACTGCTGGACATAGGCCTCCTTCATGGCACGCCAACAAACTCGATCCTGAGCAGTTCTCCGCCAGCCACTACCAGCCACCTTTTTGATGTCGTCGCTCCATCTCGCCCAACGGCGTCCTAGGCTACGTTTGCCGAGACGCGGTCTCCACTCGAGGACTCGTTGTCGGTCCTGCGGCATATGTGACCAGCTTGCTTTTCTATTAACTCATATTTATTGCTTAATTTTTTTGCCAAACATCTCGCAATTATTCTATATATATCTTTTCCTTTTTTATATGAACCTGTATAAAAAAAGCCAAGTGCGAGTCGGACTCGCGCACGAAGGGTTCCGTACCATTAACTTTAAAAACGTCAAAAAATCACGTTTGTATATATATGTCGGAGATCGTCGTTATAATTTTAATAGAAGTTGCTGATTTGATTTATGTAGTAGGCGGCAAACGCTTGTGACGTCATCTTGTGATGGCGGGACATGGACAGAGTCGCTTTGGAAAGTGAGGTTCGGTCGAACGGAGACTTTGCATCGAGACGCGGACCAAGGCACTTCTCCGAACTGAAACTGTCGGTTTGCCTATTTAAATTGTGATTGTCAAGACTGGGTGCTTTGATTCAAAACTCACCTACGAACTGGAACCCGTACCACTACATCAAGATGCTGACGACCCTACCGCTCTGCCGTCGCTGTCTGCGACATATATATTTTTTATAGCTCTCCTTCAATATTTATTTTAGTTCAATTTATTATTTATTTTTAATTTTAATATATAACTAAATATACTGTGAATATTTCAAGCGTCTATCTATTTCCGTTAGTAATATGGAGCAAAAAGCGGCAAAAAAAATCACGTTTGTTGTATGGGAGCCCCTCTTAAATACAATATGTAAAGAAAACCCTGTCCGATCCGTGAAGGTATTGTTAGATATCGTTAACTGATTCTAATAATGCCTACAAAGCCGGGCTAAACTTAAAAAAAAATCCCCCAAAAAAAATAAATATTATTTCGAAAAAGCGAGGTAACTTAATGCATGTGCGGTAGGCAACACCTTAGGCATACATGCGCGGGAGAAGGGGGGTAGGGCAGGCGGCACGTGGTCGCATCGCTGTTCGCTCCGTCACAAATGTTGTTGTCACTTTTTTAAAAATTACCGAATTTTGGGGAAGTTGGTATTAATTCGCGGAAAAAGAGATTATTTCAAAATTCATTAGTATTGTCACTATGACGATTATGTAAATTTTGATATTTTATTTCGTCATGTGTATACCTAACATTTATTATCCTTTTGGGTCGGACGGGGTTTTCTTTACATATTGTATATCGACGCTTGAATCATGTCTAAGCGACAAAAATTCGTAAATTGAGTTATATACACCAAACGACGCAGAAAAATCTGGCGGTTCGAATGGTGTATATAACTCAATTTATGATATTTTGTCGCTTAGATATGATTGCCTTTCAAGCGTCGATATATAGTTTTTTATTCAAAATCAAAAGTCATTTATTCAAACTAGGCCGAGAATCAGTACTTTTTGAAGGTTAATATTTGGTGATATTTTAGTATTTGTTGTTATAGCGACAACAGAAATGCATAGTCTCTGAAAATTTCAACTGTCTAGCTATTACGGTTCATGGCATGTATCTCAGGCTGTAGCCTGGTGACAGAGGGATGGACAGACGGGCAACGAAACCTCATTAATAGGGTTACGTTTTACCTTTTAGATACGGAACCCTAAAAAGAAACCATTACATCTAGACTTTTATTCATCCTACCGTCACGTTTTCGCAACGTCACGCCCAATAACCCAAAAACTTTAGCGTAATTCATGAAAGTTTTTTATTAAAAATATACGAACTTAGGGCCGGCCATTTCTGAGACACAGCGGCTGATGTCAAGGCTCGTTTAGTAGGTACGTGACAGTATTCCGGGAACGATTTGGCTCAAAAATTCTTTTTCGAGTTTACCGGGAAAAAATGGGTATGAAAATTGTTATGCTATATTGGGAAATTAGAAATATTTAATTTTTAATAATATTTAATTTGTCCCGTGTTCTATCGGGCTTAGAATAGTACCATTCCATATCCTCCGGTGGGTGTCGTAAGAGGCGACTAAGGGAACTCTCATCAGGGAAGCGGGCAGCAGCGCTTCTCCTGTGGAATTTCAAATTACTGCGATCGCCAAACCGCCTGTCAAGCGTGGGGCGGGCAAACTCCCGCCTCCACAATGCAATGAAAGCCTTGGGAGAGGCCTTTGTCCAGCAGTGGACCTCTATAGGCTGAAGAAGAAGAAGGAATATTTAATACTAGATGCGCCACGCGATTTCACCCGCGTAGGTTTCGATATGCTCGCCTCCTATTGGTTGCAGCGTGATGTTATATTGCCTTAAGCCTTCCTGGATTAAGGGGCTATACAACGCAAAAAGATTTTTTCAAATCGAACCAATAGTTCCTGAGATTAGCGCGTTCAAACAAACAAACTCTTCAGCTTTATATATTAGTATAGAGTATAGATAGAAACAATATATGTAGACAACTCGGTTGGTGCAGTGGACTGCTGCGTTGCGTGTGTGTCGCGACGCCGATTCCCGTCCAGAAGAAATATTTGTATGGCCTACGCCCTATAGGTAGTTGTTCCGGGATTGGCTGTGTATGTGAGTACAAATGTTTGTAAACACAGCCACTATGCAGGATTATTAAAGGGTGTATCTGACATCGACGCACAAACGAGTACCATGAATCCAGTACATGATTCTGAACCCCCCAGTGGTGGAATTTTTCGTCGGCTTTTTCATGATTAAAAAAAATATATAATTATGCAGTTTTTTTTTACCTTAGACCGTTCATAATTACTATACTTTTATAACCCAACTAGCTTTCCGCCCGCGGCTTCGCCCGCGTGGAGTTCGGTTATATCGCGCTTTTTAGATTTCCCTCGGGAATATCAATTTTTTCCGGGATAAAAGATAGCCTATGTTCTTTCTCAGGGTCTAAAGATTGTCTATGCCAAATTTCATCAAAATCGGTTGAGAGGTTTAAGCGAAAAAGCGTAACAGACAGACAGACAGATAGACAGACAGACAGACAGAGTTACTTTCGCATTTATAATATTAGTATGGATAAGATTTTAAAAGTAAAATTAATTAATTCGCTAATTACACAAAAAAGCGGAATTTGAACAAAACTCGAAAAACTATCTTATCAGCTGATTTAATAGAGTTCACATCAGGGATCAACGTCATACCTACAAATCCGCACGGCGGCACGCTTGCAACGTTCAAAATCTGAGCCGACACTTTTTTTAAACACTGTATTCTGTAACCGTCCATTAACGACATAAGTGACTATCATAATTTTATTAGTAGCCTGTGGTCTAGCCTTTTCGCGAAGTTTGCGTTACGATGTCAGCTAGTGTGTATCATGGGTGCGTTTACAATTTCCTAGTGTGGGGCAACTTTTTTTTCTAAATATAGATAATTATTATTAATTCGGCCGTTTCGGATGAGTTCGAGGACAAACACTGTGACAGGATAATTTTATACATATATTACCTCAGATTATAGTTGTTCTATAATCTGAGTATATTACATAGTATATACAAAGCTATGTTTTCTTTATACGAAACCTCAACATAGTTTGTTCAGAATAAGCAACTGAATCGATTTTAATAATTTTTACGCCATGTTGTATTTTTTCACAAATGCATTCAGAAATTGTTGCAGAGTGGTTATGATAGATCATATGATAATACTTGCACCGTGCGCCACAGCTGACGCCAGAGGTACCTAAATGCATCCCGCTCGCCCGCCCGTGCGGAGCTTGGACCATATTTTTGTTGGGACAACCAAGTAGAATAGTAAACTCATAATTTTATGGTTTTACATTATATCTTTTTAAAATTTTGTCTACTACCCAGTAGGCAAAAGACGTAGGCGATCTCCGCCCGGTACGGACCCGTATGCCTAGTATGAGTTTCATTACGAGACTCGATCGTCGATATCGAGCGCGTTTGGCGCTCTGATTGGTTGAGAGTTCTTACAACCTTGAAGCTGGCCAATCGATGAGTCAAACGCGTTCGATATCGACGATCGATTCTCGTAATGAAAACTCATACTAGGCAGTCCGGCCGGGTCGACGGCGCGTTATGTTCCACGAGCGCTTCAAAGATATCTCAACATTGTGACGGGATCCACTAGGACCGTTGCCTGCCAGAGCTATTTGAAAGAATTACCGTGACTCCTGGCACACAGACAAATGGAGGAACACGGGTAGTTTTTAGTTAATAGTGCAACACGCCTTTCTGCTCCGTCCAGAACAGGAGAGGTCATTTGATGATTTCTCACCCCAAAAAAGTTTAAGTATTACAATTTAGTTTTTAAGTAGTGATGAAGTTACCATCTGCCGTGAAAATCAACCCCAACATAGTATTGAAAGGGCTTGCCTATTCCTTCTATGTTGGCGTCGATTTTCACTCTAACCAAGTAGCAGCCTAATACTAAAATAAAACAAGTAACGCACGTAAGCACGCAGAATCTTTGAAAGACACCTAGTGTTTCGATGTAAGTATAAAGTACTTTTTAAGTACTTTTTGATCTATAAGTTGTTAACTACTTACATTTTGAGAGCATACATAGAGTTCTAAGATAGTTTCATCGTTTATAATTTGATTTTATTTATTTATGTATTATTTACTAGCAGCCGCCAGCGACTTCGTTCGCGTGGAATTAATTATGCTCCGCTCCTATTGGTCGCAGCGTGATGTTATATAGCCTAAAGCCTTCCTGGATTAATGGGCTATCCAACGCAAAAAGAATTTTTCAAATCGGACCAGTAGTTCCTGAGATTAGCGCGCACAAACAAACAAACATACAAACAAACTCTTCAGCTTTATATATTACTATAGATTAGTATAGATTGTACTTGAAAAACATACATTGAACAAAATACATTCAACACAGCAAAACATACAATCAGCATCATCATCTCAGCGTTAATCCCAGTCGCATCAACAAAACATACAATGGAAGGCCTCATTATCGCTAATGCAATCTCTTCCAGGCAACCAAATATATCTTAATACCTTTTTTAACATCCTATATCATAGAAAGTACCTACCTACATTTTTTTTTTATTAGTAATAAACTAGTGCTTGACTGCAAACCCGCCTGATGGTAAGTAGTGATGCAATCGTTGATGGTAAAGCGCACTAGCTTATTAAGCCTATTCACTCAAAAAAACTGAGTGAATAGGAAGGAAGACAGCAGTTGAGCGAGGTGATGCTATGTTTAACCCAACAACACGACCAACGATGCTGCGCCAGAGGATGATCTGGAGACCCTCCACGACCAAACTCCCGACACAACAACATTAGACACATCGTACCCGGCACACATCGCAACACAACTGCTCAGACCCGTCCTCCGTACGGCTTCACCAGACATCATGCCGGAACACGACGGATCGCTTAGCGGTAAGACTTTGTCTGGTGGGTGGTAACTTATGCCGGCGGCTGATGTTGTTGCCTACCACCGAGAATGGTACATGTTTTCTTTCAGCCCCCTAATCGGCGTACACATTTTTGTCAAATGATTGCGACTAGTTGGGATCGTTGGGACCGAACGGACCCCAACTGATCCCAACTAGTCGCAATCATTTGACAAAAATGTGTTCGCCGATTAGGGGGCAGAATTGAATTCAAGACAGAAAGAAGTACATCATCATCAACCTTTTTGTTTGTCGTCCCACTGCTGGGCACAGGTCTCTTCTCAAACAGAGAATGATAGAAGAATAACATACATTATGTTAATATAGCAGAAAAAAATCAGCCGGCTAAAAAATCTTTTACAAATTACATAAAACATCTTTCTGAAACAGCTTCCGTAGTACGGCGTAGCCTCAACGATCGCGGCCGCTGCGCAAGAAGGCACGGTTTCAATCCCCGCGCAGTGCAAATATTCCTATGCATGAATATGAATATTTGCACTGGTCTGGTCGTACCTCGGAAAGCACGTTAAGCCGTTGGTCCCGGTTGCCATACGAATATCTAATGGCAGTCGTTACGGGTGTTGGAGCCCTCAAAAGTCCAACAATTGGCCTATCTGCAATACTTCGATATCGCCTTTGGGTTGCGGAGGTCAGACGGCAAATATCGAAGTTTAGCCAAAATCAGCAGTTAGACTGGTAAAGCGGACCCCAGACTCCAAAGATAAAAAAGCTTCGGATGCGACTGAGATTGACGCTGAGATGATGATGATAATCTTTCTAAAACGAGCAAACTTGAAACACCTGCTGAACTCGTACAGATTCGTGGACAAAAAAGCGTCGAAAATTGTTTTCAAGAAAACCACTACAACGAAACGGTATAACAATTTCTTAACGCCACGGTAATGGAGGATTGTTTTCACAGTGTTATCTGCCGCAGTTTCACTCCCGCCATCGAACGCGATTCAGAAGCTCCACTACGTGCATTATGAGTTGTCCCCGGGCTGGGCTGGCATTGAGACTGAGAAAACCCTTGCACGTATGTTATTTGAATGTACAGGTGTCACCCAGACCTTAAACACATGTTCTCAAAAAGCCCGATGACGTAATAAACGTCTAGAGGGAGGTGGACTGGTGGTCATAACCACCGACGGGAGAGTCAAACATTAAAATCCATTTGTAGGATTAGTCTGGTGGTGGTCAATTTATTGCCATCGTATATTTCAGGCGACGCCGGCCTAAAGAATATAACTAAAGAATAGAATAGAATAGAATAGAATAGAATACTCTGTATTATGTACACCATATAGATTACAGAACATAAATAAAAATATTTTACAAAGGGTGACACAATGGGCGGTCTTATCGCTAAGAGCGATCTTTTACAGACAACCTTTGGATGGAATTCTAAGGGGAAGGATAAAGAAATAATGTAGGTAGTCCACAGTGTACTATTTACATAGATTATACAATAAATATATACGTTAAGTGTATACTAGTTTAAATAATTTTATACATCTAATTAATAAATATTATACAAGAGCATATAAAATATAATAATATGTTTAAAGAGAGAGGAAGTGCTTTTTTTATCATAGTTTTAAAAGTAAACAGTGTTTGAGCACGTCTTACGGACACGGGCAAGGTATTCCAAAGCCGAACTGCTTGTACAGTAAAGGATTTATCATAGAAACTAGTGGAATGCATCGGCATCTCTAATTCCAGGTTTTCCGATGACCTCAGATATCTATTATGTGTGTCATGAAGGAACTTGAAACGTTCTTTAAGATAAGAGGGGGTCTTAGGATTAAACAAAATGTTGTAGAGCTGAAATAGTATATGAGAATTCCGGCGAAGACGTATAGAAAGCCACTTAAGCTTTGAACGAAATTCAGATATGTGATCATATTTGCGCAGGCCAAATATAAATCTTATGCAAAAAAAGGCGGAAGATAAACCAAAAAACGGGAGGCTCTTAGTTATAACCTATTTAAGAAATACACATTTTCGCTAACCCTTCGCCTAACACCCTGTATAATGTGGCCTGTGTGTGTATGTGTGTGTGTGAAGCATCGGACCTTCTGCTTCAAGTTTCATAGTGACAACTCATTTCCTGAAATTCGCGGAAATAGTTAGTTAAAATAATTATCACGCTTTTAACTTCGGGCAGCGAACAAATAGAATTCCTCCGCGGATGTTAAGAATGACTTTATTTAACTGTAATTGTCTACGATGGACGTATGTAGGTTGAAAACAGCTGTTTTCACTTCTTGATTGTTACATTTCCATCAAATTGAATCATTACCTGTGATGAAAAGTGCATACTCTACAACAATAGGAAGCGCACATCGCAATGGCTCAACCCCGGTGAACCATCCAAAATCTGCCCCAAGAGAAAATTGACTAGAAAAAAGTTATTGGTCAGCGTTTGGTGGATTTACTTCCTTAAATCTGGCCAGACAACCGAGACTCAATCGTCAATCGCACAAAGCCACTGCTGCTTCAGGACAACGCGAGGCCACACACTGCACAAACAACACCTACCAAACCAAACCACCCAACCAACCAACCACCAACCAACCTACCAACCACCAACCAACTGCTACCAAATTACAGGAGCTTCAATTGGAATGTTTAAGACATCCACCGTACTCCCCGGATCTTGCTACAACAGACTACCATTTTTTTTGAAATTTGGTAAACGTTTTACAGGGGAAAAAATTCAACTCCGATGAGGCAGTCCGAACCAGTCAAAGATTTTATTGATTCCCATCCTAATCCCGTCCTAATGTGTGTGTGTATTTTTTTTAGAAAAGGCATAAACGAACTACCTATGATATGGCAGAAGTGCATAGATAGCAATGGATCATACTTTGATTAAATAAATATATTATTAGCGATCAGAAGTGGTGTTTATTAAAAAAAACAAATCGGGAGGTAAACACTAATGTTCGTGTATTATCAATTTGAATTATAATTACAACCAAAACTTATAAGTTTAGTTAAGAACAAAATAACAATCACTGAGTACACAATAAAATGTAAAATGATAGCAATCAGCTATTAATTAATACGGAAAATATAGGTCTCACAGAGTTCGGGCGATGTTACAGCTTCAAGTGACGATTCAAAAAAGAGAGCGATTGCGTTGT
>JADWQK010000660.1:0-16792 GCA_017933935.1 Sesamia nonagrioides
TATTAGCATAACGTGATTGTGTGACATATACTTTAATTAATGTATTAAACGCTGATTAGTCTTGTAACGATTACGATGACTTTTTAAATTCCACTAATTATACGTAAAATATTGCGATGTATTTTGCTGATATGCATTCTGGCTTTAGAATCATGTGGGTTTTGAATTGGCACTGTTGTCTCGACAGCTAACAAAGACCAAACCCGCAACTTGTCCAAGAAATGCACTGATCCCTCTCCAGGGTTTGAAAGTCTATCATAACATCTATGTGATATCGGAAAAATTGTGTTCTTGCTTCGACCAGGGATAATAATGGTAGGTAGAAGTTTATTGGTGCGCTTTTAAACCTCGTTTCTACTTTCAAAGATGGCGCCTCCAATCACAATTAGTATTGGAAATACTGGCAATAATTGGCATTGTCATTTTGAATTGCGGCAGTCATATTTCATATACCGTTAGGTCATGATTAATTTTAATCATAGCCACGCTTTAAAAGGATATTGTCACGACACCTCGAAATCGTGCGGTTTAATATACAACTAATACACAAGATCCATTGATCAACCCGCAGTGCGCTCGCTTAATGGATTATGGCCCAGACCCTAACACAAAGAGGAGACCTGATTTCCAGCAGTAGGAACGGATTATACTAATCCAAAGTAGTAAATAAAACATCAGGAATATAGACATTACTTCGCAAACATCGTAATAACTAAAATTAAGTGGGTGTAATTATGCAAATTTTAGCCAACAGCAACACCTCCGTGTATGCACAAATGGGTTAGGTTGCAAAACGGCTAACAATTTTGGGGTGCCTTGCGAAAATTGGCCTCGAGATAAATATCTAAATTAGTGGCTTGTTTGTCTTGTGCGTGATAATATACGGTAAACATATGTTTATTTCAAAGCAATATGATCAAAGGATTGTGTTGCTACGAGAGAAAAGATCCAAAGAAACTAATTACATATATAGCCGCATAAGTATGTACATACTTAATACCATTATCTAATTAGAGTTACCAAAAGTTTGTAACTTTTTTAATTCTATTGGTCTTCTAAACATAATGAACCGTACAAAACATAAGATACGTTTTAAATCATAATTCTAGTAAGAAGATTCAGTAGTCGTCGATTGAAACATGGTGCGCCAAAACTAAAAAGAAGCAAGTCAAATAAAAAACAAGTTATTCTGAAGCCTAATTGGCCTAATCTTCAACGACAGTTATAATTAAAACGAAGAAAAAAAAATAACAGCAAAAACTAGTTTGAATCATAGCTGATAGGAGAACTGCGAAAGTGCGAACATCCGGATATCAGGGACTTTTTCATACCGACGCAGGCGACATGCCATCACGATGAAATGACAGGACATCAATGCGAGAAAAAAATAGACAATAGCTATCTATACGAGAACGTTTAAATGATATCGATGTTACTACTGACTATAGATCTCGAGATAAATGTTTTTTGGGTCTTTTATTCTCCATTGAACATGAGACTCGACGAATATCTTGCTGGCGCTGACGACTATTGGGATTTTGAAACGGATTTTCAATTCAATCTATATGAGAAAAGAATGCTACTATTCTGCAAAATATTGTTTCAAGAAGAAAGTGAGAGAGAAGCACGATTTTTAAGCTAACATGACATGAATAAATATTTTCAAGCTAACATGGCATGAATAAATACAGTGGTATTTGAAAACATAATATTTATCTTTATTTAAACATGACAAACAGGTAATGCCATGAGAATGTTACTGACAAGACAGGATATTGATAGACAGTGCAAAAAAACTAAACAATAGTTGTTAACAGGCAAATATCTAAAGACACTAATTAGAACCGTTAACATTTTCGCGTAAAACTAGCCATATCTTTAATTAAGGAAGTGGTACTATGCTTGCATCCTCTTCACTTTGCGAAGGATAACCTGGCAAAGAGCCAGGAAGACGTTTAGGAAGAAACACTAGCAATTTCATGCTCCTAGGCTAGACTGCTAATAGTAGATTAGGATATTCGAGATGTCGCCAAAATTCACATTCATTACATCTATGGGTATCAAGATAAGACGAAAAAATTGTAGTTTACGAAATCAAGTAAGTAAATACATCGTAGAAGTTTTTGGCAACAGGGCCTAAAGCAGTACCTACTCACTTACACAGCAGTCACGGATAAGAAACGCAAGTAATTTTATGCATAGCTATATTAATCGGTATTTATCTAAAGCGATAAGACATTGCATGAATATAAATGGTCTTTATAATATCGAAGAACCTGATATAATACGCATTATTAATCGATTTCACTTCCTACAAAAATTAATAAATACAAGTTGCACTCTTGTAATAAATGCCTACATCATAATAATTCATCTCAGTATGAATGTTGGTACGGGAACAGAGTAAAGTTTAGATGACATAAAATTATAATACAGGCAGGTTTTCGAGCTCTACTTAACATACTTGATTAATTGTATGATTAATAATGTATGTATTGTTTATATAATTAAATTACCCTGCCCTTTTTTTAACCGGTATATTTTTGGTGGGATAGATTTTGCTTACTTTGCTAGTCTATAGACTGATTTCAACGAGTTATATAATTTTGGGTTCGATGCTACTTTGGTAGAAGTCTAGACATATATGCACAAACGTAATGATTGAAAAGAAATACATTGAATTCCAGTTATCAATGGATTACCAAAAATCAACATTTTTTTTACCTATTTTCATTCTTAAATTATCATCAGAAATTTATACATCCCATGACCTTGTATATAAAACGAGTAGTGCAAAAACCATTAGAGCACATAAATCTCAGGCCAAAGAAATTTAAAAAACTAAATATTATGACTATAGTCGCATGAGACGGTGCACGCAACACGCCGCTAACTGAAAGCATTCGGTTCGGAGATGACAGTAATTAATACAGCGCCATTGTTTCTTCTGCACCTGTCGCATAAACTCTTCAAGAAGAAATCGTTAACGTTGTGCCGTGTTAACAAAAAATAAGCTCAACCGTTTCTGGGGTTGACGTTATAGAAATTGCGATAGCTTGCAAGATTATGAGTCACGCGAAGATTTGCGACGTACCCGTATCATAGCGATGATTTGTGTTTTTTTCAGGGAACAATCAAAATACTCCACAAAGAAATAATGACGACACAAAAACATCGACGATTTGACGCATCGATAAATACTTTTTTCTGCCAAAGCTATGATTCCGTAATGTCCAGGCCTAAACAAATTTAAAACTACTCCGTAATCATAGTTAATGCAAATCGTGAGAATGATATATCGCATTAAAAACAATCTGATAAGAAGCAACAACAAAATAAAGTAATCATCCCACCGTAGTACCCACTCATCAACGGTTGTTACTTTTACATGTGTAATTGAGGTAACAAGCATTTAATAGCTCATTGGAATGATGAGGAGCAGTGGACTGTAAAACAAGAGCCGAAAAAAGCTGTATATATTACAAACACCATGTGTTCAGAACCGTTTATTTCATCAAACGCAAAACGCGTGACGTTTCACATGACGTAGGTGATATCACCTTAAGTAATTCTGTTAACTAATCGGTGAATAGGTACACCGATGAGTTAGAATTAGTTTGTTAGGTTGATATGTAAATATGAACTGAAAAGCTTAGAACAAAATTGTGGTACGATCATATTTTTCATTAAAAAAATAACGTTCAAGATATTGTTTGTCATTACAAGCTCCAGATCACACGATAACATTACCTTACGCAATGAAAACTCCAGTATCTCATACCGTGATCCAAGATCAATGATCAGCTATCGATCCTAAAATAAATGCTAGGAAACACCAGCTGAAGCATGGAGTAAGTGGCGTAGTGCCAAAAGCGTACCTGTGTCCACATTATTGAAAACTTTCTTCATTCGTTTGTATGAGGAAATAAGAGATCAATATAAGCTGGCTACTTGGCCAGTGACGATTTCGTATGGCATCAGGCAGCGTGTCATTGACCCGTTAACACATTGCTTAGCTAATTATAAATCGGATGGGTTTCCTTATGTGAGCATATTTCATTTTAGTTTCTGGTTTTCTGCTTAGCCTACTCAGTTTTAATAACATGCTCGTAAAATCCGTGCCAGGATTAGATTTTATGGAAAGTAAAATTCGAGGCGTATTTGATGTAGCATGTTATGAATTTGCTTACAAATCATGAATTTTCACAAGGCTGACAAAGGAGAAAATGAATTATGTCTTACATTCAGTATTGAAAGTAATTAACATCTTAATGGATAAAGCTGAAGAAACGCGCAGAGTAAATGGAATTTGAAAAGAATTAGAGGAAAAATATATATTATATGCAGAGACGCATCCGCAATGAAATATTTGTCAACCTCCAAATGAATTGAAAATAATGAAGACTAATGAAAGAATGAATCAGCCTGTAGAAAAAACATGCTTAACGCGGGAAAAAAACTTTGATTATGACATAATAAACACATGCCTACTTAAAATATTTTTATGACCTGCAGGGTAATTGCTTACCACACTATCAGTAGCAATGGGTTTCATTTTGACAGTTCAACAAAAATCATCGCGTGATTTACGTTGTTGAGCACTTCTAACATAGCAATGGAATTGCAAAAAGCTTCGAAATGATCCCAACTGATAGTATTGTTAATTACGCAAAACGTATGATTTTTTAACATTGACTATAGCTTAATTTTATTTAAGTATTATTATGTATTTATTCATTTTATTTTTAACTCTATAGCTTTATGCCAAATGGTGAATCTTCTGGAGTCAGATATAAACAACATTATTTTGACCTCAGGAAATAGTTATTGAAAATAACAGAAACAATTTCTAGCACACACAAGCTTAATGTTTAAGTAAACCCAATTTAAATATAAACTGGCAGTATCAAACTCACAAAGCAGCGCGATGTGACGCTCTAACCTACAATTACATGACAGGTAAAAGTAGAAAAGAAACCAGCTCTCGGTACTTATTCCCACGGTCAAGATTGCAACAAGGGAGAGAAGACCAAGCGACGTGCAATTACTAGAGAAGCGTGAATACAATCATTCATAATATGTATAATTTTATTAGAAGAGTTTCAATGAACAATCGTAACGTCTTTACTTGGAAGACTGAGAAATTTCATCGTAGCCGGCATATAAACATGTCAAGCAAGCATGTAAAACTGAAGTTATAAATTAAACAGATATAATACCAAACACTTATCCTGCGAGGCCTAAATAGGGCTTGGAAGAATTTAGGATCGATTAAAAGAGTTAGCAGCAGAAAATCACGACTAGGACGATTCTCCAATCTCGACTTTTATTCAAACAACAAACCTGCATCAATTTGCATATAAACCAACAAATATTTCACTAACAAGATCTAACAAGCTAAACAAACGAGGTATTAGCGTCAAACTAGCGACGAACCGACGACACAGGTCAAAGATCTCCGCGACAGTAGGGGAAGCTGCTCCGTATATGGGCTGAATACAAACAGCTCCAAGTACTACTAGGGTCAATAGCGACTTTCATCGCAATACTTCCCGCATCAAAATTTCTGAAGGAATGGAAATGTTAGCATTGTGGCAATGTTTACGATCTGGATCTTTGTGGCACTATACGTGAACATGCAGTTCCACGCTGTGTTATAATCAACTAATACTGTGAACTCCTGTCTAAAATAAAAGCTTTCTATACTATTAGTATGCCATATTGCAATTAAATAATCCGATAAAATTGTATTCGAATCTAGATGGTTCAGGATCGGTTTCATCATAGGAATTAAAACGAGGTCATAGCTGAAGCTTATGTAAAGCTCTACTTTGGACGGGAGATTAAAACATTGAGTGGTTTCGGCTCATGTTCGTAAAAGACAGAATTGGGGCATCGTAACCTGATATAAAGAAATTATATAACGAATAAGAGAAAATTGTAATCAGGGCAGCTTCATAGCCAACACTCCACCATACATTTTCAACATTGCCAACACAACAATACATGAATGTCATTTCAAACGATTACATTCCCTTACGAAGATTTGGCTATATTGTTATAATTTAATGTCTATTAGAAGTTACTAGCATGTTACCTAAATAAGAGCATTATTATTTTTAGGAGTTCGTATTTTCCTTATTATTCAGTACTTTTTCCGCAAAATAAACGCACATTACTTCACAGCTTTCGCATCGGAAAAACCATGAATGTAGCAACTTAACAATTACTGGAGAAATAATTTTTCAGTGCCTGAAATTAAATCCACTACAATTACTATAATCAAAACTAATTAAAACGTCCGATCTTTTAACTTACAGAATTTCTTTGTTTTAGGTTTAAGCAGCTTTTTAATCAAAGAAGCAAAGGCGTCAAGCCAATAACGCTACCGTTGCCTAAACAAACTATATTGAGTCTAATATATCGGAAACATAGAATCGAAGACTTTCCTGTGTTTAACAAAGTGCTCCGAAACTTGATACAGTGACTATTTCTTAACAGCAAAGTTGAGATTGAGTCGAGTTTCGTCAAGTTAATGGTTGTCCAAGAACATCCCTAGCAGAGTCTATTCTTGGATTATAATTCTATCCTCCAGTGACAAATTAAAGACTTTGTTTAGTGCCGAGAGCTTCTTGTATTACGTAATTATTTGCCGAGTATTTATCTTCTGTGTAGCTACCGTGAGTTTACGAGACTCGATCGTCGATATCGAGAGCGTTTGACTCACCGATTCAAGGTTTTTATAACTCTAAATAAAAGCGTCAAATGCGCTCGATATCGACGATCGAGTCTCGTAATGAAAATTCATGGTAGCTACACTGATCACAGGAATAGAAATATTTGACGGGAGTCGAATACTTTAAGGCATATTATTTGTCACCAAACCTTTAATGTAATTAAAAGTATTTATCCAGTAGGCTAAAGGCGAAGAAATGCAGAAAATTTACGGATATTTTGGGGGACAATCCGAATGACGAACGCATTCTAATCTGCGTCAAATTGTCAAAAATACAATCTAGTTACATACATATTTGACTAGTTTTTGACATTGTCGCTAAGATTAGATTTCGAATTGAATCTGAAAGTTTTTTAAGTATGAGAATCGATCCTTGACTACAGAATTGAGAGCGTGAATGGTATGACCATGAAACTATGAGCGGAGACGCAGTTCATGAATTATACTAGTTATTTTCAGAAATCCAAAACACCTTATGTTACCTGAATTTATTCAAAAAAGATCGCCACATTAAATTCTTTGAAAGTCACCAGTCTGCGTCCGAGTTTTACACTAAAGTAAAAGTACAATCACGGCTAGGCAATGAGCTCAGTGTAATTTCGCGAGTCGACCGTGGCCCACATAGTGGAAGATGTTTAATACATCATTATTTATACACCGTTCCGCTCTGCTATAAACTTTCGCTCTAAAGTGAACAATATAAATCTTGGATGCTTCATTAAACGTCTTGCTTTTGACGATCTACTGTTTATCTTTTTATTCCAGTAGCTAGTTACGTCAGGAGTCGTGAATTTTGGCAGATGGTCTTTCTTTGGTTTGTTTAGGTCCTCGAAAATGTTGTATAATGGCTGGTATAATGTCGCAACCCACTGGTATCTTATAGGGCCTGGATTTAAAAGGAAATGAAACCATAGCTCAAGTAAGAAGGAATAAAAAAGTAGTGTGTCATCCACAATAACATGTAAGATATATCTAATATAAAAAACATCAAACGATCTTCGAATATAGTCGTGGTGGCCTAGTGGTTAAAACACCAGCCTCTCAAGTATGAGTGCGCGGGTTCGATTCCAGGTCAGGCAAGTACCAATGTAACTTTTCTAAAGTTATATGTACTTTCTAAGTATAGCTTGGACACCAATGACTGAAGGTGAAGGAAAACATCTTGAGGAAACCTGGACTTTCAAGTCTGAAATCGCCAACCCGCATTGAGCAAGCGTGGTGATTACGCTCAATCCTTCTCTGTTGAGAGGAGACCTGTGCCCAGCAGTGGGACGATAAAAGGTTGATGATGATGATGATGATGATGATGATCTTCGAATGCAAGTACAAAAGTCTTAACAAACGCAAGTTACATGACTAATACATAATATGAAATCTAATACCTTTCCAAGGCAAGCAGCTAAAACTTCCTTAAAACAAATAGAATTATGTACGCAGACGCAAGCTTCCCATGAACTGGTATTTAGTCTAACCACGTAAGATTATAGCTGTTCTATAGGTTCCCTGACGAATACCAGGAGGTTCAAAGACCTCGTGGCCAGTCCGACTACTATATGAGTCGAGGGTGGGAGGCACTCGGAAGAACAGTGTTACACTGAATTAGTGTATACGAAATAATGGAACAGCCAATTTTCATATTAACCAAATTGTAAATAGGAGTACGTACGAGTATATTTTCGTACAACGTAAATATAGTAGAAGGTAGGTACTAGCTGAGCTCCGTGGCTTCACTTGCAGTTATAAGTACTGATCCCGGTCGATCTATCTGTGTGCCAAATTCATTTAAGTAAATCCCTTTTAGTAGTTTTGGTGTCTGTCCTCACAAATTTTCGGCCTTATAACTTTTGGAAAAACAGATTGTGATAGGTAAGTCTTTTGATGTTTTTAAAGTGCAAAATTTTTACATGAGGACAATCTAATTGGCATCTCGTTTACCAATACCTACCATTTACTCTTAGTAACTAATCAGTAAAACAGTATGTTACAGTACATTATTTTATCGCTCCAAGTCTTTGGCTTTGACACTACATTAGCAATTAATCATGAATACACATCGCATAAACGGTGCAGTTGATCTTATCCCAAGACATTGTTTTTCTATTCTTACATAAATGCAACGGAAATCTATCGCAAATCAGTAGTAGCACATATTTTAGTTTAATATCATTTTACAATGCTCATTATAAAGTATATCACATGGCAAGACGTCATAGTTTTGGCATCAAACATTATGCACCTTCTACATAGCTTTATTCTATGGGAAATCATGAACATGAAAGACCTCTCCCGCTCTGGACGGAGCAAAAAGGCGTATCAGAATTTTTTGTTTTATTAAAACCCTCCCGTGTTCCTTCACTTGTCTGGCCCCGGGTGGCCACGGAATCTCTACCGAACAGCCCGCAGCCCTGGACCTTCTATATATCCTTGTTGTATAGTGACTTGCGTGAGTCAGACGATCCGGCGCAAACCGGCTAGACGGCCGGCGCCCGCGCAGTCCCAGTGAATGCACAGATTGCTGATGTGGTAGAACAGCTAATAAATAAAATTTAAGACGTAACACAAACACTTTATTAAGATTATTTACTTTAGTAATAATGATCGATCTCGATAAGAATTACTGGAAACTGAATATGTTTTATTATTTAAATTTTCAGAAGTGAAGCTAGTGATACCTTCTACGGCACTATACTCGCCTATCCAGTAACCGTATATTATAATATTTCGCTTAAAACTCAAAACGTCAATACAAAATTTTAATTAAAATATCCAGGAACTTCATACAAAAAACTGATTTTATTTCTCAGAAATTTTAATGAATGACAGACCGCAACACTCGGATTAGTGTAACTAGAGCAAGTTCATTGAACACAATCTAGAATAAATTAATTTTAGTTGGAGAAGCAACCACATTTCAAGCATATTTATTATTAAAGTGTGTCTTACCATTAATTTTAGGCAAGACAATATTCAATTCAGATATTTGGGAAGACAATTGAATATTAATTGCTATAACCACAGTCCGTTTAATAACAAAGCCGTTTCTCCAAGGTCTTAGGAGGTTAATTGGTTTAGAACCTAGGATTCCAAAATTATAGTATGTCATCTGATTGAGCGTACAGCTGTGCTGCTGAGAAGTTTATTGCGCCACTTTTTCCTCAGCTATCTTACGTAATTCTGACGTTCAAAGTGCTGATTTCAGCCTTATATGATTTAAATTAGATATAATGTACCAATTATATTTCTCTTAAGTTTCTTTTTGATACTTGAAGTACACCATAATACAATTACTTATTGCTATTTTTGTCTCACATAACCACCTATAACGCGAAGGGCATATGGACGTAACTAGTAATTATAGGCATCAATCATAATTATAATGCCAAAAGTCAAAACAATATGATTTCTCGTACAATTCCCACAATAGCAAAAAGGTGGCAAAATTGCGTCAAATTCACGACGGCTTTTCTACGATCTTATCATCAGTGACGACAATATAGACATAATAAACGACATAATCGCGTATAACTTATTTCGCTCGATGTCCATCTTGAGGAGTTCTTCAAGTGAACGGTCCTACAAATTGCATTTGCTTTTGAAGGTCGCACTGCCTCAACAGCGCAAGAAAAAGATGCTCATCTTAAAATTTGTTCTTAAGATTAGTATCTTTTTCTTGAACATTTTCGTAAAACGAGTCACGCGATTGTTGTAGAGGTAGAGAGGAATCATTACCTATTATTCATAAATGTCATAATTGACTTAAACTTTGCAGTTTCCAAATATTTTGAAAACTGCAAAGAAGTGGATCAGCTGTTTATTTCTCACGAAGGTGTCCAAAGCAATAGTAAACACAAAACAGTTCGTTATTACGTCTTGTGAAGCATAACATCAACAAACTATCACCGTATCCTCTTTTTGTGAAGGAAGTAGTCAGAAATCCATTAATAGCTACGCAGAAATGTTACCAACAGTAGCTAGAGGTCCGTTACGTAGTTTAAATACAAGATGCGATGTCCAACTAAACCTTTATTATTAATTCTAGTCACATCGAGTAACAGTAATCCCGTATTCACACTCTCCGAGATCTCACATAGCAATAAAAAGAGCCATGACGATGTAGAAGCAGTGTTAAAAAAAGGTCCGCAATTACAGACTAGGTAAATAGTGAATAACGTATAATTTTTTTGCTGACCATGACACAGAATATTATACACATTAAATTGCAGCAAACATAAATTGCCCGTATTTATGCAAAAAGGAACCACTCGACAAATTTTTCTTTTCTTTTTTTAAAGAATACTAAATTAAAAGTGGTCGAAATTCTCATACAAAAAAGAACCACCTTGTATCTCATGTGATTCTTTGTTGTATGAGAATCTAGACCAATTTTAAATGAGTATTCTTTAGAAAATTTAATTTGTCAATTGATTCCATTTTGCATAAATACTGACAATTATGCCAATACATACATGTAGAGATAGCAACAAATATTGAACTGTTGATAGCAAAACGTAGGTTATAATATATGGATTATTGACACAAGGTCGGAATGTCAATAACATCGTAGAGGACATCGGGCCCTTTTGAAAAGCAATAAAACAAATAGCAACATATGCGGCTTATAGTACAAGTCACACAGTGGCCACGCAAATAGAAATGATAGGTATGGAAACTAGTGGCACTGGATATGGAGAAGATAGATTTCAATATTTTTTATCAATAATTCACATAAGGTATGTGGTATGTAATAGTACATATTGTATAATTGGGCACAGGAAATCAAACTTATCTTATAATTATAAACTAGTGCTTGACCGCGATCCCGCCTGATGGTAAGCAGTGATGCAATCGTTGACGGTAAAAATTAAAAGCCCATTCACTCTAGCCTTGAAGACACTTAAATTGTAGTCAGACAGACACACCGCCGCTGGCAAATAGTTCCAGTCTCTCGATGTACGCGGTATAAAAGACGAAGCGAAACGCTTCGTCCGGATCGTAGTGGTGTCAACAACGTAAGGATGGATACTTGCCGTACGACGGGTCGTCCGATGATGGAACGGAGATGCGGGAATTAAGTCATGCAATTTCCTCGCACACTCTCCAAAATGCATCCAAATCTGGATCGCCAATAGACTCTTCGCACGCCTCCCCACCGGACCTTTGCAATAAGGCCAAGTTACCTACCTAGCAACCACCTTGGCTTGAATGAACCGCCGGTTCGAGGAAACCTCAACTCCCAAAGCTGATGGCGGTTGGTGCATCTTAAACTTTCTTCATCCGAAAAAAAGCTACACTAACTACTACTTAATGAGCTAATACATATAAAATACATGACTGTATTGACATCACAGTAACTCGTGGCCTACAATATGTTAATTTGGCAATCACACCAATTTAGTTGCAGACAACACATTTATCCGAATAAGCCGAAACAAATCGTCTGAGACATGTTGAAATCTCAAGATCTTGAAGCTTTCGAAAAGACACAGGTCGTTCCAATAGTTCAATTGCATTATGTCCACTTTCTTAGCATACCAATATTAATGGTATAAATATATCTATAACTGATACAGAAGAAATCCGCCCGATGTCGATCAAGTAATTAATTTATCTCGAATCATCAAGTTTTTATCCTTTATTATTAAATTTTTTCTCCATTTTATCCTGACGCGGTAGATAAACAGAATCCCGTTTAAAAACCAATATCCGAAGCCATTGGATTGAACGGAATCCAAAGAGCTGTTTGATTTTCAGCAAGTTTACTTCTCCGGCGCCGGGACAAGTTAAAATTGTGCAAATACCCAATACATTCGTGATTTAACGTTTTCAAGGGATTTCCTAACCAAGACCACGTACAAAAATATTTATATACTATAGTACATTTTATTCAAAGGAGCAATTCTCGTCATTTTTAAAATAGCCTGATCTTAAGTTTCAGTTAAAAAATCTTCGAAATTCCCTACATTTTGACATGTGTTTATCACCGAGACCAAAAAGTAAGTCTACAAGTACCAATATAATACAAGAATCTGAAACGAAATCGAAAGAGGTTTAAATGAAACGTCAACCGCGAGTTATGGGCATCAAGTCCTGCAATCGAGAGGCCGCTCGATGACATCAGTAGACGGAACCACCTCGCGACCCACGCGCCGCCCACATCGCGAGAGCCTTGCGAAACCCTAGCTCAGATGGTCGACTGCCTCGAGAGATGGCGCGAGCTTTGAGTAACACAATACAAGTAGTCCAATGACTAGAAACTGTATGGGGGAATTAAAAATAGCCTTCCGACCGATTTCGGTCACTTTGGGTGTGGGAAGGTACGCAGGATATTTCATAGTGTATAAAAGTGTCCGTAAATACAGGGGCACTGACTGTTACTTTAGGGACTACTCACTCTTGTTCAGGTTTTGTCCATAGAAAACAACGGTTTTGTATGGAATGCGCGACAAAAGCAGAATAAGTGTGAGTAGTCCTTAACTGTCCTGCTTCGACAGGACGCAGGAGCAAAGGTTTCACGGGTTTTCTGAGGCTTGAGGAGGGGGTTAATCTGGCAAATTCTTTACTCTGGACTGTCACTAAGAAATTCCTAATGGAAAACGCATTAACACTTAGTCAAAACTAGGAATCGAACCCAGGACCCCATGAAGAATTCAACGGAAAGGTACAAATGGAAAATTTTATTTTATTATCATTTATTATAGTCTGTTACTAGAAACCCAATCAAATAACAACACCATCAGAAAACTGATTCCTAAATCCTAATTGTGATTAATTTCACTAACAAAAGCACAAACTGTATAGTTAGGAAGGAAACTGATGTCAATGGAGTCAGAATTGCAATAAATATGTTCATTATTCAATAAATCTAACGAAATTCAATCAGATAACATGGCTGATTTTTGCACAGATAAATCTTTAGATATTATTGATGAAACAAAAATCTAAAACCAACTCAAACAATCCTAAAGAGATTTTATAACATAAAAAATCGTGAAACAATTTAGCGCAATGTGACAAAAATGAAACTAGTGAACTCGTAGAACAAATCTTGCTAAAAAGACGAAAAACGATGATTCAACGCCAATAAATAGAATGACAACTCCACAAGTTGATAATTGTTTCTGCAAACGACTTCAGCCAATTGAGGATAACGACTCGTGTCGATGAACTGAAATTTAGATACGTCACACATGTGTTAGGCACGAACACTTAATATTAGACCATGAGTAAAACAACCTAACTCTCGCAAATCTAGACCAGGCTATGTGTAAATAGCAATGAGTAATAGTGTGGTTTTAGAATGAAGAGATTCCTAACGATCAAATTACAATGATTCCCATCTAGTTAAGCCAAGATCATGGGCTAGGACACAAGTCATGCTAATTTATTAATCAAGCTACAAACAAATCAAAGCAAAGACGTCTCAGTAAATTACACAGTTGAATTAAACGTATGAGTTCATCGGCAAATATTCCAATATGATGACTACCATTTAAGATAAACATAGTCACCATTTCAAATGACTGAATACCATTTATAAATCGTCATACTAAACGATCGGTCTTCTCGGCCTTGTAGGTCAGTTACGACGCATACGGTACATACGATTATATATATATTTATAATGACCGCACTAATTTGATGACAACAAAACAATACATTTCTGAACATAATTTTGAAAATAAATTTGTTAATCTTACCAAATCTCCATAGAAATGAGAAAACTGCCAAAAGAAATTGTTGCACCACATAAAATAATCGAAAATTTGGGACCATTTTAACGCAATGTCAGCAAAGTAATGCTGTCCGATAACCATAGAATTACCCGACGTAACATCTCGAACGTGGGTGTTAACGAAGGCTAGTTAAAAAGACGTAGAACATAGTCAAGGGTATATCAAGTTAAGTCACCCAGAACAAGAGAACTTAACATCTGTTAAGTAACTGCAATAGGTACCTACACAATATGTAGATAATTGGAAAATTGTCTCCAGAATACAAATAATTTTCCCGATAAAACTCAATATGATACTCAAATAGAAACAAGAGACAATTGCAAGAAAGCCGCAAGTTACAAAACAATAGATATAAACCCCGAGTTGTTACTATTACCACAAACCGCTTTACGTGGTAAATATTTTTATTCAATATAACTAGTACATACTATGAAAATGTTAAGAGAAAGTTGGAATAAGCAAAGTAGTCCTTAGACATGTTTTGTTAATCAAGTATTATGTCACTTTTGTCAAGTGCTGCTCAGACTGCGGATTTTTAGTCAAATGCATACAAATGAAAAAAATGAAATGCTGTCCGTTGTTAAGCACGTCGAGAGAACGATTGGTTCGTAATAATAAGAATGGGGTCTTTCAGAAAAGAAAAATCGGTCAAGCGCGAGTCGGACACGTGTCGCAAGGATTCGTAATTTATAAAAATCACGTCGATTGTATGGGAGCATGCTTAAATATTTATACTGTTTTTAGTATCTGTTATTATAGTGGCATAATAAATACAATCATCTGTGAAAAACTGTATTACTGTAACTGTATACTGATATCATGGTCCATGAGATACTGTCGTGACAAACAGGCAAAGCATTTTTTTAATTCTGGAAATTATTACTTATTTTAAATATATTTACTTTTATTTATGGAATTTGGACTTTTGTTAGGTCAGTAAGTTTATGGTATAAATGGGCGACCAAAATCTTCCAAGAATAACAACTAGTCTCCAAAAGTTCAAAGTGTTCGGCGAAGTTTCAATGGAACGAAGTTTGGTCCTGTCCCACATTTGGAACAATAACATTTGATGGTAGCTGAACTGTTTAAAGTAACCGTAATTTGGTAAAAACCAATTCATCATTAAATAGTTCATTACACACTAGTTTCATTTCTACGTTGATTTCCTATTGACCTGAAATAGGCTCGTCGTGAATGGCCTACCAACCCCAATTGATTATCGATTACAGGAAAAACTATATAATGAACTACTTACCTAAAAAGATTTAGATTTGTTTCTAGTTATGTTTACTCTCTATCCACTAGAGGATTTATCAGCTGAGTAGGCTTGAGCCTAGGGCGGCAGATTTTTGTGGAGGCCAATTTAGAGACCGCTGTTTTTGGGCGTACATCAAGGAAATGCAGAGATCTGTATGACGGTTATCTGTTTTCTGAATATTTAGAAAGAAGTCTGCAACAAATTTTGCCGATGGCTTTCCCCTCTCACTTGTCATTGTACGGTTTGTGAATCCGTTTAGTAAACTTCCATATTCTAAATTAACACAGCTAGTCCGCCCCACGACCACTAATCGGCCTTTGCTCCCATTACCCGCGCCTTGAATGAGTGAAAAAAGACAAATTATAGGACTCTTCGCTCTTTTGTGCATGTCGGAGTTGAGGATGTACAAAATGTACATTATTTAGTAAATAGCATGCGTTATGCGGTATTCAATCGAAATTATATAATAGGCTATTTGACAGTATTCAATTATTTGTGATTTTTTGCTTTAATTGCATAAAATGAGGGTTCTTTATATCATTTACAAGAGTTTTAATAAAAAATAATAACAATTATTATATCCAAAACACAAAAATATGTCTGGCGTTTTGTTTCTCGCGCCACACATTGTGAAACGATCCGGATAGGCTAATGTCGCGATGACGTCATACGCGCATCATCGCTTGTTTTCGGCAAACTTATAAACTGTTTTTCGGGGTTTTTTATCGATTTATTTGTACAACCCAGTACAGCACACCACTTGTAAACCATTTTATTAGATAACAACAGCAAATAATAATTAAAAACAAACAATACTGAGAACCGAAAACCGCTTGTGACGTCACTTACCAGGCGCAACGCCATATTGCTGATTATATCGTTTTCGCGGCTTATTTGAATTTTGAATTTTTATTTGCATATTTCTTACGAAATACGTACTTAAAATTAAAAAAAAATACTTTGGGTGAACTTCTTAACCGCAACCAAGTAATTCAAGATAAAAATTATAAATCTGTCAAATAGCCTATTGGCTCAATCAAAAATCAAAAGACTTTTTTTGGGTAT
>JADWQK010001631.1:0-46530 GCA_017933935.1 Sesamia nonagrioides
CCCGGCGGCTTATGTCGAAAGAAGCATGTCGGCAACCTTCGCCCGCGCGTGTAGCCCCCCGACATGTCGGCGGCTTGCCGGCGGCTAGCGTACGCAAGCGCTCAGTTGCCCGGCGACATTTCAGCCGTAGTGACGTGCTAGTATTTTAACTGTCAAATAAGTTTCCGATGTCCAGCCGCCGACATACCGCCGGCAAGGTTTTACGACTTGCAATGACAGAAGCCGCCAACCTAGCCCGCCGGCAAAATGTTGCCGACATATGCTGCCGGCCCGGCGGCATTTGTGTATAGAGCGCTTTAGCGTAGTCGTGGAAACCGCATATTGGAAAGCGTAAATTGGGACGCCTTCATGATAGGTGGAGCGATGATCTCCGCAGCAGTAGCAGCTGGATAAGACTCGCCGAATATCGAGTTGAATGATGTGCATTGGGAGAGGCCTATATCAGCAGAGGATCGCTAAAGGCTGGTGATGATAATTATTATTATTGACAGCGTATTTATATCCTAATTAGTGCATGCCAACAGTTTAAGTCCCTATGAGTCTAAAATAAAATCTATTTAAGGAATTTATTTTAAGAACATTTAGTGTTGGTAACTTGGTTACCACAAACGCGCGTCGCTGCCCGAGTTAAAAATACTGTACATACTTAGAAAGTTGTTGCAAAGATATATAAATAAATATATACGGACAAATCACACAGATTGAGCTAGCCCCAAAGTAAGTTCGAGACTTGTGTTATGGGATACTAACTCAACGATACTATATTTTAATAGATACATATATAGATACACATCCAAGACCCAGGCCTATCAGGAAAAGATCGTTTTCCATTATGACCTGACCGGGGATCGAACCCGGGGCCTCCACGTCGCAGGCAGGCGTCTTTACCGCTGCGCCACGGAGGTCGATATATATATTTATTAGTCTTACACTTGGTTAAAATTACAAGAATTAATAGCATGCAGTTACAACAGCAGCAGGCAGAACAGCTTTTTATTTAGTTCGAATTAACAGCGGGTCCCAAACTAGGCGCAGCCTGTTTCTTGGTGACCCCAGATCTAGAGTATGTACGAAAATCTCGGTTAAAAAGTAATCTGTCTAAAGAATTTACGGTCTATTTTATTACTCACATCAAAATGTGTGTAACGGTCGAACCTGATGGAAGAGAAGACAAATAAATGAGTACACCTTTATAGTATCTATTATAAACATTTTAAACCACTTTATTTGAAAGAAAGAAAGAAAAAAGAAAATACGTTTATTCAGCACAGACTTAAAGACACACAATGCATCTAGCATAAACACGCAGGGACTGGACCAATTTGCCAGCAGCGGTGTTTCCGTCGGACTACAATTTGAGTGTCTTCAAGGCTGGATTGAATAGGCTTTTAATAAACTTTACCATCATCGTTTGCTTCACTGCTTACCATCAGGCGGGATTGCGGTCAAGTGCTAGTTTATAATTTATAAAAAAAGCATATCAGGTAGGAACAAAATTAAAAAAAAAATAAAAAGAAGAATCAAATAGAAAGTAAAAACCCCGATGTAAAAAATAGCAGCAAAGTGTGCCTCGCGGCTGCACAAAAAGTCTAGTTCAGCAAAAATCACAGGCTAGGGCCTGACGCTGTTTTGACATTACACTCTATGCACGAGAAAATGTAAAAGCAAAATGTGCTTATTGAGTAACGAATGTAACGATCCATTATTTTGCACAAAAAGGAATACGTTTAAATGTTTAGCACGGACGAGTTTTTGATAATGCGTCACCGCTGTTTAAGGGCGGCGCGCCACCCTTAAACGGCGACGCATTTTTTGCTTCGATTTAGGAATTTTGCAGTCGGTTACTCATTTCATTCCGATTTTAATAATAATAATCATTAGATAAAGCTTATGTCTCTACTATTTCGCATCTAGACTCTTAGAATTCTTCTTTTTGGGACTGAAATTATTTGCAACAAGCTGTTTTGTACTCTTCTATAGAAACAAGGTATCTATAATATTATTTTGATTTGTGTCCGTAGTTGATTAATATTATCAATAGGTACATACACCAACACATCAAGCTACAATCTGTTAAATTTCTTTAGTTTCAACTTACCGCCATAGCATTAAGTTCAGAGTTAATTGGGAAATTGACAGTCTCAGTTCAGTTCGTACAATTCTAAGTCCATAAAGAACCATTAAATAATTTCAAATAAATCTTAAGGGCTTTACTTTATCATCACTGAATTCTAAATACAACAACTTTGACCCAAAATTTCTTAATAAAAATATGCCATATCCATATTTCATGAGAAAGACACAGACATTTTGAATACCTAAAGACGCTTGAAATACCTTTTTCTTCAGTAAAAAGGACTCGTTATCCTATGGTTTATCAAAGTACGACTATTCCGTGTCAAAGCGTTATAACTATCAATATACGGTACCTCGACATGTAGGTAGCCCAACAGTGATTAATATGACGTCACTGTCGGTATAATAAATATGTAAAAACCCCTTTTGTTTGGCCGACATTACTAATTATCCATTATCGATGTACCAGCTTTAGCCACCGTAATCCTTTTGGATTGATAATGCCATTGACTTTAATATAGTATTAGGATAGTCATATAATGTTTGATGATATCACGCTTTTTGGTTTATCCAACTCGTGAAATGTATACGACAGCTCAAAGGATTAATTGAGTTTTCCCTGTCCTACTATTCTGTTTATTTTTGCCACTGTTTTATCCGCGTTAGTGTTCCTACAGGAGGAATACCGGAATAAAAAGTTTCAACGCCCTTTATGCCAGGGGCTTTTATTTAGGTATGTAATAAGTTTTTGCTGATTTACATTTCCATTTTAATGATATTTTATTTATGTTTTTGCTTTTCTGGTATTTTGGCGTGGCTAACTTTTATATAAATAAATTCATTGTTGTTTTTTTTTGTCTCTTGTGTTACTGTACCTACATAGTATTGTATAAACTAGTGTGTTTTTTCTAAATAAACAGACAGTGAGACAGTTGTGCTTTGGGGAGTTTCTTCCGCACTTCTTCTTCCCAGCGAAGGCACTAGGAAGTGTCGATGGGTGGGCGTTTTCGAGGACTGTCTTATGTAATATTGACGTTCAAAAAGTGCTGATTCTCAGCCTAATTTGAATAAACGACTTTTGATTTTGATTTTGATTTCGACTTTTTTCACATATAATTGGGTGACGCTTGAAATACCTTTTTCTTCAGTGAAAAGGACTCGTTATCCCTATGGTTTATAAAAGTACGACTATTCCGTGTGAATACGTTATAACTATCAATATACGGCACCTCGACATGTAGGTAGCCCAACGGTGATTAATATGACGTCACTTGTCGCTATAATAAATATGTAAAAACCCCTTTTTGTTTGGCCGACATTACTAATTATCCATTATCGATGTACCAGCTTTAGCCACCGTAATCCTTTTGGATTGATAATGCCATTGACTTTTAATAATTATTAGGATAGTCATATAATGTTTGATATCTTACGCTTTTGGTTTATCCAACTCATTATGTATACGACAGCTCAGTTTCCCTGTCCTACTATTCTGTTTATTTTTGCCACTGTTTTATCCGCGTTAGTGTTCCTGCAGGGAGGAATACCGAATAAAAGTTTCAACGCCCTTTATGCCAGGGGGCTTTTATTTAGGTATGTAATAAGTTTTTGCTGATTTACATTTCCATTTAATGATATTTTATTTATGTTTTTGCTTTTCTGGTATTTTGGCGTGGCTAACTTTTTATATAAATAAATTCATTGTTGTTTTTTTTTGTCTCTTGTGTTACTGTACCTACATAGTATTGTATAAACTAGTGTGTTTTTCTAAATAAACAGACAGCTGTGCTGCTGGGGAGTTTCTTCCGCCACTTCTTCTTCCCAGCGAAGGCACTAGGAAGTGTCGATGGGTAGGCGTTTTCGAGGACTGTCTTATGTAATATTGACGTTCAAAAAGTGCTGATTCTCAGCCTAATTTGAATAAACGACTTTTGATTTCGACTTTCACATCTAGTGGAGTGATGATTGTTTCCTTAGTGCACTTTATATAGTGAAGATTCCAAACGACTTGTAATTACTATTTGTTATCTTACGTAAGGTCCGATAAAAACATTTTGTTATGTGGTTTCGTTTTCATTTAGACATACCTTTTACTAGTATAGATAATCTGCTTACCAGGATGAGAAAGTGATCTCAGAATATTGTGCAGTTTTTTTTTTATAAATTATAAACTAGCGCTTGACCGTAATCCCACCTGATGGTAAGCAATGATGCAATCGTTGATGGTAAAGCGCGACCGTTTATTAAGAGCCTAACTCTAGCCTTGAAGACACTCAAATTGTAGTCCGACGGAAACACCGCCGCTGTAAAATTGTTCCAGTTCTCGATGTACGCGTATAAAAGAGAAGGCGAAAGGCGCGGAGAAGAGGACGCATTTTTGTTACAATGTCCTGATACTTACTGTCTGTTTTTTAGCCTATATTGTTCTCATTTCTGGTAGACAAGCCTTCACTAGGTGAGAACGAAGTATGCCGTAGTTCAATAGGATGTTCTCCTTCACCGTTTGAGAGTAGTGGTGATGAAATAATTTACAAAATACAGAAAAACTATCAGTAGTAATGGCTTTCATTTTGACAGTTTCTTAACATTCATTCCGTTATTTAAATAGTTGAGCAGACACATTTTTAGAATATTTGGGGCAATGGATTAGTAATAATATGCTTCAAAATGATTCAAATCGTGAGTGATAGTTATGACCTTTTTTTACATAATTATAAACCAGTGCTTCACCGCATGCTGTGATGCACTCTTTGATGGTAAAGTGCGCTAGTTTATTAAGAAACTGAGTGAATAGGAAGGAAGACGGCAGTTGAGCAAGGTGATGTTAAACCCAAAAAACACGACCAACTATGCGGCTACCTACAGACGTAAGTCGTGTCTGATCCGACTAAACCACCTATCTCTCTCTGACTTTTAATAAAACCCCAGCTGTAAACGTATTTTTCCAGACCATATACTCATGTTAATAAAAAAATACCCAGATAAAAAGGAACTCGCTCTTATTTATATTTGTAATCTGTAGTCTTGTTACAGGAGTTTATTAATAGCAGCTAAAGAAACCAGCGGTCTACAAACTGACAGTTATAGCTAAATTGTCCTCGTGTTTCTTAATTAGCCTCTTCTAATTAGCGTAAATCTGTGAGAAGTCGTTTCTCTGTTGCGCTCAATTAACCACAGCGAAGTTGATAGATAAAAAATGGATCTTATGTTTTTTTTTATTATCTGGGAAAATCTTTATTTATTTGTAGATACTTTTCTATACATATTTGGTACTAACAAAAGAAATGAAACGTAGCTTAGTTGTTAAGATATTTCGGTCTTGTTAAGTGGATGAATGAAAGGCTAGTGGCCTTTCAACAAAAGCTACAAACGTCAGCAAATCATGTTACTGAATTTTATTAATGGATTTAAGATTGGTTGGGGAAATTGGACAGTTTCGGGAAGCTTGATCTGCTCGCGTTGTTGAAACGTTGGGTACGTCTTTGGAGCATATTATAATGACTTTACCAGTGATGTCTTTTAGGAGCGAATCGCAATAAGACCGTTCATAGTCTGGTCTCAGTGTCAATCTGTCAAAAAAATTTAAATTTATATTTTGACATTTCTTTGTTGCCGAAACGAGACTGCTACTGGATTGTGATCATTGCAAATGACGTGATTTGGCCTTCATTTGTAGATATGAACGTAAACGAGGTAAAAGGAGTTCAAATGTGGATCGTAGCCGATGTCGTTCTGTAGTTTCCTTCTATTCCCATTCTTTATGAGGAGAGGCATGAATTTATGTATGAACTTGCTGCGTCTTTCAGTTTCAACCGCATAAAGTTTGATTCCTTAGGAATATCCCAATCCAAATAAAATATGAAGTTTTACAAATAATTATCATAGTAACAATACTAATGATTTTTGAAATAATCTTTTTTTCCCACGAATTAATTCCAACTTCCCCAAAATTGGGTATTTATTTAATAAGTGACAACACGATATTTAACGGTATTATTATGAGCGAATAGCGATACGAACACGTGTCGCGTGCCCTGTCCCCTTTCGCCCGCGCATGTATTGCCTACCGCACATGTATTAATTTCCCTCCTTTTGCGAAATGATATTTATTTTTCTAATGGGATTTTTTTTAAGTTTAGCCCGGCTTTGTAGGCATTAGTAGAATCAGTTAGCGATACCTAGCAATACCTTCACGGATTTTCTTTACATATTGTATTTTAGTACGATTATTGGTACTAACTTACTAATGATAATTAGTAATTCTAATCAGATTCACAATTTAGTTTTACTACTAATTCATTGTATTTAGCTATCATAAGTTCGAAATCAATACTTATACCTAAGTTCTCGAGTTTTTCTAAGAATAATTATTTAGGCGTACGCCAATCGGATGTGTTTACTTTCTTTGCTAGTAAGATGTTGAGTTATAAGAAAACAAATAACTTATGAATATTAAGAACAAACGCAGATTTGTATTCTAAATGTTTAGCATTTAGAATGTATCTTTCACATATAAGGAAACCCTAAGAGAGTTTCAAACTATTTCCATTTGGATGGGTATAATAACATTTTCACACGAAGTGTATTATGTATTTATATCAAAGAAAATATTGCAGTTCACTGAATAACTAAACGATATTGGAATCAAGCCAAATGCATAACTGTTTTTTCCACGAATCGAGATGCGTTCCAGTGTATATATAACTCGTGTATCTTAATTTAATTTATTATTATATAAATTAAATAGGGCAAGTGGTTACAAAACGGTAATTAATTTATATAAATAAACATAACGTAGTCGGTCATCGGGCATCGGTCCTACGGGGCAATGTGCCTGTAGGACCGACGGGTTCTCGAGAGGCGACCACGCACTAGAGGGCCTAGTATGAGTTTTCATTACGAAACTCGATCGTCGATATCGAGCGCGTTTGACTCATCGATTGGCCCGCTTCAAGGTTGTAAGAATTCTCAACCAATGAGAGAGACGAACGCGCTCAATATCGACGATCGAGTCTCGTAATGAAAACTCATACTAGGCATACAGAAGACTCAGCGTGGGTAGGCTCCCGACAAGGTAGACCGACGACCTAGTGAAAGTCGCGGGAAACCGCTGGATGTAGGAGGCGCAGGACCGGCGTTGAGAACCTTGGGGGAGGCCTATGTCCAGCAGTG
Organism: Sesamia nonagrioides; assembly: GCA_017933935.1. Classification (NCBI taxonomy): domain Eukaryota; kingdom Metazoa; phylum Arthropoda; class Insecta; order Lepidoptera; family Noctuidae; genus Sesamia; species Sesamia nonagrioides. The sequence goes on from JADWQK010001631.1 coordinate 7,249, forward strand.
GGCGTGTTTCGGCTGAAATGATGATGAATGATGAAACATAACGTAACATCACGCTTGTTATCCTCGGAGGGCTAGGCAAAGGTGTAGTAGTAGGTACTACACCCAGACTACTCCAGTTTTGTATCAGTCCCAAGAAATAGAGGGCGAGTCCATAACCATCACTCGGGCACAAATCCAGATTCCGGGCAGCTACTGAATAGATTCAAGATAGAAAAACCTAATTACACTCTGTCCGACTCGGGAATATTCTCCAGGATCTAAGCGATCATGTAACTACCTCATTCGAAATTTATGTAACATGACCGCCCGGGTGTCGACCGGTTTCAAATCCAGCTTTCGGACTGCAACTCATTCTATCTTAAATCATATACGTGATACGTGCATTTATATTGGTCTCTTTGATAATAATAACAATTTCAAAAGAAAAAAAAAAGACGTGTGGCACTCGGGGACTACCGCGGTAAAGCTATTGCATAGCATTTTGTGTCTATTTATGGAATTATAATTATATATTTATTATTTATGCATGTATTTTTTTGTCTTTAATATTAATTCAAGTTATTTTCTTTTTTGTAATATATTTATTTTTTGCCAGTAACGTCATCAAAAGAGTGCGAAAAATGGTTTTATGTTCGACTTTGATAAAGAGATAGAAGCTATGCAATAGCTTAAAAATTACGTCATTTTCGTGATCTGAGCACCCTCGAAAACGCATGTCACGACACCCATGTCAAAATGTCATGAAATATGATGTCGGCCATCTTGGATTTCAAAAATGACATCATTTTCGAGTTCAGCACCCGCGAAAATCCCTGTCGCGACACCTAAGTCAAAGTATCATGGAATTTGATGTCGGCCATCTTGGATTTAAAAAAGTTATGTCATTTTGGTGATTAGCACCCCCGAAAACCCCTTTCACGACACCAGTGGCGAAGGGTGAAATTTTGACAAAGGGAAGCCGGTCCAAAAAAATAAACACTTAAACACTTACCTACTGCAGGATATCTTGGAGGAGGTCTTCAGATAAGAATAATATTAAAAGCCCCACCTTCACCATACAAAAAAGGACTGATGATTTGATAACAGTGTCTTTCAAGTATGATAAAAGCGGCTTTGTGAAAAGCCTTTTTCGACGTGCATCTCCATACCACACATGCATGCTTGTTAGTAAGTACTAAGTTAAGTACCTATTGTTAGGGAATAAGAGTCAAGAAAAAATAAAATAAAAAATTACAAAAATAATAAAGTGTTAAAAACCGAACCACACAAACACCGATCCAAAACCAACAAAAATATTAAGCAAAAATAAAGCAAATTATACACAATCACAACGTTATTTATATTGTAATGCAATGCGTCTGTTTTTTTAACAAAATGAGCTAAAATGTTGTTATAAAAATTCGGATTACTTTTCATTTTATTAAGCAAATTTTTTTCAATTGACATGATAGCCAAATCGGACAATCTCTGCTCTTTTTGGCAGTTTCGCACATACGTGTGAATGCGTTTTAAAGCAGAAAATGACCGCTCAGCTGAAGCTACTGAAATGGGGAGGGTCAGAATTAAACTGCAAAGAGTCGAAACTTGAGAAAATGCGTCTTTCAAAGACGTATTCTGGAGCTGTAAAAAAGCTCATAGGTGTCCAATTTATTTAACGACGCTGACGTAAATAAGACTTTAAGTTCATTTTTCAACGCGGTAAAATCAAAAATTCCCGGAAAGTTCGCTGTCAAAGAGGAAACTTTTTCAGTTGGAAATGATTGGTTGTATTGAAGATACTTTGATTTATTAAGTAAATCAATAAATACAAGCTGAGAAAAAGATCGGTACCTTTGAGTAATTTGAGCTTTGACTTTATCTATAATCGAGGAAAAAATACGCTTGTACGCCGTTTTGGGATCCGTGTCAGTACTTATTCGGCGCCGTCGCCGCGGCGGCTCACAGATTTGTTCAATGCTGTGGAAAATGGTATCAAATGAATTAATAAACTCTTCCGAAATCCACCGTTCAAAAGAATCGATTTCGCGCTTTGCCACTTCAATGTCTACTTGCTTACTTTGAAGCAAAGCAAAAAGAACGTCTGTCTTTTCGAAAATGTCTGAGAAAACACGCAATAAGAAGCAAAATTGCATGTCTTCCAGTTTGTGTAACAAGCACTCGGACATTGAAATTGATTCGCTGTCCCATGATTCCGGTGAATCTAAAATACAATTCAAAGTTTCGAGCATGTCGGTTCTGCAGTTGAAAATTACATTAATTATGCGCGAGTGATAATGCCATCGCGTTTCTGCTACCCCCGGCATACGACGATGAGCAACTTCTTTCAGAAGATTCGATCTTTTAGAAGATTTATTAAAAAAGCGTACGATACTGTTAATATGACCAAAAAAAGCTTTTAATTCGGGTACGAATTCAAGAGACCGACTCAAGACTAAGTTTAAAATGTGAGCATAGCATGGAATAAACATCGCCATGGGACAGATTTCACGAACTTTAGTTTGTACACCACCGTGCTCTCCAGACATAACTGCCGCTCCATCGTAAGACTGTCCAATTAATTTATCTTTACAACGAAAGTCATCGAGAATACCGAGTAACATGGTGGTCAAAATGTCGGCATTTCGACCACCACTTACGTCATAGAAGCCCAGAAAACGCTCTTCAATTCCACTGCTGGACAAGTACCGCAATATAACAGTCAACTGTTCCCTGTGAGTGACGTCCGGCGTTTCGTCGATCATAACCGATACAAATGAAGCTGAATTTATTTCCGACTTTATCTCGTCACGCATAGAAGACGCGATACAATGAATTAAGTCATTTTGGATGTCACTTGAAAGTCCTGAAAATACAGAATTTTGGGTCGAGGAACATTGCTCCAAATGAGAATCAAGGACTGTATCGTACTTGCACAAATAATTTAACGTTTCAATGTAATTTCCGCGATTGTCCGAATCTGCTCTTTCATTGTGACCGCGAAATGGTAATTCTTGCTTCCCCAAAAGAATGACCGTGTCAATAAAACGTTTCATTAACTCGCGATTACGGTCAACTTTTCTGTTATGTACATCAAAAGCGTTGGAAAAAAATGACTCGATTCTGCCAGTATTTCCAAATTCATGAAGTAACAAGCAGCTGCGGATGTGTTTTTCAGTCTGAATGTGTTTTTTTTGGCTGAGTTAGACAAATTATTAATATCCGTAAAACCCGTACTGCTCCAAACAGATTTCGAATCAGAAAATAACAAACACGGATAACAAAACATTTTGTTCAGTTTGCAACTGCCTGTCATCTATGTATATTTACCATATAACGACGCGTGAAAATGTTTAAAAAATCCATCTCGCCTTTTGCAATCAATAATCATGTGTGGGAGTGCTCTATCTAACTGAATAACATGCTTCTTGTATGCATAACTTAGTTTTGAAAATGAAGTTTCTTAATCTTATTCTGTAAGCAGGTAGTCTGTTGAGCAGCACTCTATATGAATTAAAGCTATAATAACAAACAAAATCCACAGTATTTAACCAAATCTGCGATTAAATTACCTTACAGAATCAGTCACAGTTTAAATAACACAAATATTAAAATATAACAAACGAAAATATCACGCACCAGTGGTATAGGAACACATGTCACATACTAACAATAATTTATTTTCAACCAAACGAAATGGAACACGAAAATATGCCAAAATAAAAAGAATATGACTTGCGAAGGATTTCATTATAACGCTAATTCTTTTTAATTTTGTCGTGTTTCCTTTCTCTAGTGCCGCGGTTTCTTTGTCTCTTTCTAATAGAGGAGAGGAGAGAACTGCAAGCCGGTTGGCATTAGCCTATCTTATCTCAAGTTTTACGGACGGTTAGCGAGCATTAGAAAGAGATGGTCTGACACGCTCTGTCTCTTTTCGCCTCATAGTAAAACGTTGGCCGAGATAAGCTGTAATTCGTCGAGTTGCCTTCAATGTAATGTAGGTACGAAAAATTGAAGCGCTGATTAATTTACGACTATAAAATGAAATGTGATACTGAGGGTATTGCTAAGAATTACTATTGCTATTGTAAATCGCGCAGGCATTTGATTAATAATACTTTGTTAATGAAATAGAATGTAAATACTTTTGTATGAATATGGAACTGATTTTTGAAAGGTAACCCGGTGGGAATCGGCTTGTACGGACTCTTCGCCACTGCACGACACCCATGTCGAAATATCATAAAATTGGTGGTCGGCCACGTCGTAACTAACTATTTTGTATAATATAATCTTAAAGAATGCATCTTATAGAAGACCTATTTCAGAATGAAAGTTAATCGCAAGTTTAGCATATCGCGACAATCATTAACTTGTCAAATGTGTAGAACTGAGTTCGCGCCCTGCAATATGCATGCTCTTTTTGAAAATCTATAAATTGTTATCAAAAGATATAGTCGCATACATACAAACACACCGTGCCAAAGACTGCCCAACTGAAATGACGTTAGACGATGTACGGTTTTCAAGAACGCAGCGATGCCGGTCGGAGTGGGGGGTTATTTTCGTTACGAAAATTCTGAATTCGGTCTCCACGCTCAAAGCCCGCGATAGAAGCTATGCAATAGCTTAAAACAGCTGATCGTTTCTATAACATCTCACTGTGAAAACTTAGGTGAGGTGAACGTCAGTGAGCTGTCATTCCAAATTTTTATTTTCCCGCCTGATGGTAAGCAGTGATGCAATCGTTGATGGTAAAGCGCGTTAGTTTATTCAGAGCTTATTTACTAAAAATACAAAATTGATAGGAAGGAAGACGGCAGTTGAGCAAGGTGATGCAATGTTAAACCCAACAACACGACTAACGATGCTGTGCCAGAGGAAGATTGATCTGGAATCAGGGAAGTTTATTGTATGGAAATATATAATTTTCATCCACGATAGAAATCAATCTCAACTCTTGATCCGACCAATTAGGCTCTGTGGAATACATATATACCACAACTTTGCCAATAACACGTGTAACATATTTTAGAAATTCTTTGAAAATTTTATTTCACTATAATGGCAGATATCGCCAATGACAGTTGAAAACGACGGCCGCGTGAACCGTCTATGAGGAAGGTTTAAGGCAAAGTCATGATGTGGCCACTATGCTGTGATATTTCAATGTTCTTTAGGAATTATTTACTGAATGCACTTTTTACTACATAAATCACGCGCTTTTATTTAGTAAACGACACTATAATTAATTTTAAAAGTCCAATGATAAATGCGCGTGACAGTTGTTTGTAAAGTTGAAATTTTCATCCACGATAGAAATTATAAAAGCCCACAATGACACTGACATCAACGTCAAGATTTAGCCAAAAAGTGTACAATACCTTCTTAGTGGAAGATTAAATAATGTTGTCAGTGACAAAGGATGGCGAAAAAATGACAAATGGCTGTTATAACCTCCAATGATACATAATGAGAGTCGAGCCCTTCTGGAATATCGCGTTTTTACACCAAAAGCTGTCTCTCACACACAACCCTCTTATCATCTTACTGTATCCTATTTTTGGTATATAAATGTGACGAAATCCTTGATTTTGCTAGACTTTTTCTTTGTAAAATCATGAAATAACAAAACGTGCCTAATTGTGTGATAAGTCAGATTTTGGTACAGAGTTGAGTCTGAAGTAACTGTGTTTTTTTTAATTGGCTGCTTTAATTCTGGAGGAAAGGATTAGGGGACTATTTTTTCAGACAAAAGAGTTAATGGTTTGTGGCGTTCTGAGAGACAATTGTCGTAATTTAAATCGTTCAAAATCAAGTCGCAGTGTCACCTCGGCGACAAACAAATGTCAAATGAATTAGCCCTCTGCAAGGAATTTCTATCTAAACTGGAATGTGAACTTGCATAAGTCTCTTATTTAAAAGAAGACTCTATGGCAAGAGCAATAAGGTCGATCGGAAATAAAACTTTATTTGAAGAGAACACGGTTCGAGGGAGAAAGCATCCCAGTAGCCCTCTGTCTCTTTCTAAGTGTTACCCGTATTTGTTTTTTGTAATTTTGTTTGAAATCGACAATTTTGATTAGAAAAAAGATGGTGAAAAAGGGTGCCACTAATGTCTGCAATAGTGAGTTATACTCTGGATGAGGAATATCATTCTTTAAGTAAAGTTTTTGCGTTTCGTTTTTGTATGTAGGGTGACCATAAATTTCGGAATAATTAATAAATGTGCACTTAGTCATTGTGTGCATAATAAGTAAGTGACTTTTATTCGGTATTTACAATGACATTAAATTCTGCTTTCTTGTAGATATTTTATTTATCATAAGGTACAGTTTCGGATAGATTGACCTGCTGTCGTCCGTACATCATCGATTTATTCATTCATTTTTAAAATTCAATAATGCAATTTAAAGATATTCAGGTAATATAAGTGAAAAAAATATTTTACGTACATACCTTATAAATTCCATTATAATAGTCACCCTACAGAACAAGGACAGAGGGCTACTGTGAAGCTATCTCCCTTGGACCGCGTTTTGATCGATATTTCACATTCCAGTTTAGATAGAAATTCCTTGGTCCTCTGTTATTTCTGTGTACCGCCATATTCTGTAATCTGTGGTACCACCATAGGAAGAAGGCGTGTAAGAAATGACCTCTTTGCATAGTTGACATATTTATTTTAAGTAATATGTGGCCATGTTACCTTAATTCTGATTGCTTATTTGTTTTAATTTCGCACGCCATATACTACGTTATTTTATATTTATGTACAACACGTGTCCAGTATTCTCTAGTAGAGAATCTACGTACAAAATTTAAAAAGATGCCATGAAAAACCACAAAGTTATGAGCTTGTTAGCTTACTTGGTTGTTTCAACAAAAATATGGTCAATGCACCGTTCGCTCGCCCGCGCTTGTAGCGGCGCGGCGCGTGGGGGCTTCTAGTACTGTGATCTACCAACAGCTGTGTTTTGCGCTCAGTAACCACCTTGCAACAATTTCTAAATCTATTTGGGAAAAAATATAACATATTGTAAAAATAATTAGGTAGAATCGATTCAGTTGCTTATTCTGCAGAAACAACTATACTCAGGTTTAGTCTAAATTAAAAATAACGTTGTATAGGCAAAACATAGTTCATACAGTTTCAGACAATATACTATCTGTAATCATAAATATAAATATATATAAAAAAAAAAACCTGATTAATCGATTGTAATAAGGTCAATGTCAGCTTTTTTTAAACTATCAACCAGTTATTAAATATTATCTGCCTGCTTTGTCACGACTGTGTTGCGGTCGACTTCCATTCTAACCAGCCCCCTAATTGGTAACACATTTTAATGGGCGGTCCGAACGATCCCAACTAGTCGCAATCATTTGACAAAAATGTGCTCGCCGATTAGAGAGCAGATGCAACTGAATACCAGTATTTCAATTATGGAGATTCTCTGTAAAAAACCTCCACAACCCAGTTATTTGGTAATACTGATGTAGAGGCATGAGGAACAGGGTGTAAAGTTTACTCATTCTCCATAGGAAAGGGAGGATCCTCCGACCAGACGGGTGTTATGTCTGGCAGGCACTTGACCAACGGTTGATGTTGGGAAATGCTAGGTACCGCTACACTGATTAGGCTGTTTTTCAGACTTCGGGCTACTGAGAATCCGTAACGATTGTCAAAGTTTCGCTTTTGAATTAATTTATTTTCTTTTATATTATCAAGGAATTAAACGAGGAATTCATACAAAGGACACATAATGTTTATGAAGCGTATAAAATACATGGTGGGTTTATACGGATGATCACATCCTTTATTGCCACCATAAAAATATGACTGATGGCATGAGGAAGCCTATTAACTAAAACGTGTTAATTAATTAATTCATTTCTTCATCAAACTGAAACATAAAATATCTATTCATAGAAATTATAAACGAGTAGCTTCTATTGAAAGAAATGAAAACCTTTGATGAATTTAATTCAAATGGCGCTAAAATGAACTCTATTGTCACTGTATTGTTACTTTACATTTTGGTCGTAAACAGAGAGGAGGGGTTATTGCTGTTATTTAGTACACAACGTCATTTTTGGTTTATACGAAACCTGAATATAGTTTGCTCATAATAAGCAATTGAATCGATTCCAATCATTTTTACACCATGTTTTATTATTTTCACAAATACATTTAGAAATTGTTGCAGAGTGGTTACGCCGCGCGCACAGCTGACGCCAGAGGTCAATGCCACGCGCTCGCCCGCATGAGCGGATCTTTGACCATATTTTTGTTGGGACAACCAAGTAGAATAGCAAGCTCATAACTTTGCGGTTTTTCATGATATCTTTTTGAAATTTTAGACACAGATTCTTTACTTAAAAATACTGGACACGTGTTGCGGGTTTCACGTAAACAAATAATAATGTTACATATTAATTTGTCGTATCTATGTTGCTTATATAGAATGAACATTTATTTATTTATTAATCTTTTCTCTTCCTTTCCTTTCCTTTCTAACATAAACGATATCCTACTGATTAATCAACGCTAACCGCTAAACGTTCGGAGAAAACAGTCTGTCCCTTACAGTGCCTCGTCAAATATGAGTGAGGCATAAAATATCTAAAGAGGCCAGTTCTTGCTTCTGTGCCCGAATTCGTCTGTATGGCCTTCAGTTTTGGCTTCAGAGTAAAAATGCGGAAGCTAGTTTTAACATAAAATTGATAGCAGTCTTTAAATCGATTTACAGGGATCATGACTGTACTACGACTGATTAAAAGGTGAAGGAAAACATCTTGAGGAAACCTGGACTTTAAGTCTGAAATCGCCAACCTGACTAACTTCTCTGTATGAGAGGAGACCTGTGCCCAGCAGTGGGACGATAAAAAGGTTGATGATGATAACTACCTAGTTATCATCATAGTGTATCTAGGTTATAAACTAGCGATGTGGAAAATGTCATCAAAATTCGGTCAGTCGATTTTGCAAGATTGAGTAACACATCCAATTATACAAAATTTTACATATATAGTGTCAATAGAAATAACAATCACGTGTTAAATTTTGATGATTTCTCTGAGGAGGTCTTATGTATGACATCAGTGATATTGAATGGGCGATTAATTTAACAACCCTGAGCTGGCGCCGTCAAAACGCATTTACACTATCCTTAGGATGATAGTTTATAGTTCTTGTTCTAATAGTATTCTCTTATAGACCTGTAGTTTTAAATATGTATTTGTTATACATTACAAACGTTTATGACCTACTTACCTCGCGAATTTGAAGGAATAGACAAATAGATCCGTAAAGTAGCCTAGCAAAGTTGTTGTAACAAAATGTTTTTACGAGGTAATTAGAGGAAAATTCATTAAATAAGTTTGGTTACAAAATTATTGAGCGTGAAAAAATACTTTTTCATTGCATTAGAATACTATTAAGAATTGGGCGTAAGGGTCTGTTTTCTTATTTTCCCTGCTTTTTTTTGCGAAAGTATGGCTATTTCCCGTGGGGTAAGGGCCTAAGCAGAGGTAAATGACAGAGACATACCTAAGGGCCACGTTTCGCAACCGATGACAATAAGAAATACTGCCTATTAAAAATAATTTCCACTGCGTTAAATAAAAGTCAACTTATATATCATCATTGTTATCATCTGCCTTACCTTTTCAAGCTATGTATGTTGGGGTCGGCTTTTACCGGATACTACTAGTATTCGGTTTCATCCGGTATTCGGTTTTAACCTAATACTACTGGTGTTCGCTGTGAACATGGCCAGCAACACGACAGACCCCATGTCTGTGCGCTTAGGCGGAGACATGATCGAGTGCACATACCAGTTTAAATACTTGGGGTCTGTGCTCCATGCGTCCGGCGACATTGATTGCGACTAGAGATGGGCAAAGAACCGGGTTTAAACCCTATTACTGGGTTAAAACCCCACCGGGTTTTTATTCGGGTTTTTATTTTAATTATAATTTAAACACGGTAAATGTAAATATTTGTGAATATTAGAGTCCGTATTATATAGTATTGTAATAGTAAGAGTCATTGTCCGTTTTTTGAAGAAAAAAAGGCTATTTTTAGATTAAATTATATACTATACTTCTTCTTCTTCAGCCTATAGAGGTTCACTGCTGAACAAAGGTCTCCCCCAAGGCTTTTTACGATGACCGGTCTTGTGCTGCCCACATCCGTCGGCTTCCCGCGACTTTCACCCGGTCATCGGTCCGCCTTGTTGGGGGCCTATTTACGCTGCATCTTCCGGTACGTGGCCGCTACTTCAGAAACTTACTACCCCGTCGGCCATCGGTTCTACGAGCAATGTGCCACTTAATTTTAGCGACTTAAAGGGCTAAATCGGTGACTTTGGTTCTTCTGCGGATCTCCTCATCTCTGATTCGATCGCGCCGAGAAACTCCGAGCATAGGTCTTTCCGTCGCCCTTTGTGTAACTCTTAGCCTTCGTATGAGGCTCATTGTGAACGACCACGTTTCAGTTCCGTAAGTCATCACTAGAAACATACACTGATCAAAGACTTTAGTCTTGTGACACTGTAGTATCTTGGACGACGCGGAGATGTAGCGTAGCTTCGCGAACGCTGCCTACCCGAGCTGGACTCGACGAGACACCTCTTTCTCGAAGTTGGACTGTTTGTCCCAGGTATATATAGTTATGTATACTCGTTAACAACTTCGAGTGCAGAGAAACCAACTAGAATTGAAGTGGGTGCGATATGAGAGTTCGACATCTTTAGACCCACTTAGGAAGCTCTGCTGAGGTCATTGTGCATTTTGCCCAAGTCGTCCAGGGTCTCCGCTATGACCACGGTATCATCTGCAAAACGGAGATTAATTATGTACTCGCGGTTGATGTTGATGACAAGTCCTTTCCAGTCCAGGAGCTTGAAGATATCTTCCAACGCAGCAGTGAACTGGGAGATATGACATCTCCTTGTCTCACTCTAGGCTGCAGTTGGATCGGTTTCTAGTCCTGGTGCTGGAGACGGACTGACATGGTGACGTTTTTGTACAAACACTCACCTCAATGTGTCGATAGCCAATTTGGCACCACTGGAGAGACTGTAGCACCGCCCAAGTCTCGATCAAATCGAAGGCCTTCTCATATTCGACAAACGCTAAGCATAGTGATTTGTTATACTCCTCGGACTTCTGTATAACTTACCGCAGCGTATATATGTGGTCTATGATGCTAAAGCCTTTTTGGAAGCCTGCTATATAAAGCCTTTGCGGAGCGAGACGATTCATGATGACCCTAGAAAACAGCTTATAGACATGGCTCAGGAGGGATATCGGTCTGTAGTTTTTCAGTAAGGTATTATCACCTTTTTTGAAAAATAATACCACCACGCTCATGTGCCATGCCGAAGGCGTTTCGCCTTTGAAAATGACGGAATTAAATAGCTTCTGAAGCGCTTTAAGAACCGGTTTGCCACCCGCTTTCAGAAGCTCAGCCGTAATTCCATCATCTCCAGCCGCCTTATCGTTCTTGAGCTGTTTCAGGGCCATACTCTTCTCGTACAGGCTGACGTCCGGGATATCGTCGGTGTAGTGTCGGGTTAGTCTGGCTCTAGGATCGTTGGCCAGGCTCACAACAGGTGCGCGTGTTGATGTGTATAACTCTCCGTAGAATTTCTCAATCTCACCCAAAAAGCTCGGGGTGGAAGTGACGATCCTACCATCCCCATTCTTCAGCTTCACAAGTAGGCTCTGTCGGACAGACAAATCTCTTGCGAACACTTGGAACCTTTGTTCAGCTCGATAGTCTCTTTAATACAATTTGTATTAAATTGGCGTATATCGCGAGTCAGAGACTTTGAGATTTGTCTGTTAAGGCATTTGATACGCGAAGCGTCATCAGAGGATTTTAAGACCACCTCCCGTCTTTCTTCCATTAGCCGACGGGTGGGACAGGAGATCTTCTTCTGTCCTTTTGAAGGGAGGGTTTTGAAGAACTTGGACCCTTCCGTATGCAGTTTCCACAAAACCTGTTGTTATAGTGGTCCACATCTACGCATTCACCGAGGCATTCAAAGCGATTTTGCAGTTCGATGTGAAAGCTTTTAGAGTTTTGGAGCTGGGTTGATTCTGGACGGAGCGTAGACTTCATAAATCGAGAGCGTTCGAACCTAATGTTGAGGTTCAAAATGCCTCTAACAATACGGTGATCACTCCCGGTTTAAACCGCATAGAGCACGAAGACATCGATGAACATTTGCCTTCTCGTTGATATTATGAAGTCTATCTCGATTTTGGTCTCAACATCGGTGCTAATCCAGCTCCACTTGAGGTACAATGGTTTCTTGAAAAAAGAATTCATCACAAAGACTCCTTTCTTTTCCATGAAGTCCATTAGCATCTGACCTCGGGGATTCCGATTTCCAACTCTAAATTGCCCCACTTTCATCTCGTCCGCCTTTCGCATGCCCAGTTTTGCGTTAAAGTCCCCCATGACAACAGTGTAGTGGGTTTAAGAGGTATATGTGTGTCTACTGACGTCTTCATATATAACCTCCACCTCACTATACAGTACGCGACGCAGTACAGCTGATTTTCGGGTCTTAAATCGAAATGTGATGCGAGAATACGGCGTGCAGGACTGTGCGTAACCACATAACTTCGAGTAACATTATATATTTCCGAAACTGCAATGGTTAATGAGAAAACTGGAACGTAAAAACTGAAACGGCCCCCATCTTGGTCCAAGTTATATTCCGAGTACTGTATATTTCTTTGGATACCCTTGAAAGATGTAGTGAAGAATGTTAATTCATAGGATGGACTCTTAAATCAACAGTAAAGTGTATGTCTTAAACTACTGTAACTATTATTTTAAAATAGGCTTGATCATACAATGAATGGACTGTGATGAATACTTGTATAAATAATACAATTGAATTATCACGTTCGAAGATTAAGTGGTCAAACTTTCTGTGATCTTAAATGCACCACTATTAGTGATATTTATACTCCAAAAAACACTAGAAGTACCTAAGCCGTGTTAGGTCCACAATCGAATATATTAGTGATAGTAATAAATAAAGACCCGCTTCTTGGGTTTTTATTCGGGTTTAAACCCGTTTAAACCCAAAAAACCCGGTTTTAACCCATTTCCACCCATTGGGTTTAAACCCTCTGCCCATCTCTAATTGCGACGTCAGGGCACGTATTTCCGTAGCTTGGGCAAAATGGCGTGAGGTGACAGTGTCATTTGTGAATCCAAAATTCCGGTTATACTTAAGAGGGGACTCTAGTACCGAGGAATTTGAAAAATAGGTATTTGAAGAAACTATTGCCCTCGCGCTGCTTCCAACCTCTCCCGGTAAAGTGCGAAAAGGACAGTTGCAGCTCAGGCTGATTTTACCTACAAAAACGTTGACCAAAAGACGTTTCGTATTCCGCTGTTTTCTTTTTCAAAACACGACAGATCTCAATTATTTTTATATCAAAATTTAGAGGAAAAGTATACCTATGCTTCTATTATTTTCTTTTTTGTCAAAAACTTATCACGTTTGTCTCATAGTCATCTGATCACCACGGTAAAAATGGGTTATTTTTCGTGAGTTTGAAGTATCGTATTTCTTTTATTAATTAAGTGTTGTGACACATCTGCGGAACGTACGGCGCCGGAAGCTCAGCGGCTGAAGTGTCAATCGCAATATTTAGTTTTTATGAGTCATAACAACCGTTTGGTTTGTCATAACTTATGACAAACCAAACGGTCAAAACGTGGCATCTTGTACAGCGGGCTACGCAACGGAAAGTTACGTGGCGTCATCGTCAGTCTGTCTGTGTCGGCACTTTATGGTGTGCGGTTTTAGTGACGAACCTGAATTGCCCAGAAAAATAGATTTAATTAGAATATTAGCTATTATAGAGGGCTTAGAAGATGTTGCCGCTCTTCGTTACCGTTACGCGCGCGATGCACAACACACGCCGAACGTTCAGCTACGCCCGCCGAACTTTCGGTCGCGCAACGCATCGCGTGATGTGTCGCTTGCTATGCAAAATACATTAAATGAAAAAACCGCCCGAAGGAAGGTTAGGCCCTACGCCGAACGCGGCGTAATTGCGGCTGATGTGTCATAGAGTACTTGAAATACACTGCGAGCGTATTTAGCCGAACTTTCGGCGCACGCAATGGTAAGGGCACGTGTAATCACGGTGTTAAATTGTAGAAAAAAATAATTGCTCTAAAAGCATTATCCACGAAGAAAACAGCGGAATACCTTTGTATACAGAAAGAACCACTAGAGTTCCCTCTTAAGGGACAGGTCTATAACACCATCATTAGTTTGTAGTTAGTTTTGTTAACTTTGTAACATTTGTTAACATTTATTTTGTTAACATTTTGTTAACTGTATGGAGTGTAAGTAGTGAGGCGTGGCCTGTGCTTGAACGACACAAGCAGAAGCTGCATGTCACGGAGATGAATATGCTGCGGTGGATGTGTGGAGTTACGTGAAAAGACCGCATCAGGAACTCCCGCATCCGTGGTAGCCTTCGTGTCCGTGACATAGCAGACAAACTGCAGGAGGGTCACGCTGGTACAGCCACTATACGAAAACTATGTTACGTGTGTAACAATGTTACGTGGGTAACAAATGTGTTGCCATGGCGCCTCCACTGGGCTGGAACAAGCGAGGGAGATCAAAGAAATACTGGCTTGGCGTTGTAAGAGATGATATGCGTGCCAACAATCTCATACCATAGGATGCTAAAGATTGGCTCGAAATGGAGGAGAATGAGTAGGAAAGGATACCCCGGGCTCCAACGCGAAGGCCGCAGATGCAACCGAGACTGAACGCTGAGATAATATTATATGATGATGACTACTGGAGACTGGTGTTCGCTTTTATCCGACTGGAAGTCTATATTATAATTTTCACATGGAGCGACTGTTTATCTGATTTCTACAACCCAGTTAGTGGGTAATACGATAAGTTTTAGTAAGACTGGTTGTCAGCTTCTCGGGCTCCTGAATACCCGCCGGGATCAACAGATTAACTTACTTTCCGCGGTATGTAAAGGTCACTTATCTCAGACCAAACGTCGCAAGCGTAACAGGTCGTACCCTCACCAAATGACCTCGAGCATTTGCTCCCTCTTCACCGCGCCCCACCTCTACAATACTTCGCAAAATATTACTAGCGCCGTCTGGCGGACGAAGTACTTACAAATACAAGTTAAATTCATAGACCACAGAAGTAACAGACATGGCACTTTTATTTTTGTTTATTGGTGCGCCCAAATACTTTTGGTTATTATGTACTCAAACAAATGTTGACGATACTTCATAATAAAAATTCTGCGGTGTTTATTTTTTAACCGACTTCAGAAAAAGGTGGTTCTCAGTTCGATTTATTGTCGCTGATAACTTTATGGTTAATGAACCTATTTAGACCATTCTTTTTTTATATGAAGGGATATGCTGCCTATGTAATCCCATTGTTACCACGTCAGTGTCGATAATGGAAATTCTGAGAAATTTAGGCCAATTATCGAAAATTGTAGGCACGCTTCGGGTGACAACTTGATACTCGTGTTTATATCGGATGATACTATAAAACCGTGAAGATTTGGGCCTGACCTGATGATGGAGATGACAGAATATCAAGGGAATCCACATCGGAAGCAACTGTCACGTGTTTGGGCTTATTTAATGTGTATTGATTAGACCTTTATAACTAAATATGTTATAACTGTAACTTCAGGGTTGGAAGTTAGTTTTGTAGATTGAAAGTTAGCTAAGTCAGATGGACAAAGGGATAGAAAATCATTCTCCTGCCCTTATCCCAATTTATTTGGGGTCGGCGCAACATGTCTTTTTACCCGACTACGGCAAAGCAAAAGGAGGGTTATGATTTTGACAGGCTATGTATGTATGTATGTATGTATGTATGTATGTATGTATGTATGTATGTATGTATGTATGTATGTATGTATGTATGTATGTATGTATGTTCATCTGTTCCCTCGTAACTTCTAAACTACTTATTCGAATTCGATAAATGACATATCATTAGAAGCGTCTTAATTGTCTGCTGGTTATAGGCTATATGGAGTTTCACAAAATCTAACGTGGCGCCCTCTAGCGGACAAAATATACAGAGTAAAAAAAAAAAGTTAAGATAAATATGCCGTGTTTGGTATCATTTGAAAGGGCTTAACTTGTACATTTTGAATATATATATATTACTAGCATTTGCTTGTGACTTTACCTGTATTCATCGGCTGATTGCATATAATTCACATCTTTTCGTTCATAGATAGCTTCTTTACTACTTATCAGAATAAGACCACTGCAGAACCATTAGAAGGGCCTTGATATTCTGTTGGTTATGAGCTATAAAGCTTGTCACCAAATTTAGTATTACGCCCTCTAGCGGACAAAAAGTTCTATGTTAATACAAAATTAAAATAAATATACCGTATTTGGTATCATCTAAAAGAGCTTCACGAGTACTTTATGTTTGGACATAATCCCTAGTAATGCTTCGTAGAAATTTGAATGTAAACCAGGGTTTGGTAAACGGAGCGAGGGGAGTGGTGAAGGCCTTCGAATGACCTGCTCTTCGGCGCGATCAGTTGGAACAGGAGAACAGCCAAGCGCTGTTCTCATACAATTTGACGACGCATCCATAAAAGCAGATACTAACGGACTTATCAAAATCGAGCCTTGCCTCACTGAATTTGACGGCTTGAGGGGTTCTGGGCAAATTCAGCGTAAAATGTTCCCGCTGATTCTTTCTTGGGGTTGTACTGTACATAAATTAGAAGGTTGTACTCTAGATAAAAAAGTTACAGATCTAGGAAAGTCATTGTTTGCTAAAGGACAGGCCTATGTCGCTCTCAGTAGAGTTAAAACCATAGAGGGATTATTTATAAGTGCCTTGGATCATAATAAATTACTTAAAAATCCACATGACAGTCGATCGTTAGCAGAATTAGATAGATTAAGAAACACGACCAAACTCCCGACACAACAACATTTGGCGCATCGTACTCGCCACACAACGCAACACAAAGTGCTCAGACGCGTCCTCCGTACGGCTTCACCAGACATCATGCTGGAACACGACGAATCGCTTGGCGGCAAGACTTTGTCTGGTGGGTGGTAACTTCTGCCGGCAGCCGATGTTATGGCCTACCACCGTTAGAAAAACATCCAATCTATTTATACTAACGGCCTCATCCACTAATTCATGACCCATTCGGTGCCATCGACGCAAATGTGCGTCGCTACTACGAAAAACCGGGAGCTTCATGCGGGAAAACCGTTGCTATACGCGCTACGCTCCAAGCGCTACGAAATAGTAAAATAGGACATCTCTACATATTACTATACGCCGATACATAAGTCAAAAGAGATGTCGTATGTTAACTACCTAGTTTTTAGTTCGTCAATTTAACTTTTATTAATATTATGCGCCACAAATACACTTTAACACCAAAATAGTACAAATAATAAAAAGTAAAAAAACTAAAACCCAACTACGACAAAAAACGACGCTGAAAAAGTATAAAACAAGATTTTCAGAATACTGAACTGAACAAAGTTGCTAATATAGTTGCAAGTAAATGGACACAGTAGACTCTACCAATATGCCTTCGTTGTAAATTGACAATAATGTCTTACGATACTATTCTGAAGTATGCAATATTCACTATTTAGAGATAAATTTTCATGTTTGGAAGGGCGTAGTCACACGTTACATATACCTACCGTAGCACTTTCATAACGTGTGACTGCGGTTTTCCAAACATGAAAATTTATCTCTAAATAGTGAATATTGCATACTTCAGAATAGTATCGTAAGATTAATCAATTTAACAATTAATCCTATGTTCAGTTCAGCTGTCTTGTTTTTCGTCAATTTTCATTTCATCATGCATCCTATCAGAAACCATCTCGGCAGTCACCCCCTTCTTAGCCATATCATCCTTCACACATTCCATCCATCGTTTCTTTGGTCTTCCCCTACTCTTATAGCCATCAACATTCATAATTAAGACTCTCCTCACGACATTCTCCTCAGTTCTCCGTAACACATGCCCGTACCATGACAACCGATTTCCACACAACTTTTCAGCTACCGGTGCCACTTTCAGACTTCCTCTTATGGATAGAAAAATAATATAATAAAGTTTAATTTATCATTATTTATTATTTTAAGGGAAAACGTAATCAGGGTCAAATAAATTTCTGCAGAACTGACACATTTAAAAAAAAAAATTCATGTTTTTTTTGGGACCAGGCAAGACTGTGAAATTATATTATTAACTTCCGAAATTAGTTATTTTTCACTTTGTAGTGGTTTTTGAAGTCGGTTGTTTTTTTGTAAAAAGTTTTTATTTTTATGTTTGTTTGCGGATAACTTCGCCTAAAATTTGGTATTTCGATGATTTTTTGGGTATTTCGACATGGGTGTCGTGATAGGGGTTTTCGGGAGTGCAGATCACGAATATGACGTAATTTTTGAAATCCAAGATGGCCGACACCAATTTTATGATATTTTGACATGGGTGTCGTGAAAGGGGTTTTTGTGGGTGCTAATCACGAAAATGACGTCATTTTGGAAATCCAAGATGGCCGACACCAATTTTATGATATTTTGACATGGGTGTCGTGAAAGGGGTTTTTGTGGGTGCTAATCACGAAAATGACGTCATTTTGGAAATCCAAGATGGCCGACACCAATTTTATGATATTTTGACATGGGTGTCGTGACGGGGGTTTTCGGGGGTGCAGATCACGAAAATGACGTCATTTTTGAAATCCAAGATGGCTGACACCAATTTTATGATATTTTGACATGGGTGTCGTGAAAGGGGTTTTCGCGGGTGCTAATCACGAAAATGACGTCATTTTTGAAATCCAAGGTGGCCGAAATTATATTTCATGATATTTTGACTTGGGTATCGTGACGGGTTTTCGGGGCGCTGATCACGAAAATGACGTCAATTATAAGCTGTGGCATAGCTTCTATTTCTTTATCAAAGTCAAAAATAAAACATCAAATATAGTTTAGTCGCTAAATCGCCACCATTTTTCGCACTCCTTCAATGACGTCACTGGTAAAAAATAAATAAACTACAAAAAAGAAAATACATACTTATACAAATGTATACGTTAATTGGCAAAATAAAAAAAATACTATGTCATAAATAACTAATAAAAAATTTCCTACTAACTACATACTGCGGAACTCGGTGTGCACACCTTTGCGATTTACCCCGCAGCCACGCGCAGGATTGCGTTTTTTATCTGCATTTTCATGCACATCTGCAGCCCTGCGCGTGAGCGCAGATTCAATGTATAGTACCATGCGTTTCTCCATACAAAATTTGATACTAGCGAACATCTATCTTATATATAAAATTCTCGTGTCACAGTTTTCGTTCCTATACTCCTCCGAAACGGCTTGACCGATTCTCATGAAATTTTGTGAGCGTATTGAGTAGGTCTAAGAATCGGCCAACATCTGTTTTACATCCCCCTAAATGTTAGGGGTAGTCCACCCCTACTTGTTTTTTTTATTTTTACACAACATTTTTAGTTTCTATTTTTTTACAACATACAAAAATACATACAATCCTAAATTTTCACCCTTCTACGATCAATCCTTCAAAACTGATCAATCGTCATTTAATTAGTTTTATTCCCATGGGAAATCTAAAAAACGCGATATAACCCAATTCCACGCGGGCGAAGCCGCGGGCGGAAAGCTAGTACTAATATATAAAGCTGAATAGTTTGTTTGTTTGAACGCGCTAATCTCAGGCACTACGGGTCCGATTTGAAAAATTCTTTTTGCGTTGGATAGCTCATTAATCCAGAAAGGCTTAAGGCTATAAAACATCACGCAGCGACTAATAGGAGCAGAGCATTACTAACTCAACGCGAACGAAGTCGCTGGCGGCCGCTAGTATAAAATAGCTTTACCGCGGCAGCCCCGAGTGCCACGTGTTTTTGTTTTATTAGAAAGACGATATCTTCAAGGTAGTCTCATGTTTAGGAAATTAGGGTCTGATGATGGAAGACTAGGTAAATCTAGAAGAAATTTAAAAAATCAAAGGGGCGTCTAGGGCTTTTCTAAGTTTTTTCATTAAGTGTTTTAACGCACTACAATTTAATAAAGTTCGGAGTTGATGATGGAGCCGGGAGACAGCCGAGGGAACTCCTTAACGATTCACATCAGCTGCCTCGTGTTTGTGCTTAATAAATTTGTGTTGATAAGAACTTTACACCTAAATGAGTTGTGATTATCATTAAAGCTCTGATGTTGAAGACAAAGGCCAGTTAAGGGAACTCCTTAAAGGTTTACAATAGTTACCTTATGTTTGGACTTATTTCTGTTCATTTATATTGATGAAAACTTTACACCCATATAAGTAGGTTAAAATGAATGTCTGCAATAGATCTGATGATAGAGCCGAGAGAAATTCGAGGGAACTCCTCAACGATTCACAGCAGCTACCTTGTGTAATATCTTGATTAATTTGTATTGATAAGAGCTTTACACCTAGATGGATTGTTATGATCATTAGGAGTCTGATAATGAAGACGAAGGACAGTCTGTTGAGGGAACTCCTCAAAGGTTTACAGTAGCTGCTTTGTGGTTGGACTTAATTCATTTATATTGATGAGAAATTTGCACCCATATGGGTAAAAATTAAAGTCTGAATTACATCAGCACAAACACGAGGCACCTGATGTGAATCGTTAAGGAGTTCCCTCGGCTGTCTCCCGGCTCCATCATCAACTCCGAACTTTATTAAATTGTAGTGCGTTAAACACTTAATGAAAAAACTTAGAAAAGCCCTAGACGCCCCTTTGATTTTTTAAATTTCTTCTAGATTTACCTAGTCTTCCATCATCAGACCCTAATTTCCTAAACATGAGACTACCTTGAAGATATCGTCTTTCTAATAAAACAAAAACATGTGGCACTCGGGGCTGCCGCGGTAAAGCTATTTTATACTAGCGGCCGCCAGCGACTTCGTTCGCGTTGAGTTAGTAATGCTCTGCTCCTATTAGTCGCAGCGTGATGTTTTATAGCCTTAAGCCTTTCTGGATTAATGAGCTATCCAACGCAAAAAGAATTTTTCAAATCGGACCCGTAGTGCCTGAGATTAGCGCGTTCAAACAAACAAACTATTCAGCTTTATATATTAGTACTAGCTTTCCGCCCGCGGCTTCGCCCGCGTGGAATTGGGTTATATCGCGTTTTTTAGATTTCCCATGGGAATAAAACTAATTAAATGACGATTGATCAGTTTTGAAGGATTGATCGTAGAAGGGTGAAAGTTTAGGATTGTATGTATTTTTGTATGTTGTAAAAAAATAGAAACTAAAAATGTTGTGTAAAAATAACAGGAAATTTTTTATTAGTTATTTATGACATAGTATTTTTTTTATTTTGCTAATTAACGTATACATTTGTATAAGTATGTATTTTCTTTTTTGTAGTTTATTTATTTATTTATTTTTTACCAGTGACGTCATTGAAGGAGTGCGAAAAATGGTGGCGATTTAGCGACTAAACTATATTTGATGTTTTATTTTTGACTTTGATAAAGAAATAGAAGCTATGCCAAAGCTTATAATTGACGTCATTTTCGTGATCAGCGCTCCGAAAACCCGTCACGATACCCAAGTCAAAATATCATAAAATATAATTTCGGCCACCTTGGATTTCAAAAATGACGTCATTTTCGTGATTAGCACCCGCGAAAACCCCTTTCACGACACCCATGTCAAAATATCATAAAATTGGTGTCGGCCATCTTGGATTTCAAAAATTACGTCATTTTCGTGATCTGCACTCCCAAAAACCCCTATCACGACACCCATGTCGAAATACCCAAAAAATCATCGAAATACCAAATTTTAGGCGAAGTTATCCGCAAACAAACATAAAAATAAAAACTTTTTACAAAAAAACAACCGACTTCAAAAACCACTACAAAGTGAAAAATAACTAATTTCGGAAGTTGGTGTCTTTCGTTTGGTATATTCGTTTTAGACACCGAGTTCCGAAATTAGTTATTTTTCACTTTACATAGTGGTTTTTGGAAGTCGGTTGTTTTTTTCTAAAAAAGCTTTTATTTTACATTTTTAGTTGTTAAAAGTACTATGTATTCAGTTGCATCCGGTCAGACTGGAAGCTGACGCAAATATAGTTGGGAAATGACGTACTTTTGTTTACTTTAATTTTTACCCGTAAGTACCTATTCCCTCAACTGCCTATGGTCTTCATCATTAAATTTACTGTAGACTATTATTTTAACCTAATCGGAGTAAAGGTCTTATTAATATAAATGAATGAAGTCCAACCACAAAGTAGCTACTGGAAACCGTTGAGGAGTTCCCGGAACTGGCCTTTGTCTTCATCATTAGAGCTCTTATGAGAGTCGCAACCCATCTAGGTGTAAAGTTCTTATCAATACAAATTAATCGAGCCCAACCACAAGGTAGCTGCTGTCAATTGTTGAGGAGTTCCTTCGACTGTCTCTCGGCTCCATCATCAGATCTACTCCAGACCTTTATTAAATTGTAGTGCTTTAAAATATTTAATGAAAATGCTAAGAAATGCACTAGTCGCCCCCAATTTTTGAAAGTTCCGCTTGTTTTCTCTGGACTTCCACCATCAAACCTTGATATCCTTATCAAGGGACCACCTTGGGAACGTCTTCCTTCCAACAGAAAAAGAATTATCAAAATCGGTTTATAAATGACGAAGTTATGCGCGAACAAACATAAAAAAACATATACGGTCGAATTGAGTAACCTCCTCCTTTTTGAAGTCGGTTAAAAATTGAACATAAAAAACATATAATTGAGCAACCTCCTCCTTTTTGAAATCGGTTAAAAAAACGAACACCAAAATAAACATCAATAACAGAGATACTCTAAGATAGTATTATACTCTATGCGACATGCGGTGCGTGAGCGAGCAAGCAGATGCTTTCTCGCTCACGCGCCGCCCGCTTATGCTAGCGGAGCGCGCGATGACGAACGACACGGGTTCCCCCTTCGAGAGCTTGTGGCATACTGAATCTCAATAGCCCGAGCAACAGAAATGATGGCGAATGCGCTCAGATTGTTGAACAAAATTTTGATTTTGGTCGTTTTAAAAAAATATTTCTACAATAATGTTCGTCATGAAATTACCTATCCATTAGTGTAAGAACGCAATCTAAATAATGCTTACTTTCCGAGGAGATGCACGTTTATGATAATTATTTCTCTTGTCAGTGGTTTCGTTGTGAAGGAATTATTTAAACATTATACTTAGTAAAATAAAAAAAAAAATCTACAATTTTGAAGCCAAGACTATGGAGAAAATTTACGTATTTTTAATAAGTTGATATTTCTTTTGGATAAAGAGTAGATAGCTCCGGAAAACTACATAAAAACGGCTTGCGGTGTGTTTTTCCTCTGGAGCCGCCTTAACCGAATTGAACTCAATTGATCGACCTTTAGGGTTGTTATAATTAAGTCACAGGCACCTATAATTTTTTATTTCCTTACGTATCGTTACTAATATTATAAATTGGAAAGTGAGTTTGTTTGTTTGTTCCGCTTTCACGGCGTAACTACTAACCCGATTGCTTTGAAATTTTGCAGATGTAAAGTCAGAAGTCCGGATTAGATAATAGGGTACTTTTTATCCCTGAATTATTTGATATTCCCGAGGGAAATCTAAAAAGCGCGATATAACCGAACTCCACGCGGGCGAATATGCGGGCGGAAGGCTAGTAATGTGTATAAAAATAAAACTATGAATAATATTGAGAGAATGAGAGAGAGGCGTTTATTAAATTCACAGTACCTTTTAGGTAACGCTGCACTACGACAAATATAACGATCACTTCATCAGAGAGAGAGTCCATCCACTTTTTATTTATTTATCCAAAGCATTCCTTACAAAGATCGTCTTCACATTTCTTTACCCACTTACTCTTGGGCGGGTTGTTTCACGTTCACTTAACGCATGCGTAAAAGTTAAAAATGGTGCTAACTATCGTTAAGTCAAAAAATGAGTTGTTTCACAATACGTAAACGTTAACGCACGCAAAAAAGATACGATTACGTTAACTGACGGGTTGTTTCACGTTCACTTAACGCATGCGTAAAAGTTAAAAATGGTGCTAACCATCGTCAAGTCAAAAAATGAGTTGTTTCACAATACGTAAACGTCAACGCACGCAAAAAAATACGATTACGTTAACCGATGCTCTGAGCACTGGTTAACGTAACTTATGTCAAGTTGTGTTTAGTCCGCCGTGGTGTCAATTAGTGAAAACAACATAAACTCCCTTTTGTATTCGCGAGTTTGGTCTTTAATTGACGATAGTAGGTAGTTCATCTGATGATGATACAAGTACCGTAAAAAGAAAAAGAAAGGTGTTTAGCAGCCCAAGTTCTGTTTTTTTTTTTAATTACTGTTGTTGTCTGTTTCTTTACAGAACAACACATCTTTATATTTTTCAAGCGAAGATTGAAAGCGATCTTTCTCATTTTTTGTGAAGTTAGTGAAATGAAATGAAATCGTTTATTAAGCAAGTAGGATCACTGATCACTTTTACACGTCATGTTTTATTTTTTTTTTTCCGTTCTCTGAAAAAAAAATGTTTACATTATAGAATACTAGCTTTCCGCCCGCGGCTTCGCCCGCGTAGAGTTCGGTTATATCGCGCTTTTTGGATTTCCCTCGGGAATATCAATTTTTTCTGGGATAAAAGGTAGTCTAAACCTTCCTTAAGAATCACTCTATCTATTAAAAAAAACCGCGTCAAAATCCGTTGCGTAGTTTTAAAGATCTAAGCATACATACGGACATACAGCGAAAGCGACTTTGTTTTATACTATGTATTGATACGTGTTTTGTTAGATTGCAATGTTTAACATATACCTACTTATTAAGGCCTTAAACATAGTAACTATGTTTAAGTGTATGTAGTAGTACGAGTGAGTGTAGTAATTTACTTACTTTGTTGTGTATGGTGTGGGTTATATAAATAATAAATAAATATATACGGACAAATCACACAGATTGAGCTAGTCCCAAAGTAAGTTCGAGACTTGTGTTATGGGATACTAACTCAACGATACTATATTTATAATAGATGCATATATAGATAAACATCCAAGGCCCAGGCCAATCAGGAAATGATCGTTTTCCATCATGACCTGGCCGGGGTTCGAACCTGGGGCCTCCACGTCGCAAGCAGGCGTGTTGACCGCTGCGCCACGGAGGACGACAATGTTTATGTTTGTTTACTATGTATTATACCTTAGCCGGCTATTAATATTGTAACATATAATTGTTTTTTGTCCCAAATATATAAAATAAAATGTATCCATTTTTCGTCAAAGTATAGCTTTTCTATAGGTACACAGTTTTCTAGTATAAACGGACTTAATTTATGAAATGGCACGAAGTTATTTCCCACAACAATAAACAATAATACCAAGAAAGTTAGATAAAATACAGCACATGACAGTCGCCTACATAAAATTTGCTGGGGCGATGTATGTGGCCGGGTACATCGTTGCAACGCAATGTATTCGTGCGCAGACGATGTAGCATCGGGGCGCTGTAGGTAAAATGGCGCGCTTCAAAGGACTTGTCGCGACAATATTCGCTGGAGTGGTCATACCTACGTCACTTCAGTGTCGTCCAGACTTTGATGTAGGACTGACGTTCTTTTTGCATATTTTTTTACATTGTTTTTGTTTTATTTGTTTTGTAAACTAAATAATAATTTATTGACATATAATGCAAAGCCACTGCTTCCTCCATCGTCTCGGCCGCACAACTAAACAACGAATATAACTGAATCTTCGCCCGCCAATGAGACAAGAACATCGTGTATGTCCAACAACGGATATTTTGCGCGCCAACGCGACACGAATCTTCGCCTGTTAATGTAGCCCCGGCATTTAACGAACGTTAAACATCATCAAAGTTACGTTAACGGACGTAACTTTTTGACGTACGTATGTTACGATAACCAACCGTTTGAAACAACCCGCCCTAGTAACTGATCAGAATGACAGAAGGATCAACTTCTGGTTAATAAAAGTCTGGAATGCCTTTCTGCTCCACCCAGAGCAAGAAAGGTCAATTAATCATTTTCTATCCGCAGAAATGGATTAAATTTTTAATTTATTGGTGTCAATTGCAATTCAATAAAATATACTTAACTCTTAATTTCATTCAGTTAGAGTCCCATTTCGTAGGATATGTAAAGTTTAGAAGAGAAATGTAAAGTGACGACTTTCTTGGTTCAGCGATCTCCTTGGGGACTTGACCGAAATATTCTGTAAATGACCTTTCATCTTTAAATGCGGAATAGTCCGTGGCTACGCGGTAACTACGTCGAGATAAGATTGAAGTCAAATAAAAATGTAGGAAAAAGCAAGTCATAAATCGACTTGCTTTTAAGAAGCTTTAGTTCACATGTGGGAGTGGTGAGAGGGCGCGAAACGCCGCCGGGGTATAACTCCGCTGCCGCGAGAAATCGCGGTACAGCGAAAAGAGTCCGACAAGATCTCATGGCGACATGGGGCGCGGCGACAACGCAGCGCTGAACATGACACAACAGTGGCGGTAACTCCCCTCTTTTGCCGGTGCCCGTACATTCCGCTTGACGCTGGTCCTCACCGGACACGCCTGTTTCGGCAGGCTACTAAGGCGGGGATTCCTAATAAGGCGGGAGGAAACACCAGGGTGTGTGACCACTGTGGGGATCGCCCTGAGGATACGGTGGAGGTCTACTCGGCTTGGGCAGAGCACAGCCGGGTCCTCATATATCCATTGCATGATTTAATTCCCCCATCTCCGTTCCATCATCAGACGACCCATCGTACGGCGAGTACCACTCTTACGTTGTTGACACCACAACGACCTGAACGAAGCGTTTCGTCTCTTCCTTTATACCGCGTACATCGAGGGACTGGAACATTTTGCTAGCGGCGGTATTTCCGTCGGATAGTCGAATTACAATTTAAGTGTATTAAAGCTAGGGTGAATAGGCTCTTAATAAACTAGCACGGTTTACTATCAACGACTGTATCACTGTTTACCATCAGGCAAGATTGCGGTCAAGCTCTAGTTTATTACTTACTGATATTACTGATATTATAAATTTGAAAGTGAGTTTGTTTGTTTGTTTGTTCTGCTTTCACGCCGTAACTACTGAACCGATAGCTATAAAATTTTGCAGACGTAATATTAGAAGTCCGGATTAAATAATAGGGTACTTTTGATCCCGGAAAAAAAGATATTCCCGAGGGAAATCTAAAAAGCGCGATATAACCGAACACCATGCGGGCGAAGAAAGCTAGTAATTTATACAATATGTTAAGAAAACCCTATCCGACCCGTAAGGATAGTAAAGGTTAGGTAAACACTTGACCAAATATAATATAAAATGTTACATAATCATCATAGTAACAATACTAATGAATTTTGAAATAATCGTTTTTTCCGGGAATTAATTCCAATTTCCCCGAAATTTGGTAATTTTTAAAAAGTGACAACACCGGTATTGTTATAAGCGAATAGCGACGCGACCACGTCACAGGTGCCGCGTGCCCTGCCCCCCGCCGCCGGCGGAAGGGGTTGTTTACCGCACATGTATTAAGTTACCTCTTTTTGCGAAATAATATTTAATTTATTAGGGGGATTTTTTTTTAAGTTTAGCCTGTCTTTGTGGGCATTAGTAGAATCAGTTATCGATACCTAACAATACCTACACGGATCGGACAGGGCTTTCTTTACATATTGTATATATAAAAAAAAAAAAAAAACTCCGTGCTGTTACTAAGCAATCGGATCCAGAAAGGTAATTACGTAACACACCATCCGTAGCAACGAGTATCATTTTGACAATTCAACAACATATATAGTGTTATTATGAGCAATGGATTAGCAAAATGCTTCAGAACGAGTCAAATTGATAGTAATAGTGTTTTACGCAATTAGGATACAAGCCCTAATTGATTACGTAAAGACCTTATACGAGATAGATATACCATGACAGTTTTATCGCAAGTTATACATATGTGTGACATACATCGAGCATGTGACAAATTAGCTTAGACTTATCAACCCGCGGCTTCACTTGGCACGCAAAATTGTAATCACTTAGTGGCCTGTCTACAATCATTGTAATGGTGCGCCTACAGCTAGTATAACAACAATTACTAGTTTACAACACAAACAACAATGGTGTAACAACAATTTCAATTTTATTATTTCTACGCAATTTCATATTTAGGTCAAGTTCAACAGCGATTATGTGATTGTACTACTGTATAGTCTGTTATGGAGCGGGCTATGTTGGGCGTCTCTCTGAAGGACCGCATCAGAAATGAGGTGATCCGACAGAAGACCACAGTCACCGACATAGCTGAGAGGATTAGCAAGCTGAAGTGGCAATGGGCTGGTCACATATGCCGCAGGACCGACAACCGTTGGGGTAAACGAGTCCACGAGTGGAGACTGCGTATCGGCAAACGTAGCGTGGGACGCCCTTGGGCGAGATGGAGCGACGACATCAAAAAGGTGGCTGGTAGTGGCTGGCGGAGAACTGCTCAGGATCGAGCTTGTTGGCGTGCCATGAAGGAGGCCAATGTCCAGCAGTGGACGAATAGGGGCTGATGATGGATAGTCTGTTATAAAAAGCATTTGAAAATAATGTAAACAATCTCTAGCGCACGCTCACTGCTGCGCTGCAAAGATTAGATGACATGTACAAAAGACAGTTTGGTTCATCATCATCATCGTAAACCTTTTTATCGTCCCACTGCTGGGCACAGGTCTCCTCTCATACAAAGAAGGATTGAGTGTAATCACCACGCTTGCTCAATGCGGGTTGGCGATTTCAGACTTAAAGTCCAGGTTTCCTCAAGATGTTTTCTTTCACCTTCAGTCATTGGTGTACAAGATATACTTAGAAAGTACTTATGAATTTAATGAAATTATGTGTTTAAGGGGTTTATTTATAAACGATTATTAAAGTGACGTTAAAACGTCAAAAATGTATGGTTGTACAGTCACTAATCACTAACTTAAACTTTAAGCAACTTTTATGAATAAGGGGGAAAAACTGAGATGAAGTGAACGTGGAGTGAGTTGTCATTCTAACAAATGCAGTCTTAGCTCACTTTTCATAAGTTTTCATTGTGAGTGGTGACAGAATCGATCGGTTGATATATGAGTTATGGATTGTGTCTTCGAACCCAGATAGACCTTGTATGTTGTGTAAATTAATTTGAACCAACTTCAGTTGTTTTCGAAATCTGAACAAAAATTCGAAGACAACTGACATGTGACACCAACTCGCACTGTGGATTATGACCCACTCCTATATAGTTACCACTGTTGGGATATAGGCCTCCTCTTTGTGAGAAGGAGTGGGCTGTAATCCACCACTTGGATCCAGTGCGTGTTGTAAATGTAGTTCTATTTTGTAAATCAAATCAAATCATTTATTTCGGAAAATATCAATAGGTTTTACACAAGTCAAATGTACAAGATAAATTAAAAACACAAACTTATAAACAAAATACATGACGGGGTAAATCGTCAGGAAGGCGGGGCCGAAGTTCCGGATAGTTGAGGTTTCTTCTCATCCGCATGAGCATCCATTGTTAAACCTTTACTTCGTTGAATATCACAGGCTCGCACACGCACTTAACGGACAGACTACCGACACGTCTACTCTCGCCCGTAGCTCTCGTAAGAATCACCGACGTGGTGCGCTCGAGACAGTGTTATCTGTTTGACAGTGACAGTGTTGTCTGTGGTCAATGATAAAACGCATACACTACATCCATCGTGGGCGGTATTTGGAGAAATCGTTGAACAATAACTATAGTGTGAAGTTCGATTCTTATTATTTTAACTGTACAGACACTGAGTTCATTTTTATATTTAGGGATTACAATGAAAAACAAAAAAAAAAAAATCTCAGGGTCAAGGAAAACAAATCTCAGATTAAACAAAACAAAGAAAAAACAGGCCACTGAGTTTTGAGTATGACCAACCCACTTGATCGAAGCTTGAGCAAAGAATGCCCAGCGCCAACGGTCCATTCGCTCCATGGTGTTACCCGCTCTTAATAAAAATCATAATTTATCCGAACACCGACCAATTTATCGACTTCAAAAAATAGAATAGTAATTTACGTTCAATTGATACTGATACGATAAAACAGATCAAAATATTCAAAATTAACCAGTCACGCGCCGTCAGATATATAATTAAAAAAAAAAAAATAACAACAACAACCTATGTCTGCCGCAGCATTTCTGGATGTAAAGATAATCCAGTCGGCTGGCAATCATCGCGAGGACGGTGTTGTCGCTGCCCCGCACTCTGTGCACCAGAGACGCGCACCGCTTACGCATTGTGGCGTGAAAGCAGTCGGCACGAGCCTCTGCGAACATGCCCGAGGCGCTGCAGTGGCGGGGCAGCCTCAGCACCGCCCTAAACGCATTATTGAACTGGACGCGGAGGGCGCTGTATGCTGCACGAGTATAATCAGCCCACAGGCTGCACGTGTAGAGGGACGTACAGTGAGCTCTCATCATCATCATCAGCCCCTACTCGTCCACTGTTGGACATAGGCCTCCTTCATGGCACGCCAACAAGCTCGATCCTGAGCAGTTCTCTGCCAGCCACTACCAGCCACCTTTTTGAGGTCGTCGCTACATCTCACCCAAGGGCGTCCTACGCTACGTTTGCCGAGACGCGGTCTCCACTCGAGGACTCGTTTACCTCAACGGTTGACGGTCCTGCGGCATATGTGACCGGCCCAGCAGCGCAGTGAGCTCTAAAGAGCGTTATCTTTATCTCCCTCGAACAACGCACAAACCTACGCACTATCATATTACCGCTAACAACGGCTTAAAGTCAAACGCAAAACGAATAGTGTTTGATGGTACCGTATGAAATAGGTCGACCCTTGTCTGTATATTGCGAATTCCGCTAGTCTATGTACTAGTTAGGTAAACCGCTTGTTTACTTTCTGCGCAATACTGCTTAATACGAAATATGTAGCCACTTGTTTTTGTAACACACCCACTGGTTTATTCGATAATTTATAAAAGTCACCAATGAAAAGATGTCCTTGGCTTGGATTGGTTTTATTAAATTGAGGGAAAGTATTTTAGTATACAAAAAATGGAACAAACAGGGATTTATTAACCGAATCCTCTTTCACCGTTGGCGATAAAAATAACATATTTTTACTATAATAATAGATTGTCTTCCCAAATGATAAATGATAGGATGTCGGCCATAGTCATGACAATAATTACATTCAAGGGTACCGTAATTTAATTAAAGGCCACGTGGCTAGTCTGTTTGCACAATTTTGGTAATACCGATTATTAATTTGGACAAGTATAATAAACCATCTCTTGAGATTTTAAAAAAATTATATTTTGTATTATTCTTATCTTGATTTTTTTATTATTTTGTTGGAGTAAGTGGTAACAAAATTGTAGTAAAACTGAAAGCACGTAGCACCATAAAAAGTTTCTACGAGCTTTATTTTTTCGTAGCATTACTGCTACGGCGCTACGTCACTTCTCTTTTTTCGTAGCGCTACTGCTACAGCGCTACGCTGGTTTTAAGGTGATATTTTTATTTGACAAAACTGCTTATGTAGTAACTGAAAAAGTATTTTCATTTTGTGGAAAATCATTGTTTGTTTCAAATATCAATCAATGTGTTTGTATTATGTTATAATCCCAATTAATTCTTCAAAAATCCTTATTAATTTCGTAAAGTAGGTACCTAAGTTTTAATTGAAACTGATGTCGGCAACTTATAAATGGATTATGCCTACTACTTTTACTTCAAACTAGGTGGATGGTGTTTGTATTAAGTTATAATCTTAAATCAGCGTGAGAGTTAACAGATAAGCCCAGAAGTAGTAAAATCGTGGTAAAACCGAGTATGTCACATCTTAATTAGTATAATATACTCTATGGTAGGTAAACAACAGGTAATATATGAAGACGTCAGCTGCGGTTTTACACACAATTTCCCGGCAAAGACTCTTTAATATCTTTAGAATTAGGTGAATTTTCTGCCACATCTATCTGTTATTTAATGTTAGGTAATGTTCAATGGAGATCTGACACACAATTGATACGAAAATTTTATTATAAGGTTAAAAAAATATTGGGACAAGTATAAGTCGTACCGCTGTTTCCGTACAACCCAGAGAGAACAGATAGAGGGTTAGTAAGTTTAAATTATTAAAAGTGTAAGTATATTATTATTTATACATATATTTTTGGAATACATATTTATAATATATTTTTTTACCTTGTTTGGTATCGGGCTTAGAATAGTAGCAACCCATATCCTCCTGTGGGTATCGTAAGAGGCGACTAAGGGAACTCTCACCAGGGAATATCAAATTACTGCGATCTCCACCCCGCCTGCCAAGCGTGGGGATTATGGCAAACCCTCCCAATGGAATAAAAACCTTGGGGGATGCCTTTGTCCAGCAGTGGACCTCTATAGGCTGAGGAGAAGAAGATATTTATTTTAAACGTTGTCCCACACTAGGAATTTTTCTTGTATCGCGGGTATGTTTACTAACATATAAAGCCACATACAGAAACAGTCAGACCTGGAACATCTAATTCTAGGCCATGCAAATACTTGTTCAGTGCAGGAATCGAACCCGCGCGCCGCGCAGCATTGGATTACTCAGTCGCTGCGCCAATAGTATCGTCACTTTCAACTAAAACATCGTTTGTAACAAAAAACAATATCTGTGCTATAAGACGTTGCTTTGTACCAAATTTCAAGATTTTGAGTTCACGGAAAGGGTTTTGATTCTCTTGCGAGTTTCGAAAATTTGCAACACAAAAGCTGTATCTTTTCATTAGATTGGCTTAAAAGTCTGAGTTTTTCTCTACTCTAAGGCAACAGTAGACCTGAGCATTTGCGCGTTACTGATACCTTTATGCGTTCCTGGGAAAAAGGGTATGTACAGACAGATAGATGGTCGGGAGAACAACAAAGTGATCGTTTAAGAGTTCCGCTTTTTCCTTTCGACGCTTTTCGAAGCGTAAAAGCGCCCAAAAATCAGTAATTTAGACTTTCATATCAATTCGCTTAAGTAAATGGAACTTTTTCTCCCTCGAGACACTATACATTTACTCCATCATTACTGTAAAAACATTTAAGGAGAAACAAGCAAGTGCACTCTAAAACGCATTTACGGGGCTCTGTTGCATGCTACTGTGTAATAGAAATAAAGATTGTAAACACAAACAAATGAAGGATTGGAGAATTAATATGGCAAACAGAAAAGGCAACTTACGCTATAATCTGAACAAAAATAAAAGAAATATAAAAATAAATCACGAATGTTAACATAATATAGTTATTGTGGACATAAATGTGAAACCGTCTTTATTATATTATCACATATTTTAGTTTCAATCAGTTATTTAGAACTCTAAATAATTTATTTAAAACACCGCTTCAAAAGTTTTATTGTTAACTAGCGGCCGCCAGCGACTTCGTTCTGGTGATTTAGTTATGCTCCGCTCCTATTGCTCGCAGCGTGATGTTGTATAGCTTAAATCCTTCCTAGATTAATGGGCTATCCAATGCAAAAAGATTTTTTCAAATAGGACCAGTAGTTCCTGAGATTAGTGCGTTCAAACAAACAAACAAACTCTTCAGCTTTATATATTAGTATAGATTAATAATAATAATGTCGTGGTGGCCTAGTGGTTAAAACACCAGCATCAGCACCATCTCAAGCATGAATGGTTCGATTCCAGGTCAGGCAAGTACCAATGTAACTTTTCTAAAGTTATATGTACTTTCTAAGTATATCTTGGACACCAATGACTGAAGGTGAAGGAAAACATCTTGAGAAAACCTGGACTTTAAGTCTGAAATCGCCAACCCGCATTGAGCAAGCGTGGTGATTACGCTCAATCCTTCTCTGTATGAGAGAAGACCTGTGCCCAGCAGTGGGACGATAAAAAGGTTGATGATGATGATAGATTAACAGTAAAACTTTTAAAGCGGTGAGCGCTATTTAGATTTCTTATTTTAATTTGTGGAGATAACGTTGTCTGTGATATATCTCTAAATCTATACTAGGTAATATATAAAGCTGAAGAGTTTGTTTCTTTGTTTGAACGCGCTAATCTCAGGAACTACTGGTCGGATTTGAAAATTATTTTTGCGTTGGATAGCTCATTAATCCGTGGAAGGCTTTAGGCCGTATAACATCACGGCTGCGACCAATAGGCTGAGCATAACTACCTCCACGCGAACGAAGTCGCTGGAGGCCGCTAGTAGGCAGATATTTATTGAGCAACCTTGCTTAGCAGCTTTTTTAGTCTGCCTGTAACAATACTATGTAGCTTGTGTACTATACGTATAAATAACATAACATACGAATGAATTAGTGAACATCAAAATAGAACAATGATGGATACTTTTTGGTTTTAGTTACTTAAAATGTGCCAATTTAGTTTTGCTTGTCGTTGTCGGTTTTAGCATTATTTATTAGTCTATATTTTTCACAACGCTAGGAGTCTTTAAGATGGATTGGGCTGCAATCTGCCATGCGGGCGGATGTCGCAAGTTTCCAGTGTTTGATTCCAGAACATGTCCGTTTCTACAATGTTTTTCATCACCATTTTTAAATTAAAAATAATTTAGAAGTAAAGTGCCTGACTTGGTTCGAACTCATGACCTTGTAACATCATCAACCTATTATCGTCCCATACAGAGAAGGATTGAGCGTGATTATAACTCGCGCAGATAAAGAAAAGATCTGAAAATGGCGGCGGATACTTATGGTACGGTTGACAAAACATGCCATTGTTTAATCACAAATCAAATGCTAAGATAGTAAAATGTCAAATTTACGTTGTAAATATTGTTATTTACAACGTAAATTTGACATTTTACTTGTTTGTTGTTATGTTTGTTTTTATTGTTGTTTTTCTTGAGTTTGATTGTTCAAACTCAACAAAAACAATAATATCAACAAAAACAACAAAATAACAGAGACTTTAACGGAACGAAATTAACGATAACTCGGAATGCAATGAGTACATCAAAGTAGCTTGGAAAGCGAATCCTGAATTCCTGATCGACGATTTTTTTGCAGCGCTTACTTCACTGTGTGAGTATAGACAGCGATAGAGAGTGAGTGAGAACGCATGCGAGCGGACGCCATTTACAGATCTTTTCTTTAACTGCGCGAGTTTTACCACGCTTGCTTAATGCGGGTTGGCGATTTCAGATTTAAAGTCCAGATTTCCTCAAGATCTTTTCCTTCCCTTCAGTCATTGGTGTCCAAGATATACTTAGAAAGTACATATAAATTTAGAAAAGTTACATTGGTACTTGCCTGACCTGGAATCGAACCCGCGCACTCATACTTGAGAGGCTGGTGTTTTAACCACTAGGCCACCACGACATTTGACCTTGTAAACTATAAATTAATTATGAACTTATAAATTTGTGATTCGGGGATGTTACGCTATTGGGCCACCATTGCTCGTATGATTGTAGTTTCGTAAAGATGTTTAGTTTCCGATTCTTCATTCTATTTATGGTCATGCTTACTACACGTGTTACCTGTATCGATTGCTAAAATGACAACACCGACATCATTTTTGAATATGATCGAAAATTATGCTAAAAGTTTACTTGGAAGCCGGACCGACCCAGTAATGGCAAAAACAATGAGAAACGTGACCGCTATACAATGCCAAGCTCAAAATGTTAATTAATTTCCTTCAAAAGTAAGTACCTAAGTTTTAATTGAAACTGATGACGGCAAACTTACAAATGGATTATGCCTATTACCATTACTTCAAACTAGGTGGACGGTGTATTGAACGAACTAAATACAGTAGACCCTCTTTAATCCGGGACTGCGCTAATCCGTAACTCCAGTAATCCAGCGCTCTCAGATGGGCGTTCTCAGGGAACCATGTTGAGACATGGTATATAATATGTACTTCTATAAACAAACAAATGCCGATCGGTCAAGTAGACTCTGATTTCGTGTGTCGCGAATATCTATTGTTTTAGTGTTATTCTCAACGTTGCGGTTTTATATATCTGGGCGGATGCCCTTCATCATCAGTATCAGCCATGTCTTCAATAAATTGTAATGTGGTTGGTATCAAGAAATAATCACAAAAGTCACAATAAAAAGCTATTTAATCTCACAAAATATCTTCCTTATTGAAATTACTAAAATCCATTCACCAGTAATTATAAAATCACTTAGTCTATCACTTTTAATCAGTTTTAAAACTTTAAGGCACAAGATTACTCGGAACAATAGCCGTTGACGTTCAAACCAAAAGTGACATTCAACATGGCCACGCCACGACGCTCCGCCAGACTGACAGTTGTCAAATCTCGTTCCGATGTATTTCTTAAAAGCGGCGCGCTAGCGACGGGCCTATAAATATATATTTTAATAAACACCGGATTATTGGAACATTATAGTATCTATATATGTATGTACTATCATTATTTTTTACTAATCCGGCACAATCCTAGTCTGCTATCTGCCGGATTAACGAAAGTCTACTGTAAGTCTGAAAATGTCAAATGAATGGGTCTTTGTAAACCTTGAGGAAACCTGTCTAGCCACATACATTTAGTTGAGAAACTACAAAAATGATCCGACCGACACCCACTTCATACCTCTCTCAAAGAATAACAGTTATGATTTGAATATACAAACAGTTTATGTTATGGTCTGACCATCAAGAGGTGTTGATCATCACATCCTTACTTCGGCGGAGCAATTCTCTTAATCTAAGAACGTCCACAATCTCATCTCAACTCAGCAACATCTTCAATTTCCTTGCATTTTGATTATGTTTGTTATAATTTGATTGTCGCTAAAATGAGACTGCGACTGGATTTTGAACGTTTTTAATTACCAGAATTGGCTTTCTGTTAGCGTGACAATTCTGCTAGCCAATAAAGATAATTTTTATAAATCATGCTTTGTGTTGAAAATAATCAGGTTTTATATTATTCATGCAATTTTGCCAAATATTACCAAGGCTTGCAAATATTTGTGTAGTGAAAGCATAACCTCAAAATTAGACGAGTACACACTTTTACTCATTAAAATCCCTGGTGAATACATATGTAAAAATAAGAGTATAGCTAATCGTGTTACTGAATCTGAAACTGCTGCGTGCCCTTTATACCTGGGGCTTTTATTTAGGTGCCTAATAAGTTTTTAATTGTTTACATTTCCGTTTTAACGATATTTTTGCTTTTCTGGTATTTTGTCGTGACTAGCTGGCATATGCTGCATAATTTTATTGTTGTTGTGTTTTCTTGTGTTCATTACTATACATAGTTTATTCGTCGTGTTCCGGCATGATGTCTGGTGAAGCCGTACGGAGGATGGGTCTGAGCAGTTGTGTTGCGATGTACGTGCCGGGTACGATGCGCGAAATGTTGTTGTGTCGGGAGTTTGGTTGTGGAGGGCCTCCAGATCAATATCCCTCTGGCGCAGCATCGTTGGTCGTGTTGTTGGGTTTAACATTGCATCACCGCGCACAACTGCCGTCTTCCTTCCTATTTACTCGGTTCTTTTGAGTGAGTAGGCTTAATAAACTAGCACGCTTTACCATCAACGATTGCATCACTGCTTACCACCAGGCGGGATTGCAGTTAAGCGCTAGATTGTAAATTATAAAAAAAAACATAGTATTGTATAAAGTCATGTGTTTTTTTAATGAACAGACAGCTGTGCTGCTGTGGAGTTTGTTCTGTCACTTCTTCCTAGTGAAAGCACTAGGAAGTGGCGAAGGGTCACAGCATTTGTGGGAGGACTGTCTTGGCGGTAATACTAGTTTTTCTGCCTGCGGCTTCGCCCGCGTGGAGTTCGGCTATATCGCGCTTTTTAGATTTCCCCTGGAACATCAAATTTTTCCGATAAAAGGTAGCCTATGTTCTTTCTCAGGTCCAAAGATTGTCTGTGCCAAATTTCATCAAAATCGGTTGAGAGGTTTAAGGGAAAGCGTAACAGACAGACAGACAGACAGACAGACAGACAGACAGGAGTTACTTTTCGCATTTATAATATTATATACTAGTATGGATTGACGTCCAAGTGCTGATTGTTAGACTAATTTGAATAAATGACATTGCATTTTGATTTTGCTTAATCTGATGAGGCTTTAAAAAGCAGGGGATTGTCAATTTTTTTTTGTTACTGACGGTGCAGTTGAATACGATACTTTTAAAACAGGTTTGTATACAGTTACATCTATAAAATTTATTTAAATTTGTTGAAAGGTAAAGGAATTTTGGTTCATGTATAAAAAGCATTCCTGTTCTTGCTAGAGTTTTTCAACTTTTGCTAAATTACTGCAAAGAAACATTCCGTATGCAAATTGTGATTCCCTAGTAGGGGCCTTACAAGAGGATTTTACTGGCTATCTCAATGGTAGGGAGTCTTAATGTGTTGTGGGCAAAAACTGTGTTGTTTTAGTCAGCGAGCCTGATATAGAGTACCCCTAAGCTAGGCTAGGCTACCTATAGACTTGCACAGATGGATGGAACAAGTCAACCAGATGGATCAAACAAGACGTCTAAAAGGAGTTTCGCAATAGCTATCTAGTTCAAGCTGCTATTTTTTTAGTAACATGATTAGGCGGATTAACCACTCAACAAGCCACGTGACAGGGCGCAGATGACTCGCGTTTTTTTATCCGGCTTAAAAAAAGGAGGAGGTTGAAAATTTGCTTTTTCGTTATACGTACAAATTCAATAAAAACTCTCTCTCGCGCTTCGATTTTTTGTCACTTTAACGTGCCTCGTCGCGCGGCGCGTTATATCTTATATCAATTTTCATAAGTAAATGGAACTTTTTCTCCCTCTAAGCAATATACATTTACTTCATAATTAATGTCCATCCAATATTTAAGGAGAAATAAGCAAGTGCACTCTAAAACGCATTTACAGGGCTCTGTTGCACGCTACTCTGTAATAAAAATAAGGATCGTAAACACAAAAAAATGAATGGTTGAAGAATTAGAAAATATGGCAAACAGAAAAGGTAACTTGCGTTATAATATGAACAAAAATAAATAAATGATTTTTAACATAACATCGGTATTAAGGACAGAAATGTGAAAACGACTTTATTACATCATCATACGTTTTAGTTTCCTGTATTATAGTGTCACATGGCCGCGGACAAGCATGGTACATCGTT
>JADWQK010001903.1:0-69657 GCA_017933935.1 Sesamia nonagrioides
TAGTTTTGGCGTGAAAACCGGACAGACAGACAGACAGAGACACTTTTGCATTTATAATATTAGTATGGATAATCTTCAAAAACAAAACAAAATTATAGTTTCTTTCGAAATAAACAAACTAGGCACTTATAAAATAGTTTCATAAATTATTGTTTTATATTATTTTACAATTAATTTTACAAAATCCACTTCTGAAGCTTTGTTTATCTAAAGAAAGAAACTCCATTATACTATACGAAAGACAATGCAAAAGAGATTAATGTTTATAGAACTCATGTTTAAATTAAATAGAATAAAACTATAAATTACTTATTTAAGCCACGAAAATAAAATTTAAGAAATGACAACGCATCCAACGTCTCTTCTGAAAGCATATTGCTTCTTCATACAGCCTCGATGGAAGTTGGAGGAATTCTCAATTTTTTTTTATACCTAAGTCTTCGTCTTTTTTTTCGATCAGTTTCTTTATATGCTTCTGGATTTATAGTTTTCAAACTGTTTTCTATTTCGTTCTGAAGCTTTTCTTTCAATATTAAATTAGTTTTACTTTTTGTATTCGTAGGTTCAATGTTCAAGTCATTTTCGTCATTATCACTGTTTTCAAACTTTTCAGTTAACGTAAACATTACCTGTCTATTTATTGTCATCTTGCTTAGATTTGAAAATAACTCCTTTACATCACTATCAGTCACTAAATTGTTACTCTTAGTCTTCGCTCCTATGTATAGGATTCCTTGGATACATAGTTTAATACTCCACCTAACTCATTTCGTGGGCAATCTAGAAGCCAAAAAGTCATTGTCATAAAATTCTAGAAGAAAAAGAAACTTGAGTGTCCATCCATTAATTGAAATTATTAGCAATTATGTCCGGGCTAAAATATAACCGGAATCCCGGGATCCCGGATAAACGAATCCTCTACTCATGGCATATGAGCCAATTTGCGTTGAGGAATTATGATTACTAAAATAGTTAAAATAAGATTGAATCTTGTGCAGCGGTCAATTCGGTTAATGAGTCGTAGTGATGATGGCTTACCGGATGGATGCTACAGCGGACCCCAGACTCCAAAGCTGAAAGAGCTTCGGATGCGACTGGGATTAACGCTGAGTTGATGATGAGTGATGATGGCTTACTACGAGATGCCGAGCCATGCCATGGCACATCAAGAGTGATCCCTAACTAGTTCTTTTTTTTATAAATATTATATTTACAAAAAGATAACATTCTGGGCAACGGCTCACGCGTCTACGGTCTTGAGGAAAACACTCTAGTTTCAGATTAATTCAATTCACAAAACAGCATCCATTCAGTAACTGCAATCAGTGTCTAATGCCTTAATCTGAATAGGAGTCTGTCACGTAGACGGTATCAGACTGAATTTACAATATAATAGCTTCGCAAGAGTTAATTGTAGGATTCCGACTAATCTGCCTCTCTGACACCGCTGGGGTCCTGACACGAACACCAGGATTAATTTAGTTTTGTTGAGGCGATAAGGAAGCCTTTCGAAGTAGCAGTGTAGTCGAGAAGTAGAAAAAATATTTGGTGAAAAAGTAAGTTTTATTGACATTAAACTACCACTGTTCTTCTATAAATATCTATATCTACCAGTGAGAAATTTAAAAAGCTACTAAATTTTTGTGAAACATTCCCGAAGAACGCTTTCTACGATGACCTCTCTTGCTGCCCGCATCTATTTTTTTCCGCACCTTCACCAGGTTATCGGTCCACCTTGTTAGGGGCCTCCCTATGCTGCATCATCCGGTACCTGGCCGCCACTCCAGAACCTTACTGCCCCATCGGCCATCGGTTCTACGAGCAATGTGCCCCGCCCACTGCCACTTAATTTTAGCAACTCGAAAAGCTTTGTAGGTGAATTTCGTTCTTCTGCGGAGCTCCTCATTTCTGATAAAAATATCTTTATAATAAACTCTTAAAGTCGTGGTGACCTAGTGGTTAAAACACCAGCCTCTCAAGTATGAGTGCGCGGGCTCGATTCCAGGTCAGGCAAGTACCAATGTAACTTTTCTAAAGTTATATATACTTTCTAAATATATCTTGGACACCAATGACTAAAGGTGAAGGAAAACATCTTGAGGAAACCTGGACTTTAAGTCTGAAATCGCCAACCCGCATTGAGCAAACGTGGTGATTACGCTCAATCCTTCTCTGTAGGAGAGGAGACCTGTGCTCAGCAGTGGGACTGTAAAAGGTTGATGATGATGATGAAACTCTTAAAGTAGGTGTACTTATTTTAAACTCAATTTTTAAATAATTCAATGTTTCGAGTTGCCCCAACTTGCTGTAAATACGAGTACGAATTCTACACTATTTGGCATGCTGAGTACTAATTCCTTAGCATATACTGAGGAATGTTCTCTCATTCAAGTGCCTTTTTATGAAGTGTGATTGAAATTATATATCGGCATCAAACACATTTGCCAAGCTCATCTCTAGCATGTTGATTAACTTGATTTGATTTGGACCTTTGATGAATTCCCACGTCTTGATGGCACTCACCAAAATAACTGTATGACCGGCTGTTACCATGCATTTATAAAGAATGCTGTGTCGCCGATCTTAACCAAATATGAACTACACGACGAGCTAGACCATATCCATTCAGATTCTGTACCCTAATTGTATAACACAATATTACTATCAATTGCAAAAATAACGAAGCATATTGCTAAAGAATATGTCAGCTTAAAACGTAAATAACGTAATGAATGTTGTTGAACTGTTAAAATGAAACCAATTGCTACTGATAGTGTTTTACGTAATTAGCCTGCGGCGTGGCAATTGTGTAACATATTATAAATCGGAATTAATTTCATTTTGACAGTTCAACAACATTCATTTTTACGTTTTCGAAGTTATCAAGCAATGGTTCAGAAATTAGCTTCCAAATGATACAGATTCCGATTAATAGTCTGTTACGCAATCAGGGTGCTGGTTTATGGTTGTCATTTCCTATCGGCATTAGCACCGTGCAGCCATCTGATGTAGGTAATACTGGCCTACAAGTTATCTCAAGAACTTCCACTGCATGGAACTTTTTCTTCGAAACGTGCTAATATGAAGAACTTGTCGAAGTGAGGAAACTGGTTCAACTAAAACAAAATGCAAAATCTCAGAAATAAAACGCTCAGTAAATAATAGTTCAAAAAGATTCGTAATGTAGTATCAAAGCCTTTCATGACGTTTTAATCTTTATGATAGTAACAAAAAACTAGATAAGAAAAAGAAAATTGCAACTACGAACGTAAGGATCCCTTGCGGAATACTTTAATTTTCTTAAAGCTTTTAAAGAAAAGTGTAGTTTAGCAACCTCAATACATTTATTCGGTATCCTTAACTACATTACGATGAAAGAAAATACGTAGATGAGGATCCTAGAGAAATAAGACACTATTTCTTATCAGAGCTTAGGTTATAAAGAAATATTGCGCTTTTAACCTGATTTAAAAATAAAGATGAAACGGTAGCAATAGTAAGGTTACGAAGAAACTATGTTTGATTTTTTTTGGGTTATAAACGACTATTGAAATGAACATTAAGGAGTTCAAGACAGGGACATAAATGAATTCTTGTCTTGAAATGTAATGTTCGATTATGTTGTACTGAGTAATAGGTGTGTGTTACCAGTGATGACTTACGGAACTGAAACATGGTCGCTCACAATGGGCCTCATGCGAAGGCTCAAAGTCACATGATGTTCCCGACCGATTTCGGCCACGGCGACCACTTCGTCTCCTAGCCGATGATTTGGCGCTCATGCGCCCGAAGATGGCTTATGTAGCCTAACTTGGCGGCGAAACTTCGTGCACACTGAGGGCACGTAAGCACGCCATCGACGTAGTTGTATGTGATGGCAGCAGGTGGGCGAGCCTTTAATTGTTCGCGTTTGGCATCAAGCTACTTTCTCGTACTTGTCCGTACACCATTCTGCGCCATTCTGACCGTTTTGCTGCCAAACGCTCCCATTCAGAGGGTTCTATATTGCATCTCTTCATGTGTCGTTTTAAGACATCCTTGAACTGGAGGAGTTGTCCGCCATGCTTTCGCTTGGCCTCCTCCAGCTCGGAGAAGAAGATGCGCTTCGCCACTCTTTCGTCCGCCATGCGTGATACGTGTCCACACCACCGAAGCTGTCGATGCATTAAATAAGCCTACCTACCTACCTATATGCCACCAACATTGGCTCGTTGCAGGAATTCGGTATTTCGCACTCTGTCAGACCATTTGATCTTCATAATGGATCGGAGACATTTAAGGTGAAAAAGATCTAGAGTACGTATGTGGTGGCGGTACACACACCATGTCTCAGCGGAATATAGAAGGTTTGGCAGCACATACAGAGCCTACAGCCCACACAGCACATACAGCCTTATACAGAGTGGTGCTGACAGTACGACAATAAATTAAACATCGTGTAACTCTACATATTGTCAGACTACCCATAAAAAATCATATAAATATTTCCATTAGTTTAGTCACAGGAAATTATTTTTCATTTTTCACATTTTCTACATGATGTACATGCTCATAAGGAAGCGCATACAGCTTAATAACCGCCGCATCCAGCGGTACTAAACTTTAATAATAATGGCGCGAAAAAGCAAGTCGATACAGGAACGCGCTGTCGCCCGCTGATCGGAGGTCATTGAACCAATATTTTAAAGGATGTTCTATTCCGTTTGCAATTTTATGCGATTTAGTTTGTTTGAAATTTTCATTTTTAGGGTTCCATACCTCAAAAGGAAAAAATGGAACCCTTATAGGATCACTTTGTTGTCCGTCTGTC
This sequence comes from Sesamia nonagrioides, assembly GCA_017933935.1. Classification (NCBI taxonomy): domain Eukaryota; kingdom Metazoa; phylum Arthropoda; class Insecta; order Lepidoptera; family Noctuidae; genus Sesamia; species Sesamia nonagrioides. The sequence continues at coordinate 4,811 of JADWQK010001903.1, forward strand.
TGTCTGTCTGTCAAGACCCTTTATCTCAAGAACGCGTGGACGTATCAAGCTAAAATTCACATGAAATACTCAGGTCTATTGTCCCTTTAAGCTGTGAAAATATCAAACTTCTAAGCCAAGCCAATCAAAAGATACAGCTGATTATGTCGATATGGCTCCTACTTTTCGGAATGTGTCCTTGGAGTGTTCCGACCGCCTTCAGCTTTTGGGAGTTGAGATTTCCTCGGACCTTAACTTTGGGCGGTTCATTGAATCCAAGGCTAAGGTGGCTGCCAGAAAACTTGGCGTTATCGCAAAGGTCCGGCTGTACTTCACGCCTGGGCAGCTTCGAATGTTATACAAAGCACAGGTCCGTTCGTGTGTGGAGTACTGCAGCCACATTTGGGCTGGTGCTGCCAAGTGTCACCTGGCCACTTTGGATTCAGTGGAGAGACGTGCAAAGAGGTTGATTGGTGACCCTGATCTAACTCGAGTTGGTCTCCAAAGCCTAGAGCACAGGCGTAGAGTAGCCAGCCTTTCGGTGTTCTATAGGATGCATTTCGGAGAGTGTGCGATGAATCTGCATGATTTAATTCCCCCATCTCCGTTCCACCAGCGGACGACCTGCTGTACGGCGGCTTCACCCTTACGTTGTTAATGACCTCTACGATCCGACGAAGCGTTTCTGCCTCCTCCTTTATACCGCGTACATCGAGGGACTGGAATAATTTGCCAGCGGCGGTGTTTCCGTCGGACTACAATTTGAGTGTCTTCAAGGCTAGAGTGAATAGGCTCTTAATAAACTAGTACTTACCATCAACGATTGCGTCACTGCTTACCATCAGGCAGGATTGCGGTCAAGCGCTAGTTTATAATATATAAAAAAAAAAAAAAAAATATTTTCAACAAATTTTCGACACTCGCAAAGGAATCAAAACCTACAGGATACTTCCGGTAAACTCAGAATCTTGAAATTTGGCATTAAGCATTGTCATATAATGCAAATATAGGAAAAATTGCGAAAATCACATTTTTTTAGTTATATAATATAATAAAAATATTTTAATAAAATGAAACTTACTACTTTATTTCTCACGAACGAATAAAGGTATCAAATTGAAATTTATACCAAATACCTAGGTCTATTGTCCCTTTAAGCAGTGAAAAAATCAAACTTCTAAGTTAACGCGATCAAAAGATACAGCAGTTTATACCGACACCTTAGACGAATTTCCGTCATACGCTAGGAAATCAAAACCTACAAGGTATTTCCCGTGAACTCAGAATCTTGAAATTCGGCACGAAGCAACGTTATAACAGACAGATAAAGGAAAAATTGCGAAAATGATAAATTTGAAGTTACATAAAATATTAAAAATTATTTTTGCTTACATGACATAAAATATTTTTTTAATAATTATAAACTTACTACCTACCCTTTTTCACATGAACGCGTAGAGATATTAAAGTTGAAATTCATAAATATCAAACACTTCTTAAATCTAATTACCTCTAAAATGTGAAAAATTCTAAATCAACGCAAAAATTCAAAATGCTGAGGTACCTACCTATAATCATACCGCAATTTTGAAATTCGCCACTACTCGCAACGGAATCAAAACATAGACTACTTCCCGCTGACATTGAATATTGAATTTTGGTATGAAACAATAGTTTATGGTAACCTAACAGAAAAACCCGAAACCTTTTGAAATTTTTAGGCACAGTAACTAGTTAAACCAAAAAAAAGACCAACACAATCGTCATTCAATCTAAATATTTTGGTGAATGTAGTTCTGTATATAACCTAAATGCGTCCTAACTGCTGTGTTATACTTAGTACTTATAAATATATTCAAAGACATTAACTGCAGTTTCCTATTGTTGTCAATGATTATTAGACAGCTTGCTTCCTACTGGCGAAGCGGGACGGGGGGGAGTAAGTAGTAACGAACGAACGCGCAAGAACTAGCCGCCCGCTGGCGCGAAGGCAGGCGGTTGGTCAAGGGAAGAGGTATCGCGGCACAGCGAGCGGCAGCCGTGCGCCATACGCACGAGCGCTTAGATGCTTTTCGCACGTGTACCGAAATTAGAAAAATTTGCGACAATTTCTCGTTGATTTTGTTTACTTCTACTTTGTTTATCAATAAACCGCTTTTTTTTATAAGTTATAACGCTTGACCGCAATCCCGCCTGATGGTAAGCAGTGATGCGATCGTTGATGGTAAAGCGCGCTAGTTTATTAAGAGCCTATTCACTCTAGCCTTGAAGACACTCAAATTGTAATGTGACGGAAACACCATCGCTGGCAAATTGTTCTAGTCCCTCGATGTAGGCGGTATAAAAGAGAAAGCGAAACGCTTCGTCCGGATCGCAGTGGTGTCAACAACGTAAGGGTGGAAACTCGCCGTACGACGGGTCGTCCGATGGTGGAACGGAGATGGGGGAATTAAATCATGCAATTCCCTTGCACACTCACCAGAATGCATCCTATAATAATAATAATAATCTTTATTTATATAGAAGACAGATTGTAGTACATTTTACATTTTTTACATAGTGGGTAGTTTTACATTTCTGACAATCAAGTGGGTGACGTACTGTTCTCCTTGCTAGGCTATGAAATAGCCTGTATTAAGAAGTAACAGTGCCTATCCCCTAGAGTTGGATGATAACAATTTCATTTTAAAAAACTTATCTTACGTAAAATGCTTAACAAATATAATCATTTTATCATTTTTGTATGACAGATATTGTTTGTGTGTGAGTATGTGTGTGAGTGTGTGTGTGTCGTGTATGGTGAATGCATAAGTGTATGAATGAGTAAGTGTGTGTAAGCAAGCTGCTGTGAAAGCGTGCGTGGCTGTGTAGTTCTGTGAGTGGGTTTAATTAGTGTGTGTCTATGTTTTAGGGTGTGGTACAAGTTACAAACTTGTCATACCACAATATTAAATTAAATGTTGTTCTGTTTCGTCATATGTTTTATTTTGGAGGAATGTGCGGAGAGCCTTTTTACAATTATGATAGGAGAGTCTATAAATTGGACATGTTTTGTTAATTACATTGTAAACGTACGGACCTAAATAATAAAAAAATCTTTTAGTAAACGTGAAGCGAGTTTTTGGTGTGGTGCATATTATATCTTTTCGGCGTTTGGTAATTTCAATATAGGGGGTTATTCGGTGTTGCAGTAAAATTGTTTGTAAAATAAAATGTTGCCGGACGTTGAGGACATTGCAATTTGTGTATAATTGATTAGTAGGATAGATTAGTGGACGGAAGGTAGCCACTTTTAGAATGGCCCGGTGCGCTACTTCCAATGGTTTAAGGATAGTTTTTGCAGCACCACCCCAACATGGAATACAATAAGTAATAATAGATAGGCATAAGGCAAAATATACATTACGTATGATAGTAGGGTTAGCAATGCTTCTAAGCGTTTTAAATATATTATATAAGTTTACGAACTCTGCTAGTGAGGAGATTAATATGAGATTTAAATTTAAGGTACTTATCTATGATTATGCCTAGGTATTTGATTTCGTCCGTAGAAGATATGAGTGTACATTGACATGGCACCTGAATTTGCGAATTACAGGTGTGAGCTCTAACTAATATTGTTTGGTTTGGTTGAGTTGTAGTGCTGATTGAGTATGTAATTAACTTTGTTTTGGAGGTATTAAGCGTAAGCATGTGGAGATTAAGCCAGGACACCGCTACACTAAAGCCACTCTGTGCCTTTTCCTCGAGTTCAGACCATGTGTCAGCGACGAAAGTTATAGCAGTGTCGTCTGCATATGATGTTATCTTAGCATTTGGTATATCTAAATTGCATAAGTCGTTTATAAAGACGAGAAATAAGGTGGGACCTAAAATGCTTCCTTGTGGTACGCCATAATTGATGGGGAGTTCATTGCTACAATGCTGATGAATTTTGACTACCTGGGAGCGATTTGTGAGGTAGCTTTGAAAGAGATCAAGTTGCGATCCCCTGACACCCATCTTTTCAAGTTTGAGTAATAGAAAACGAACGGGGACGGTGTCGAACGCCTTTGCAAGGTCCAAGAATATTGTAAGGACTTTTTTATTTGAGTTAAGGTTTTTTACAATATTATTGGTTAATTCCTGAACCGCGTCATAGGTTGACTTGTTTTTGCGAAATCCAAATTGTTGTGTTGATATTAGTTTGTGGTGTTCTAAGTAGGTTACAAGTCTTTTGTTAATAAGACGTTCAAGTATCTTGGATAAGGCAGTTAGAATTGCTATAGGTCGGTAATTATTCGGCATATTCCCATCGCCTCCCTTGTAGACTGGGTGAATGATTGCCTTTTTAAAAGAAGAGGGAAAGATTGCAGTATCGAAGCAGAGGTTAAAAATATGGCATAGTGTAGGGGCCAGCAACGTTGAATATCTCTTCAGAATATAGGGTGATATGCCATCCCAGCCAGTTGCAGCATCAGAGCGCAATGAGTGAATAACTGCTATAATTTCGTCAATATCAATAGGTTCAAGGACGAACGATGAAGTTGGAGAGATTTCAGAAGTGGGTAGATCGGCTATCAAAGGTTGCGTAGTACTGGAGTGAATATTATTCGCAAGGCTCTCGCCAATATTAACGAAGAAAGAATTTACAGAGTTACAAGATTCAGTAGGTGTGGGTGACATGGTAAGTAATTGTTCAGATGTATTTCTAGTTTTAGTAGTGTTCGTTACTCGTTTAATAGTATCCCATAGTGTTTTAGGGTTTTTACTAGCTTTTTCTAGTTCCTCTTTTTCATAGATTCTTTTGGCCTTCTTTAAAATACGGATACAGTAGTTTCTGTATCGAAGATACGTAATTTTTAGCACTTCATTTCCTGGGAATTTTTTAACTTCCTTATGTAGCGCGTCCCTGTTTCTTATGCACCGTAACAAACCCGATGTGATCCATGGTTTTATGATTCTCTTTGTTGAAGAAACTTTTTTAATTGTGGTATTTCCAGAAATTGATACTTTCAATAAATTCAGTAGGCTATCCGTAGCCATATTTGGATCTTTTGCGTTAAAAATAGGGGTGAAATCCAGTTGTGACATTGATTTGTCAAGGCCATCATAGTCAATTTTTGTTATAAAGTGGTTTGTGGCCGAACGTATAGGTTTATTATAGATACATAGTAAGGAAGAAGAGTGATCGGTTATTGTGGAACTTAAAACAAAGGTTTGAGTGGGAGAAGTTGTTTTGAGAAAGATATGATCCAAACAATTTTCGTCCCTTGTTGGAAGGGTGTGAGCCGGGAGATAACCGTGAAAAGCGAGGCAATTAAGGTATTCTTGGGAGCGCGTGTCAGATGTGGTAGGTTTGATGTCCAAGTTTAAATCGCCTGTTAGAACTACCGATTTAAATGAATGCAGCGAGGTGAGTATGTTGTTAAGGGCTGTGAGAAAGTTATTTATATGAATTGTTGATGGTGATCGATAAATACAGATTATCGCCAAGTGTGAGTTAATTTTTATAATAAGACCAGAGGCGGATTGAAGAAAATCTGGTTCTTCACAAGTGACAGACATGCCCGATCTCGAGTACACCACTACACCATCACTCTGATTGAGGTGTTTGGTGGTCATGAATGACGAGTAATTATTGAGAATCGGAATGACGATATTGCTAGAACACGGTAACCAACATTCAGTTAAAACAAGCAGATCGCAATCAAAAGAAATTTGGTGCAGAAGTGCTTGGAAGTTTAAAAAATTATGATTTATGGAACGAATGTTTTGTGAAAGGATTTTAATGAAATTATTAGGATATTTCACGATGGAGAGTGTTTCCTCAGGTGTGCACGTATAGGTAGTTGATATAGACAGATCGTCGATACTGTTAATTAGATTGTTTATGTTAGTAGTCATTTTACTGGCAAGGTAAAAATATTTAGTGGGTTACGAGTAAATAGGAGGAAATATATTTTAATAACGTATGGAAGGCTAGTGGTTAGGGGCGCTAAGTTTAAAAATATTCTCTTAATTATATTGAAGTAGCTAGGAAAAGGGTGATGGGTATGAACGCATACACAATATGGTACAAACGAATAGGTAGGTGTGTTACTGCAGTTATGAGTGTGAGTAGCGGTTGTTAGTGTTAAGTATATGTAAAGTGAATGTATGAGTATGTATGAATATGAATGCGTGTTTAATGCGTTAGTGTGATTATAAACTTGAAATACATGCAGACTTAATCTAATATTTTCTACAAAAACACAATATAAAAAGTAAAGAAAACTGAATTTAAAATGAAAAGTAAATCTATTTCTAAAATTAAAAGTAGGTAGTCAATCCATTTTTTTGGTACCCAGCTGTTGCAGCTGGAGTTCCGTTTTAACTAGGATTGACTGACTATCCGAGTCTTTTTTCAGCATGACCCGTCCATTCGATGTCCAGCAGTAACTATATTTATTTATCTTTGCGTAGTTTCTAGTAGCATAGAACAGTCTTTTTGTGTACGGGGTCAATTGCTCAGCTATATAGATAGGAGTGCCTGTAGTTGCCTTTATGCCCAAGTGAAGTGAGCTAGTTTTATCCATGCTGTGTTTTTTATTATAATCTTTGACAGCATTGAGAAAATTTGATTTTATAAGAGTGTTCGCGAACTCCACTGTTATATTTGATGATAAGGTATCCCTCTTAGACGGCTGTCTCGCTACGTCACGGATATTTGACGTTTCTATGACAATTTGCAAATGTTTCGACAGGTTTGAAATCATATCGTATAACATATTTTTTGTCTCGTTTGTTCTTTTTGGCACATTACGGATTTCTACAGATGTTTTTATCTGATTGCGATCGAGGAATTCCAGCTTATCTTCCAATGACGTAACCTTCGCCACCAGGGAGCTACGTTCCTTTTCCAGGCTTGTAATTGTTCTTTCCAATGACAGTATTTGATCTGATATAGATGACATAGACTTTTCCAGTTCAGAGTGGATTGTTTTGATTTCGGTGGATTGGTTTTTTAATTCCAGCATATGATGTTCCAGTTTTTCCATCCGAGAACTTTGGCTATTCATCATTTCCTTAATCATATTTCTCAGATCATTTTTAAAGCTATCAAGCTCATCGCCACCAATTTCACTAGATAAGCATTTACGTTTCGCCCTTTTAGTTACGTTCAAATTTAATTCCTCATCAGTACATAACTTTCTGATATCGGAGTCTGAGTAAGAAGGTGTACCTCTGTTTGGCGGCGCTTTGAACCTGCACATATCAGAATCTGGTTGAGTAGACGCCTTCTGTTTGGGTGAAGTTTTTGGTGGTGTCCTGCGCATAATCCCAGTGTTAGAACTATACCCACAAACCAAAATAAGTTGAAGCTAAAAACAAGTTCTAGTACGGCCGCTTTATCTTCGCTTGGTACAAACAACACTGAGCTCGCGAGAAAAAGGTCTTAAGCGCCGTGCAAGCGGCGTCGCTTACGCGTATCTCCAAGTTATTATTTGAAGTACTGCTTTCCACTGTGCTTTAGCAAAGTTTCAACACTTTTATTTAACCCTAGATAGCTAACCTCCGTCGAATCGACGGGTATGGCACAGAAATATTGCTGTTTCTTATTAACGGTGCACTCGAACTTTTTATCTTTTCTAACCAACTCAGTCGCCAGTGAGGTCTATGAAGTGGCGCATGCGTCGGGCAGGTAAGTGTTATAGTTATTGAGGTACTTGAGTTTTGCCCGTCGTTTCGACGGATGGTTAGCTTTAACGTCGTTTTTTTGTTTGAGTGTGTGTTTATATTTTTAACCTAGGATTGTGTTTGTTATAGATTTTTATAATGTCTTCGTTAAATGATGATGATATATCGAATATTATAAACCAAGAGCTTTCTGATGACTTGGATAATGCTTCTGCCAGTGAGACTGAAGACTTTGTGGAGGAGGATGATATCCAAAGTGACGAAAATTTTGAATCGTCTGATTCCAAAGAAAATCATATAACACATCGAGACTCGTCTTCAACTTTACATCATGATCGAGCATCAAGCTCTAGTGCTGTGGCTCCAGAAACCCCATCCAGCAGTATCAGTCAACTGCCTCAAAGGAACATACGAGGCAAAATTAGCAAATGTCTGGGCTATCACTAAAGGGTACACTTCAGTTAGAACCTCTGCAAGGAATATCGTGGGAACAGCTAGGGGACCTAACTGTTCATGCAGAGGTATTACAAGTGCAAACTCTTGCTTCGAACTTTTTTCACAAATGAAATTATTGAAGAAATTGTCAAATGGACGAACGTCGAAATATCAGTGAAAAGAGCGATAAGTATATCAAACTGTAACCGCTACACAAGGTGATACTAACACTTTAGAAATAAGGGCGTTGGCGGGGGTTCTCATTTTGTCTGCAGATCTGAAAGATAACCATTTGACTTCAGGTGATTTCACCAGAACCACAATAATTAGAATTGAATATTTATTCAATTCTAATTATTGTGGATCTGGATATGTTGCTGCAATGAGCCGTGAAAGATTTGACTTTCTTGTGAGATGTATGCGATTTGATTACAGAGATCTCCGACTGCAACGATCACAGAACAATCTCTTTACACCCATCCACCCATGTGGATACTTTCGACCAGATGTGCTCTAACATGTCAAGTAGCCGAAAAACCAGTAGATGGCCAATGTGTGTTTTTATGAAATGATAAATATTGCTTGCATCAATAGCTACATTATACAGTGTCATAATTTGTCCACAGCTGGGCAAAAGGTAGTTCCACGTAGAAACTTTATGAAAACACTATATTTTCAACTAGCAGAGCCTTGGTTGAAAACAAGACTGACAAAAACTGCGATGCCAGTGCAAGTGAAAGATAAAATCAGGAACGTGCTTTTAGTGCATCCGTCCACTAGTCAAGGTCAGCAGACATCAAGTGCATCATCAGGACATGTAGAAGAGTCTTCTGCTTCCTCAGCAGGAGAAAATCGCAAAAGGAAGACCTGCGGGAAGTGCCATTACAAAAAAAATATGACCAAAAGTGTTTGTTCAAAATTTAAAGTATCGATTTGTGGTGAACTAAAAATTGATTTTTGTGTGACATGTGCTACAGATATATAATGTATTTTATGTTATAGTAATAGGTTATTATGTCTTTCAAGTCTGATAAAACCAAATAAATAGAAATATAAATGTTTCTAGTTGATTTTGAATGCCAAAGTTTATAGTGATAATAAATTCTTATTTTTTAGGTGATCTCAGCTGATTTAAAGTTAAAATACTTAAATTTACTAAAATTAATTAACAAAATATTAAAAACCAATTCAAAAAATGTATTTTTATTAACCCCAAAACAATTAATAAGCTTATATTTATATTTATGGAGAAAAAAATTTTTTTTTACATACCCGTCGTTTCGACGGATGATTAGCTTAAACAGGGTATGCCCAAACGTTAGCTATCTAGGGTTAAACCTATAGAAGACCGAAAGGCTGGCTACTCTACGCCTGTGCTCCAGGCTTTGGAGACTGCTACGTTTGTACGGCGGAACCCTCGGTGTGCAAGTCCGACTCGCACTTGGCCGGTTTTTTTATTTTTAATGCTAGGTTTTTTTCTAGGGTTCCGGATTATTCCTATGAACCAGCATGGTCTCTGTTTTCATTTATTGTCGTATTGTTAGCACCACTCTGTATACAGATATTTTCGTAGCTAGCTTAAGGTCATGTGAGTAGAAGACCTTGGAACACAACTTGCCAAACACTGCAGCTACAGCTCCGACTCTGCTGTTGATCTCAGCATCAAGGTCACACTTAGAACTTATAGTGTTACCCAGATAACGAAACTTGTCTACTTGCTTCAACACATTCTCACCAAGTTTTATATTCAGTGTCTCGTGACCGTGAATGTCTAGGGACATCACCTCCGTCTTGTTGACGCGGATTTTTTAGCCGTACTTACGGCAGGCTTGATGAAAAGCGGACATCAGCTGTTGTAGGCCGTCTGGGGATTCTGCTAAAAAGCCACAAAAAAACAAAGTCTCATAAAGGGCAATTGAAAAAGCAATGCTCGGAGTTTCTCTGCGTGATCGAATCAGAAATGAGGAGATCCGCAGAAGAATCAAAGTCACCGACATAGCTCTTCGAGTCGCTAAACTTAAGTGGCAGGGCTGGGCACATTGCTCGTAGAACCAATGGCCGATGGGGCGGTAAGGTTCTGGAGTGGCGGCCACGTACCGGAAGACGCAGCGTAAGGAGGCAACCAACAAGGTAGATTGATGACCTGGTGAAGGTTGCGGGAAGCCAATGGATGCGGGCAGCTCAAGACCGGTCATCGAGGAAAGCATTGGGGAGGCCTTTGTCCAGCAGTTGACCTCTATAGGCTAAAGAAGAAGAATAATAAGCCGAGTATTATTTACTTTCCAGTCATGCGGTGTATGTTGCCTTCAGAAGTGGTCATCATATTTTAGTGGTTCAGCAGCTTGAACATTTTCAGGGTTATGGCGGCGTGGCGTCGGCAGCGGTAAATCACGTTTCAAGGAACGTTTACTTTTGTAATCAGTGTTTCTCATTGTAAGTGAATCATTGTGTTCTGGTTTTTGAGAAATAAATATCTTAAACCATAAATGTAACGACTTAATAATAAATGTTTTTTTTTTATTTTCCCTTATTCCATATTAAAACTTCCGGAATTTCTAAAACTAAATTCTCAAAGAGTCTGTTCTAAAAGTAAATTCTCAAAGATTATGATACATTGGTTTCCGTTTTGCTTCCTGAGATTAAATGTTTCCTTCGCTTTATCTTACAAAATGCAAGTTTGCAATATTTACTGTTTTAATACAAAGTATGATAAATATGTTTAATACTTGGCACGTACACGGTGTCTTTGTGAAATATTATTTTAATAAAAGACGCCCTTGCAATGATTGCACATAACTTAACACAATGAAACTTCTTAAGAATATTTTTTTTAATAAAGTTGTTTGTAGCTGGATAATATATTTACATGACGGCGAGTATGTGTCTCTTGTTATCATCAGAAATATTTTAACTATTGTAGCCGATTATGGGTAGTGTTGGTTAGTGCGTAGTAGAATAACCATTTGAATATATATTTATTTAATAACATACTAGCGGCCGCCCGCGACATCGTTCGCGTGGAGTTAGTTATTTGATCATTTTATTTTAACCCCAAAATATACAGCCTACATTTTAACTTTTTGTTATGCTCCGCTCCTATTGGTCGCAGATGTTATATCACCTAAAGCCTTCCTGGATTAATGGGCTATTCAACGGAAAAAGATTTTTTAAATTCGGTCCAGTAGTTCCAGAGACTAGCGCGTTCAAAGAAACAAAATAAAAACAAACTCTTCAGCTTTATCTATTAGTATAGACTAGCTGTGCCCCATGGTTTCACGTAAGTTTCGATTTTCCGGGGAATATGAAGATAAAAAGTATCCTGGTTATTAGCTATCTGTGTGGCAAATTTCATCTCAATCCGTTTAGTAGTGTTTGCGAGAAAGGATAACAAGTATCCATCTATCCATAGTCACACACTTTCGCGTTTGTAATATTAGTGGGATTATAATTTTACGAACAAATTAATCACACTAAACTCCATCGGTTTAGGTTGTTGAAGTTAACGTTAACTAAGTCACGTGATTACTTTGTTTATTTTTTTTTAATATTTGTAAATTAGTGCTTGACCGCAATCCCGCCTGATGGTAAGCAGTGATGCAATCGTTGAGCGCTAAGCGCGCTAGTTTATTAAGAACCTATTCACTCCAAAAACTGAGTGAATTGGAAGGAAGACGGCAGTTGAGCAGGTTGATCGCGTGAAACTCAACGCGCCGTCGACCCAGGTCTGGTCCTTACCAGGCGGCGAGCTGCCCACTGCTCACCGTCCGCAAGCCCGCGCCTACGGTGGCCGGGAGTTCGATGTTGTCTCCCGACCAGATAGTAATGCTAAATTGAAGATTGATCTCCACTTCAGAACTCGTCTGCTCTTCGCCGGGTTCTTCAACAAAGATCAGGTAAGCCACTGATACTTCAGCTTTGTTATTCCGTTAGCTATGTCTGTAACCCGTGTTGCTGTAGTAAGTCATGAGCAGTATGTTAAGTATGGGTTTTACATGAATTATTTTTTTATTTGCAAACTAAACAAAGCAGCCTTATAGACACAAAATGAAATTAAACTTTCAGCTTCTCCTTAAAATATGTAAAAACCTCAGTCACGAATTGCAGATCCTCTAAAGAACCCATTAAACAGCCAATAACGAAAGAAAAGTAGCAGCGGTGCGCTTAAAGCGGAAACTTTATAAATCATGGAGTACAATGAATGGTTCCGCACTTCCATACAAGGGTACTCCATTGTTTCCTAAAGGATGTCATCCCCGTTTCCTCACACAATACGGCATTTTAAATCAAAATGGTTTTTTGTTTTCTTTCTTTTAAGGCATACTTTATTTCTGTGTAATGTAAAGTAAGGCCCACTGTTTTTTGTGCCTATTGTTGTGTATGGAAGCGAAATATTAATTTGGCATTATCACGCGAAAATAAAGAGCAATGGTGGGCCAGTCGTAATGGCCGCGATTCACGGCTTCGCAGGGACCTTAGTAATTGTGCTAAAAGTTCGTAATCTGCTAAATTCATAAAGATCAATCAATTATCGATCAGTCGCCTCGTAATGGAATGGTGACAGAATAACATATTGCCATTATTATAAAACCCGTTAGTAGAAATGATTTTCTAAAAACTACTACTTAATTTGAACTTTTATTAAAGGAGTGGAGTGTCAGTGATTGACCACTGGAAAGCCATAATGAAGTAATTTTTTACTTAGTAGATTACGAACTTGTGAAAATCAATCATTATGATCTCATAATGATCGATTTTCCTGTTCGTCATTCTGACACTATTGTATTAGCAGACTAGGGCCCGAAGTCATAGGTTAGTAGTACTAAGGCGTTTTACTTTGTGTAAATTATTTCTTCACTGCTCTTAAAATAGTGAAGGAAAATATAGTACGGAAAGCATGTTGTAAAACCAAAAATTCGAAGAGTTGTGACCCCGCTTGACTCGTGGTCCCCCCAAGATGTTCCCCTGGGACGACGACAAGGAATTTTGCGTTTACTCGTTGTCCCCCTGACTCACACTTGACCAGAAATTAAGCAATGTGGCATAACAGCATCGTCTATTGCGTAAAAATCTCATTTTAAGCTCATTCGACTAAGTTTTCATGGTAAGATTTTTACAGAATAGGTCTTCTTCTTCTTCAGCCTATAGAGGTCCACTGCTGGACAACGGCCTCCCCCATGATTTTCCACAATGTCATGGTCTTGTGCTGCCCGCCTCCCTCGGCTTCCCGCGACCTTCACCAGGTCATCGGTCGACCTTGTTTGAGGCCTCCATACGCTGCGTCTTCCGGCACGTGGCCGCCGCTCCAGAACCTTAGGTCGCCAAGAGCTCATAGAGACTATTTACTATATTTTCAAATGATCGCAGAGCATCAACTTATCGCTTTTATGTAGTACTAGCTTTCCGCCCGCGGCTTCACACGCGTGGAGTTCGGTTATATCGCGCTTTTTAGATTTCCCTCGGGAACATCAAATTTTTCCGGGATAAAAGGTAGCCTATGTTCTTTCTCACGGTCTAAAGATTGTCTGTGCCAAATTTCATCAAAATCGGTTGAGAGGTTTAAGCGGGAAAGCGTAACAGACAGACAGGCAGACAGACAGACAGACAGACAGACAGACAGACAGAGTTACTTTCGCATTTATAATATTAGTATGGATTAGTATGGATAAACTGTACTATATACAATATGTTAAGAAAACCCTGTCCGACCCGTAAGGATAGTAAAGGTTAGATAAACACATGACCAAATAACATATGAAATTTTACATAATCAACATAGTAACAATATTAGTGAATTTTGAAATAATCTTTTTTTCCCGCGAATTAACTCCAACCTCCCCAAAATTTGGTAGTTTTTAAAAAGTGACAACATTATTTTTGACCATATAATTCTGAGCGAATAGCGATGCGGCCGCGTGCCGCGTGCCCTGCCCCTCTTCGCCCGCGACTGGATGGCCTACAGCACATGTTTTAAGTTACCTCTTTTTGCGAAATAATATTTATTTTTTTGGGGATATTTTTTTAGTTTAGCCCGGCTTTGTAGGCATTAGTAGAATCAGTTATCGATACCTTACAATACCTTCACGGATCGGACAGGGTTTACTTTACATATTGTATATTTAATAATTTAAAAGTACGTAAAATAAGACTATATTCATTGACATTTTCTTTATGCTGTCGAAATAAAACAAGAATAAATGTAATCGATATTTATTTTTGTTTTAATTTTATAACATGTTTTGCCAGACATGAGAAAAAAGAAGTTTTTAACACTAAATGCTAGAGTGTAACAATTATTTTTATTTTTTACTATGAATGACTTTTACCTAAAAAAACAGACAATAGTAGTTTATGATACTGATACATAATGAGGGGTATTAAGCACGAGTGTGAGTTTAAAAAACGAGCGAAGCGAGTTTTTTAATAGTATCACACGAGTGTGTAATACCTAATTATGTACAGTTTCATACACTACTTTATCTAATCTCAGTGCGTCTAACGCCAACGCAACACAATTCCATTTATTCAGTTTCATAATTGTAATATGCAAAATGTTAACAATTCTGCACCCTGCATCACAGCGCATGCGCCAAAGCGCCCGCAGCCACAGATAAAAAATGAAATAGTACTGTCTACATTGATATAATATTAAACAGATATGATATTTTGTACGCTTCAAGTTCAATGCGCTAGTGACTTATCTACCTTAGTTTAATATTATATCAATGGCTGTCTATGGTTTGTACCGTAATGAAAAAAAAAATATTATAATATTATTTTGTTAGAGAAATAATGTTATAATTCAATTTTTTAATTTCCTTTCAATAAAAAAAAAAGTAAAGTACGTCAATATAAACTCCTTTTTGGTTTTATATTTTTAATTTTTTGATATGAGAGTAGATAAAAAATATTATGTATGTGAGGCGGACAGCCAAATAAAAGTTACCACTTTTATAAACAGATTACAGAAAGAAAGTGTGAGAACAACAATAACACAGCTACCAACAGAAGAAAGATAAATTAAAACAATATAACATTAGAGCTTAAATTATATACAAGAGTAAAAACCTGAACATACAAAATATTAATTAAAACAGCTAATGCCGATGCTATCATAAAAGGACCAAAATCATGCTGTTTAAACATGTCATTTTGGGTGTAATTCGTTGAGAAATCGATCCATGTCGATTCGTTTTAATAACCTGATCAATATAGTCGCCACGCGAATTCAAAATATGATAGCATTTATGTACATAAAGCGTCCTAAGTTGCTGGGTATGGTTATGAGTTATACAACAACTTGATTATTAAATCCTCTTACATATAATATACAATCCAAGGCCCGTTTCTAAGACCGAAAGCCTAGAAATTTACGCTTATTCAATAGTAATAAGTCGAAATTAATGTTGACATTAATCTCGATCTGTCTTTTTTAAACTGAGATTCTCTGCGTAGACTACAAGAACGGGTCTTAATTCTCAGAAACTTTGTGATAGCCTAAGATGTAAATGAAATTTTATTTAGTTTCGATTTTTTAGGTAGGGGCGTGTTTGCACAAAAACCTAAATTATTCAATAGTTAATTCTAAAACGTAAGTTTTATATGTACAATTGATTTCTCACTAAGAAAAATATTAATCCTTTAACAAAAATAGACAAATACCTAGACGATCTCTTCCTTTATATAACAAAAAAAAAAAACGAAGGTCATAAGCAATTTTTCAATTAAAATCAAATAAAATAATTTGTATAATCTATCTGGTTTTTTCCTCCAGCATAACTATAGCGGTTGGATGAAAGTGTACGATCCAAGGTGACCGAGTCTGATCTTCGGCAGAATGTCGGGTCGCAGGTCAAGTAAATTAGTCGAAGTCGAAGCATGTTGAAGTGGTTGTGTGTGTGGGGATATTCCAAGCAAGATCTAGATTTTATCACTGTCTCTCGAGTTCGTTTCGCAATGAATGCTAATTTTTAGCACCAAATCAGGACTGTCGTTAATCCAAAATCTATTATATATTGTAATAAATGGTTTGAGGCTATATGTGACATTTGGGTGCATTTTTGAAATATTGGTCCCAATAGCTTATTGTCCAAAATGGATTGTTTTTAAGATATCGAAGTTATAAGTTTAAACGAACGATAAATTTATTACAAATTGGACGTTTAACGCGCATTTTGTGGTACGTAGAAATCCATCGAAAGCTAATTTATCATCAAAGTTTCCGTACCCTTAGGAATGAAGTGTCGAAAGTAAATTAAATGACATTTAAAAAAGAAATCCTTTGATTTTCGGAAGATTTTGTTGAAATATTGCATATCACTGTAACACATTAATTAGAGTTTGGCATCGCTTAATCTTGTTTCAAATCTAGCTGCAGTATCAGGTCCCAGGTTCTTTTTAAGTGGAGGAAAAGTGTTCTCTATCATCAGAGTGGAGAAAACTTAACCATAGCTCTTCGTTGTAACATGTGCCATACCGTGTTCAATGGGATTGATGTCATCGAACTGCGCAGGCCAATCCGTAACTCTGACTTCATGTTCTTCTCTGTGGTTAGGGAAAGCACAGTTGATATCAGCTCAGCCGTATGAGAACGTGTATTATCGTGCATGAGTTGGACTCCTGACCCATTTGTACCCTGTGTGGGATAATCTCAGCTTTCACTACCTCATTGCGGTATTTCATGTTCCCTGTTGGCTGTTATCGTGACAAGAGACACAATGACGTGACCAAAACCTGGAGAGTTTCAGCAACCACGCGTTGTACCAGCTTCCAATATGTTAATTCAATTCTTGATTAGTGGCCTTTGTGTTCCAACATGTCTACAACTCTAAGCTGCTCTTCCCTTGTCAAATGTCGACGTGACATAACAATAAATGTAACA
Organism: Sesamia nonagrioides; assembly: GCA_017933935.1. Taxonomy (NCBI): domain Eukaryota; kingdom Metazoa; phylum Arthropoda; class Insecta; order Lepidoptera; family Noctuidae; genus Sesamia; species Sesamia nonagrioides. The sequence continues at coordinate 21,762 of JADWQK010001903.1, forward strand.
CACATTTAAATTAGAACAAAGAAAGTGTGTAATCATTTTTAATATCATTCGACCGCCAAATTCGAATAATCGATATTCTTTTGTTTCAAAATGAGCTTCAGTTTTGTATTTTTTTTTGAATTTCGAAAGAGGTGGTGGAGAAGAAAATATATTTTTTAAGTACAAACTTTATACTGTAAATGGTTTTTAAGTTATGAAGCTTTACATGTTATATCCCTAGACATTGTTGATGTTTATAGAAATAATTTTAAATTCTAATTTCAATTATGGCAAATAATGCCAATGTCAACTATATTCTGCCAATGTCAAAAGTGAATAGGAAAAGCAAGCCGTCCATTTAAAAAATCTTAGAAACTAGAGTTAAACTTAATTTAGAACTAGTTTTATATTTTACATTTTATTTTTTAAATTGTTAATATTTGTGATGACAAATTTTATCATTAAAATTACATATTATACTATAATTGATATAACATTATAATATACATACATCACAGGCAAACATGTAGAACATTTTAGGAAAGTATTATAATTTTAATTTATAATTTTATATTATTATGGTGGATGAGGCCCCCAGCAAGGAGGACCGATGACCTGGTGACGGCCATGGGAAGCCGACGGATGCGGACAGTACAAGACCGGTCATCGTGAAAAGCCTTGGGTGAGGCTTTTCACCAGTAGTGGACCTCTATAGGCTGAAGAAGAAGAGGAAGATGGCGGATGAATTTATTAGCACCACAAGTAGATAATTGTGAAAAGATTTTTATTCGTGGCATAAAGTTGACATTTGACATTTTTGTATAGGAGAACTGTAAACAGTTCTTAATTATTCTTTGGGAGTTTAGGCGGGAAAGTTAAGCTGAGTGTAAAAAAGCGTTATTTTCATTGGACTTTTAAATAATTTATAGTGTCGTTTACTAAATAAAAATGCGCGATTTATGTAGTAAAAACTGCATACAGTAAATAATTCATAAAGATCATTGAGATATAGCAGCACAGTGGCGTCATCATGACTTTGCCTCAAACCTCCCTTGTAGACGGTTCACGTGGCCGTCTTTTTCGACATAAATAATTCATTACGTGACATTGGCTAAATGCAAAAACCGTGCGAAGCCAAAAGAGAAAGAAAGATGACCTTTTGAAGATTTTTCTTTTACTTGAATTTGGCACAAAGTCATAACTAGTGCTACACTACAAAAAATAAAAAATACTCTTTGGATAAAATTATCTGGCGCTGGAGACATGAGCTCTAAATTGATTTTGGAGTGACCATTTCTAACAAAGAGTTCATAATAAGTATTTCGTTTCAATGTAATTTCAGCTTTGTTGGTATCATTTTCAATTCGTTGATTAATTACTTGATAATTATCTCAAACTGTTCATTCAAATAAAGATAAAACGTAGAACAGTTTCGCCTAATAATGATTTTGCATGCGAGCACAATATTAATTACATACATGAATATATAATTCTCACTAAAAATAGAATCAAACATGTTATTAAAAGGTTAGAGTGTATCGATTTTTTTAACGATTTCTAAACTACTGCTTGAGCGCAATCCTGCCTGATGGTAAGCAGTGATGCAATCGTTGATGGTAAATGGTGCTAGTTTATGAAGAGCCTATTCATTGTTTTTGGATAGCAACGGTTTTGGAGAGGTATTTTTTTTAAATAGTCTATGACGTTAATATAAATGTAAATAAAAGCCGTCAACTTTAATACTACTTATAGCAAAAAATATGATCTTTTAAAATGAGGCTTTTCTAACCATTAAACATAGTTGAAATGACAGCTCACTACGAGCTGTCATTTCAACTAATGCTAGGGAATGACACCATTGACGGAGTTTTGACGGGAAAGCTAAGATGAGTGTCACGCGCATTTTTCATTGGACCTTTAAAATTATTTTTCTACGACCATTTGATAATATACCTAATACATAACCATAAGTCATATCTCAATAGTACTCATTCCTGCAAAGTCGTGTTACAATGACCATTTACACACGGGTTAACCGTACTACAATGAAACTTTTTTTTTTTAAATAAATATTTATGATTATGCCAAAAAGCGCATGTATTTACGTACTAAACATCGCATGTTATAATAATGATTTAATGAAAGTTTTTTATATTATTTTGGTTTGTGTTTCATGTCTGCTGTCTATTTATGTGAAAATAGGGGTATTTCACCTGAAATAAATAATAATTATTATTAAGCTGTATGAATGAATTGCCTTTGTCCGTCATTGGTGGGATTATAACAACAAAATAACATTGCACGCGCCATTGTTAACTTTTATCTGCATTTTATAAATAAAATTGTTCTCAAAATGAGTGATATCAGTGACGTCTCCTGAAATGAGAGAAATTGCTACGGAGACCACAAAAGAATTGCTACCACATAAATCAAGGAAGATATATGAAAAGTCTTACCATAATTATGTATTTATTTATTTCAAGGTCGTAGAAAAAAAATTGTATGCCACTGTCGCAAAGAGCTATTGTAATACTCGTGCTGATCTATTGTGCTACTCGTATTTCAATAGCTATCATTGCTTGACAGTGGCATAAATAACTATTATAGTGTCGTTTACTAAATAAAAGCGCGTGATTTTTTGTAGTAAAAAGTGCATTCAGTAAATAATTCATAAGAACATTGAAATATCGCAGCATACTGGCCACATCATGATTTTGCCTCAAACCTCCCTCATAGTCGGTTCACGCGGCCGTCTTTTTCAACTATCATTGGCGATATCCGCCTTTATTGAGAAATAAAATTTTCAAAGAATTTCTATAATGTGTTACGTGTTATTGGCAAAATTGTAGTATCTATTCCACAGAAGCCACTGATCTAGGGTTGCGGTTGAATCTCACCTTGAAAAAAAGAAGGCGGAGAAGATACTATTGACAGCACGGAATAGTTTATCTGTTCTGTGATTGACAGCATACTTCATTCAACTACTATGAAGGGTCTGAGCAGTTGTGTGGCGATGTGTTCCGGGTACGAAGCGACAAACGTTGTTGTGTCGGGAGTTTGGTCGTGGACGGTCTCCAGATCAATATCCCTCTGGCACAGCATCGTTGGTCATGTTGTTGGGTTTAACATTACATCACCTCGGTCAACTGCCGTCTTCCTTCCTATTCACTCAGTTTTTTGAGTAAATAGGCTCTTAATACACTAGAGCGCTTAATCATCAACGATTGCATTGCTGCTGAGCAGCTCTAATCCGCATTAACATAGATATTAAAATATTTTTAGTTTGAATATCTACTCTTTTGTCTATGAATGTTCAATCCATGTTTGCCGAAAAGCTATATACTTTTATGGCTTAAGACAGGCGTTTTAATAAATCATAATTATTTTATCAACACTGCTCCCAAAACTGCAATGGATTGTGAGGAGGCCGACCAAAAAACCAAAAAAGAAATTAAGACATGTGACATCTATCAACCCGCATTCTATAACCCCCGCAGTAGATTACGGTCTACTCCTTCTCATACAGAGAAAGCCTGTTCCCAGCAGTATGGACATACTAAGTTGATTATGATGAGAGATTAATCTTATCAATGCTCATTTTTATTTGAACTTCTATGTCCTACTGAACCCGCAAGATGGCTCCTCTCATCATATGCAATATGCTGACAGGATATGATGAGAGGATAGATGAAATGATGTAGAGGAGTTGTGGTGAATAGATGTAATGGACAGGGAGTGTTCGTTCCCATGGAGGCGTACGTCCTTTTACTTTTTGGTGTTCATTGATAATAATAGTCCTCCAGAATGAAATTGGGTCATGGCAGTCAATATCGGAGCAGCGTGGCCGACCGCCGTTTACGGAGGAATATTTGTGCACAAGTGTGTGAGGAAACATATGTGCACCTACCCATTTCTCACTCTCTAAGTCCAATGGAACGGCAAGCCGACACTAGTTACCGGAGAAAGATCAGCAGGGTAATTGAATAACAAACTGTCAGTAGCAATAGGTTTCATTTTGACAGTTCAACAACATTCATTGAGTTTTTTAAGGTTATTGAGCAAAAATAAATTTCGAACTTAAGAAGCAGTGGATGAGCAATAGGCTTCAGAATGATTACAATTGATAGCAATAGTGTGTTTGTTACGTAATAGGCTGCTGCTGCAGGACTAACAGCTGTACGTGCTTTCCGAGCCACGAAGGTTTCAAGCCACATTGTTTCAAACTCCGGATTGCTACTGAGAAATTCCTTGCGCAATGAATACCAATAAAACTTTTCCAGATTTGGAAATCATCATTCTCCTGCCCTTATCCCAATTTATTTGGGGTCGGCGCAACATGTCTTTTTCTTCCATGCATCCCTATCAGAAGCCATCTCCGCAGTCACTCCCTTCTTAGTCATATCATCCTTCACACATTCCATCCATCGTTTCTTTGGTCTTCCCCTACTCTTATAGCCATCAACATTCATAATTAAGACTCTCCTCACGACATTCTCCTCAGTTCTCCGTAACACATGCCCGTACCATGACAACCGATTTCCACAAGGAAATGTTTGCTGATAACGTGATATTAAAAGCAGTATCCAAATGCATTCGGTAAAGTTTATAGACAAGGTCATTTAATGATCAAAGGTCGTCATTAAACATACTTTAAACATATATTAAGATATTAATCAGTAGACGCTAATCTATTGTTTCATGATACTCTGTAATCATGAAGGATTTAGTCACTCTGTCAACAATGACGATAATATCCAGGTCATGCGAAGCTTTTTTTAATAAAATGACGGTATGAGCATCGGGTTTGCGCCGTAATAACACAAAATATATAATATAATATGATATGATATAATATAGTGTAACATAATATAATGTAATATAATACAATGAATACATTTTTTCCCTACTATGTACATACATATAATTATAAATTTATGTAAAGCTGACTCCGCGACTCCATGCGCGTTCGTTTTGTACATTGGCTTCGATACGGTTTTTAATATTTTTGCGCGAAAATATTTTTTTTTCTAAAAGTGGGCTAAATTATCTCTTATAAGATCAGCCAAGCGATTCTGTAACAATCAACGTGACAATTTAGGTGAAGTAAGGCGACATTACGACTAATACTAGGGGATTGACATTATTGACAACGCACTCTAGACTCAGTTCTCGAAACTTTTTCACGGTGTGTCAAAGTGAGAGACCCGTCGAAATCGGTTTAGTCGTTTCGCAGATACTCCACACAAGAGGCGTGTTTTTTCTACCTCTTTTTGCCTTGCGGTGCGGAAACTTTCGAGTACCGATCCGAATCATATTTGATTGGTTTTTAATTCTATGAATTCGCGAAACACCGAACGATCACAGAGATTACAGAAACAGCAAACAATAATTAATAGGCATGCTTCACTTACGCACGGCGATATATATATATATATATATATATATATTTAATAATTATAAACTAGTGCTTGACTGCAATCCCGCCTGACGGTAGCAGTGACGCAATCGTTGATGAACGCACTAGTTTATTAAGCCTATTCACTTAAAAACTAAGGAATAGGAAGGATGACGGCAGTTGAGCCAGGTGATGCAATGTTAAACCCAAGACCAACACGACCAACGATGCTGTGCCAGAGGGAGATTAATCTGGAGACTCTCCACGACCAAACTCCCGACACACATCTCTCACATTTGGCGCAACGTACCCGGCACACATCGCAACACAATTACTGCTCAGACCCGTACGGCTTCACCAGACATCATGCCCACGACGAATCGCTTGGCGGCAAGACTTTGTCTGGTGGGTGGTAACTTCTGCCGGCAGCCGATGTTATGGCCTACCACCGAGAAAAAAAAGCTATACATTTCTAGTATAAGTTTACTATATTTCTATAGTGTGTATCTACGTCGTGTTACATAGTTAGATATGTCTGTACATAATAATGTAATAATATTAATTCTTATTAACATATTAATTCATATTTTTAAATCCTATTATATGTATTTGTTATATTGAAATATTTAAATATGTAATTAAATACGCACAAATAAAAATAAACGGTATATAAAATTTTATTTGTATTGATAGTAGGTACACAACACAGCTTCCGTGGCGTAGCGGTAGCGAACGTGGCCGCTACGCAAGGAGGCGCGAGTTCGATCCCCGCGCAGTACAAATATTTGTTTGCATAAATATGAATATTTGCACTGGTCTGGTCGTGCCTCGGAAAGCACGTTAAGCAGTTGGTCCCGGTTGCCATAGGAACATGGAACATCTAATGGCCGTCGTTACGGGTTGTTGGAGTCCTCTAAAGTTCAACAATTAGTCTAACTGCAATGGTTCGATATCGCCTTCTGGTTGTGGAGGTCAGACGGCAGTCGCTTCACGTAAAACATCGAAGTTTAGCCAAAATCAGCAGTTAGACTGGTAAAGCGCACCCCAGACTCCAAAGCTGTAAAAAAGCTTGGGATGCGACTGGGATTAACGCTGAGATGATGATGATGATGAGTAGGTAGACAATGAAGATGTTCAGTTGCCATATGTGTCTAAGTGTGCGTGTATTTGTTTCCACTCGTTATAATGAAACCGATCTTCTGTAACTAAGTATTCTGTGGTAACAGTTACCACACTAGGTGATTAACGAAACTCTTGCCTCAACTATGACATTATTATAAACTGCATAGGCTGTTACATATTTTGTAATGTTTGAGAGGATTTTGCGGTTGAAATTTACAAATAACAAATACTTAAGTGCGCAATGACATGTACATATAATTAATATTCGGCATTCTATTGAGCCCACATTTGCGAGCTTTAGTTCTTTGTCGTTTCGTCATGTTGGCCTTGACCTGAACTGATCAACTGTTTTTGCGATCTTTATCTTCTTTAATGATAATGAAAACTTAAAAAAAAAGAATGCCGACTAACTTCCAAGAAAAAGAAGTTTAGCTCTTTGGTTTAGCATTTTCGTTTTTTTTTTAGAACGATTTTCGAAATTAAATTTATTTTTTCATGGAAGTCGGTAGCTATTATGAGTTTTTTTTATTTTTTTTTATAAAATTTTTACTTTTTTATTAGACATTGAACATGTTTTAATTAAGAAGAAAACACTTATTATTGGAACTAACCCAAAAACTACCCAAGTCAATAACATTTATACGTAGGTACAGAATAACGCCACAGGCAAATGTAATCCATAAAAAAAAATTAAAATCGGTTCATAAATATGTAACAACGTTCTGAGGTAAGGAAAAAAAACAAAAGTATATGTGAGTTAAAAAGATATCACGATATTTGGTTGTAATTGTGTGCTAGCAGTATCTTTCTTTTTATTTTTTAAATAATTATAAACTAGTGCTTGACTGCAATCCCGCCTGATGATAAGCAGTGATGCAATCGTTGATGGTAAAGCGCACTAGTTTATTAAGCCTATTCACTTAAAAAACTAAGGAATAGGAAGGATGACGGCAGTTGAGCGAGGTGATGCAATGTTAAACCCAAGACCAACACGACCAAACGAAGCTGCGCAATGATCTGGAGACTCTCCACGACAAACTCCCGACACAACAACATTTGGCGCATCGTACCCGACACACATCGCAACACAACTGTTCAGACCCGTCCTCCATCGTCTTCGTCCCATTGTAACGGGTCTTTACTTACCAGACAGGCCTAAACATAGACGCGACGCCCAGTAGGTGATATACTTTGTGCACATATTTTAATCATCACTGCTCAAAACAATGAAGGAAGATGAAATGAAATCGTTTATTAAGCAAGTAAACGTCATATTTTAGAGCCGAGATGTCATAACTGACTACCTCTGAGAAGAAATAGCCGAAACAAACTCAGGGATCATCGACTTTTTGAAGTCCAGACATTACAAACGAAAATATTTACAATAATTTACGTTATAATTACGCATATTGCTTAATAACAATGCTTAGCAAAGCGAGCAGCTCAGTCCCAAGCTTTATTGTCTTCTAAATAGGTAATCTTTGATTTTATAATACCCCTTTTTGCAAAGTTTGGCCTTTATATAGTTTTTAAATCGTTTAATGGGTAAGTTTCGAATCTCCATGGGAAGCTTGTTGTAAAATATGAGGAAACCGGTATAACCAGAAATTAAAAATTCGAAGACACTTACTGAGCACTGACTTGGGTAGCACAGTAGACAGTACGTAGATATCTCTTAATACCCTCACTCAGCCGACGTAGTGGATTACGTTGCACTCCCTCTTACCAAGAGGTCTTCCCAGCAGTTGTTAGTACTAATAAAAGAAAACAGTGTCATTACAATATCAGTACTAATACAATTCAAATTAACACAAAAAACACAAATCTACACATTATCTATACTAATATATGAAACTGAAGAGATTGTTTGTTTGTTTGTTTCAACGCGCTAATCTCCTGAGATTAGCGCGTTCAAACAAACAAAAAACATTAATTCAGGAATGCTTTAGGCTATATAACATCACGCTGCGACTAATTGGAGCGGAGTATAACTAACTTCACGCGAACGAAGTCACTGGCGGCCGCTAGTCAATCATAAATTGAATCGTTTTAATAGATCATATTACATATCCGTGGCTATTATTGTTCGACAAGAAATTATGTTTAACAACTTTAATGCTTGTAGGTTAGCTATCAAAATAAAAACGCGACCGCTAAAACCCGCCGTTTCAACTGAAGTTATTAGTGAAACGGGTTTTTAATAAAATCTGTTCCATTTATAATGTTCTAAAAGTGTGAGATTATATAGTCCATATTGGAAATGATGATTTATGTTTATATTACACTAGCGGCTGCCAGCGACTTCGTTCGCGTGGAGTTAATTATGCTCCGCTCCTATTGGTCGTAGCGTGATGCTATATAGCCTAAAGTCTTTCTGGATTAATGGGCTATCCGCGCATAAATGAATTTTTCAAATCGAAACTGTAGTTCCCGAGATTAGCGCGAACAAACAAACAAACATACATACAAACAAACTCTTCAGCTTTATTTAATAGTATAGATGACCAATGATAATAATGGAAGTAATATGTATGCGTTAGCTCCCGTTTTCGCAACATTTTTTGTTACTGCTCTGCTCCTATTGGTCATAGCGGGATGTTATATAGCCTAAAGCCTTCCTGGATTAATAGGCTATCCAACGCAAAAAGAATTTTTCAAATCGGACCAGTAGTTCCTGAGATTAGCGCGCACAAACAAACTCTTCAGCTTTATATATTAGTATAGATCAGTCATTAGCTATTTTAACTTCCACGAGAGGTCAAAATAGCAGTCCTCTAAGTACGGACGACAGCAGGTCAACCCGTCACCCGATTCTGACAAACAGCTACCCTAATCTGTCAAACATTCCCAATCAACCTTGAGCCTTAATCCTTGAGAGATAAAGTTGAAAATTTAATAAAGAAATCAAACAGATTGTAGTAGCTTGATTATATTACATAACGCGCAGGTCCGTTTGTTTATGGAATACTGCAGCCACATTTAAGCTGGTGCAGCAAAATGCCACCTGGCTACGTTGGACTCAGTGGAGAGAGGTGTGAAGTGAGAGTAATTGGCAACCCTGATTTGCTTAACCCCTGAATAATCTCCAAAGCCTGCAAACACAGGCGTAGAGTATAGTGGTGGTCTATAGGATGCATTATGGACAGTGTGCGCTGGAATTTCATGACATAATTTCGCCATTACCGTTCCTTCATCGGACGTAAACGAAGGCGTTTCGCCACGTCTTTTATACCGCGTATATCGAGGGACTGGAACGATTTGCATGCGGCGATCATTCCGTTTGATTACAATTTAAGTGTCTTTAAGGCTAAAGTGAACAGGATCTTAATAAACTAGTGCGCGTTACCATCATTGATTGCGTCACTGCTTACCATCAGGCTGAATCGCGGTCAAGGACTACTTTATTTACGTTTAAAAAAAATAATGACATGTGGCAGTAGCATTGCTCAAAAAGTCAAAATTGAAGCATTCGGAATATAATTTGCGATATTTCCAGTCCCAATCGTTTATCGGTGATTAGCATTGAATACCGTTCTGTATTGAAATGGAACATGGAGGATTTATGAATTTCTTCATCATTGGATGAAATAAATAATTATCTGAGTAGCAAAGTATGCTACTAGTATAATCTACTATAACTAATGTCCACTCGCAATCACAGAAAAAAACATAGATAGTGCCGAATATATTTACCTTCTTTTTGTGAAAGATTTGTACAGTTTTTTCAGCTAAACACGGAAAAGAAACTAACATAATTTTGGACTATTCTGAGATGTTACCTAAATTAAAAAAAAAGTGTTATGAAGATTGGAAATAATATTTTGACAAGCGTTCTTTAGACAAAGGGATTTGGTACAAAACTGTGTAGAGTCAGCCTTATCGTGTGCCCATGTTATAAACAATAATTGGTTGTTACGGCTCATAGACTTAGATCTGGACACATTCCATGTTATAATTTTGCGTTCATAATGAAAAAATGATGTCGCCTGTGTGGAGTTGTCGAAGACTTACACCACTTTTTGATGAATTGTGTCCGTCATATGTGTGGATCTTGAGGCTGAACAGGCACATTCCATAAAATCCTGGCCCAACCAAATGGCGATGATGCGATGAGTCTGTTTAGGTTCTTGGCTCAAATATGATAAATGTGTATTCAAGGTACGATGGGGCTGACATACGCATTGCGATTATAAATGTCCCTAAACAAAAGCAGAATGAAAAAAAAATGACTGTCTGGTGGGTGGCAACTTCTGCCGGCGGCCGATGTACCTACCACTGAGAGACTTTTTCTAAGACACGTTTGTTTCGTATTATTACAAGTTTCGCAGGCGTTATTCTTTCACATAACTCAATGACTACAAATAAATATCTTGCAATTTAGGCGAGATAACCTAAAACTGCTTAAAAATCGCCGATCATGACTTAGTATTCACTTTTTTCTAATATATTCAGACGAAAATAGAATCCAATATTAAATGTAATATTTTTATTTTTCCTCGTAGTTTCTAAACATGTTTATCGTTTGTTCAAATCGAAAATGTCAAATGGCATTAAAAAACTGAAAAAATAAAAGTTGACCTTCCCTACCGGTACAGTTGTAGTTATGATTTCGAATTCAGATTTCCTGGGATGTGTATATAAGAAACTTAAATTGAACTTCAGCGTTAGATTCAGCTCGTAGTTCGAATAAGCAGCATCATGGTAAGTGTAATTAATAGACAATAATAAAATATGTTTCATTTGTAAAAATAAAAATAGTGAATCAGTTATTTCAAATTATTTGGGAGTTTTGGCGGGAAAGTCAAGCTGAGTGTCACGCTCATTTTTATTGGACTGGATTTTAAAATTATTTATAGTGTCGTTTACTAAATAAAAGTGCGTGATTTGTGTAGTAAAAAGTGCATTCAGTAAATAATTCATAAAGAACAGTGAAATATCGCAGCATAGTGGCCACATCATGACTTTGTCTCAAACCTCCCTCTTAAGACGGTGTACGCGGCCGCCTTTTTCGACATGAATAATTCATTACGTGACATTGGCTAAATGCACAAACCGTGCCAAGCCAAAAAAGAAAGAAAAACAAAATTTGTTCGGTAAGAAAAAGTTCGGTTGTAGCTACGAATGACAGCTGCAGGTCAATCCGAAACTGTCAAATATTCATATTTCTGACTTAATCGTTTAAAAAGTTATAGATTTTTTCTTATTGTTAATCAAGACTTGTTAATCGTTCTTCTAATTCCGGCGTTCTTGGTGCAAAGGCTAGCCATCGCCATCCAGCGTGGCAATGCGGCAAGCGTTGCGGGCCTTCTTTGCACCGAGAACTGTTAGGGGCGGATTATATAATTTGAAAGGACTTGACTGAAATTTTTCTTCTAATTTAGTATATTACTAGCTTTCCGCCCGCGGCTCCGCCCGCGTGGAGTTCGGTTATATCGCGCTTTTTAGATTTCCCTCGGGAACATCATTTTTTTCCGGGATAAATGGTAGCCTATGTTCTTTCTCAGGGTCTAAAGATTGTCTGTGCCAAATTTCATCAAAAGCGATTGAGAGGTTTAAGCGTGAAAGCGTAACAGACAGACAGACAGACAGACAGACAGACAGACCGACAGACAGACCGACAGACAGAGTTACTTTCGCATTTATAATATTAGTATGGATGTGTACATATATTTCATTAATTGTTTTTTAGTGTCCGACCGATTGTTCGTTTTAGTTTCGGCAAAAACACGAATTTCGGTTTAGTTTTGTTGTCTGCGGCTAGTTTGTCGAAATTACGACCGAAACTGAATATGTATTCGGGAGTATTCGCGCTATGATCGGTCTTGTTCGGCGCGTTGAATAAATGAATGAATCCCATCGGAGCCAATATCGCCGATTCTCTTGTTCACAAACTAAACTAATTTTAAGTTAATTGCATCTTTTTCTTTCCATTTCGTTAAGAAAAGGACAGAAGAAAAAAAATGTCAGCTTAGACCTGTCAAATTAGTGCGCTCCTGACGTAAACTGGCGTATTTTTAGCCACCATGTTTATAATCGTGTCTAAACTGTCTATGGAGAGAACAGCTGTCGGAGGTTTGGCGGGAATGTCAAGATGAGTGTCACGCTCATTTTTCATTGGACTTTTAAAATTATTTATAGTGTCGTTTACTGAATAAAAACGCGTGATTTATGTAGTAAAAATTGCATTCAGTGAATAATTCAAAAAGAACAGTGAAATATTGTAGCATAGTGGCCGCATCATGTCTTTACGCTAAACCACTCCTTATCGTCCAAACGCGGGAAACGAAAGGAATTAGGTTAAGTTAAGCTAGGATAAGTTAGGATAAATTAGGATAAGTTAGGATAGATAATTACTGAAGACTAGGCTGTATGGCGTACTATGCCTTTGCCTTTTCCGTTCGCCCGAACGGAAAGAAATGAACCAAAAAAAAAAGTCTATGGAGTATCTTAATTTGACAGGATTAAATTAAAATGTTATCTTTTATCTTTTCTTAACGAAATGGAAAGAAAAAGATGCACTGGACTTAAAATTAGGTTAGTTTGTGAACAACAGAATCAGCGCCATTGTTGTGATTCGTTTGTTTGTTTGCTGTTCGTTTTGTTTTGTTGTGGTGGCGAGTTTTCGTGTAATTGAGAGCGATTATTAGCGCAACTGACATTTAAGATAATAATAATGACTGATTATTACAACGCTTTCTTTATTTTTCCCTTAAAATATGATCCTTGTAAGGAAGTTTCGGTTTCGATTTTGGCCTAAACAGACACCGAAACGGCCGAAACCGAAAACAAATTTCGGAAACGGTGTCTGTTTGGGCCAAAATTTAAATCGAAACCGTTTCCAAAATTTGTTTTCGGTTTCGGTAGTAAAACTAGTTTCGGTCGGACACTATTTTTTTTTATAAATTACTAGCGGCCGCCAGCGACTTCGTTCGCGTGGCTTAGTTATGCTCCGCCCCTATTGGTCGCAGCGTGATGTTATATAGCCTAAAGCCTTCCTGGGTTATCCAACGAAAAAGAATTTTACAAATCGGACCAGTAGTTCCCGAGATTAGCGCGAACAAACAAACAAACACTTCAGCTTTATATATTAGTATAGATAGATAAACCAGCGCTTGACCGAAATCCCGCCTGATGGTAAGCAGTGATGCGATCGTTGATGGTGTAAAGCGCGCTAGTTTATTAAAAAGCCTATACACTCCTAGCCTTGAAGACACTCAAATTGTAGTGTGACGGAAACACCGCCGCCGAAAACGGGTCGTATTTTGTTTAATATATTGTTACATTATGAAGAAATCTAGATGAAATCTATCAATTTTTCAAAATGAAAAAATACCAATTAGAACATTTATCTCAGATAGATCGATTAACTTTTTTCAAGCCACGGTCAGCCCAAAATATAAAATTTATTTTCTTACAGAAATTATTCATCGTGGCCGTTTGCATCTTCGCGTGCGCATACGCAAGCAGTGTGGAACAAGCCGCACAGGTCTTGCATAGCAACTACGATCTGAACCCCAACAATAACTTCAAGGTGTATGGCTATGAGACCGAAAATGGCATCAAGGGACAGGCTTCAGGCCAAATCAAGGCCGTCGAAAGGTGAGCTATCTACCAAAACTTTTTCCAGCTATTTGTGCAATAAACCCACAAACATAATCGGTATAAGCTGGCCTCTTTATGCAAGTGGTTGTATCCTAAGAATAATATAATGTCCATCAGATAGATTTATAAAAAATATTGAATGTGTATTTTTTATTTTTCCTTCATTCAAATACTTAGGAAGATATTTTGAATGATGATTTTAGATATATTGATTTGAAATGTCAGATGACGTCACGCCGTGGTACAAAATGTACCACAGCGTGACATAATTAACCCCACTCCGTAACTTTAATACGCTATAGATATCTCAGTAGTTTTTGGTAATTTCGGAAGTAAAAAACAAGCGTCTTAATTTTATTTATTATCTATAAGACGGACTAATTATTTTTTGATTTTCATACCTGGATACATCCCTATTGAAACTAAGTAGGTAGGTTAGCTTTAGGTCTACTGTACCTATGTGAGACATATTATTTTGCTTTGACCTGTTCTACTTCTGCCTAGCGGATCACGCTTATACAGACACTGGAGAAACTGCAACTTCAGTACATTCTTTTTTTTATAATTACTAGCTTTCCGCCCGCGGCTTCGCCCGCGTGGAGTTCGGTTATACCGCGCTTTTTAGATTTCCTCGGAACATCAAATTTTTCCGGGATAAAAGGTAGCCTATGTTCTTTCTCAGGGTCTAATGATTGTCTGTGCCATATTTCATCAAAATCGGTTAAGAGGTTTAAGCGGGAAAGCGTAACAGACAGACAGACAGACAGACAGAGTTACTTTCGCATTTATAATATTAGTACTAGTTTCCGCCCGGCGGCTTCGCCGCGTGTTCGTTATATCGCGCTTTTAGATTTCCTCGGGAACATCAATTTTTCCGGGATAAAAGGTAGCCTATGTTCTTTCTCAGGGTCTACAGATTGTCCGTGCCAAATGTCATCAAAATCGGTTGAGAGGTTTAAGGGAAAGCGTAACAGACAACAGACAGAACAGACAGACAGACAGACAGACAGAGTTACTTTCGCATTTATAATATTAGTATGGATGGATAAACTCGTGCTTGACCGAAATCCCGCCTGACTGTAACCAGTGAAGCGATAGTTGATGGTAAAGCGCGCTAGTTTATTAAGACCCTATTCACTTTAGCCTTGAAGACACTTAAACTGTAGTCAGACGGAAAAATAACCGTTGGCAATTTTTTACAGTCCCTCGATCCAGTCCTTCGAGGGGAAGGCCGAAGGCCGGAAGGCCGTTTTGGGGGAACTGTCTTATGTAATATTGACGTTCAAAAGGTGCTAATTCTCAGCCTAATCTGAATAAACGACTTTTGATTTTGATGGACGCGGCATAAAAAACGAGCCGAAACGCTTTGTCCGGATCGTAGTGGTATCAACAATGTATGTAAGGGTGGATACTCGCAGTACGACGGGTCGTCTGATGATGGAACGGCAATGGGGTTCATTCCCCATTGCTGATCTTTTTATTTAGTACAAAGCTCTCATCATCATCGCCTTTCATCATCAGCCTCTACTCGTCCACTGCTGGACATAGGCCGCGAGCAACTACCAGCCACCTTTTTGATATCGTCGCTCCATCTCGCCCAAGGGCGTCCTACGCTAGGTTTACCGAGACGCGGTCTCCATTCAAGTTCTCGTATACCCCAACGGTTGTCAGCCCTGCGGCATACGTGACCAGCCCATTGCCACTTCAGCTTGCTTTATCGCCTTTACTAAGACGGAATTTATTTTTATTTTAGGACGAGGTTGCTCTTGAAGTCTCTGGTTCGTACAGCTACGAATCCCCTGAGGGACAGCAAATCGGAGTGTCTTACGTCGCCGATGAGAATGGATACCAGCCCCAGGTCAGTTCACAAGTCACAACATATTATCTATCTATGTCTATTCATTCAAAGGACGGTGCGTACTTTGGGGTAAAATAAAATATTTGTGTTTAAAAATTTCATATAATTTTGTTTGAATGGTGGTGAAATGTTCGCAAAAATATCTTAATTAACTAAAAAAGACAAGTCGATTTGTGATAAGCTGCTATTTTCGTTTTTAGGGTTCCGTAGTCAATTATAAGTAGGCCAAAATATGTATAAGGGAGGTACCCTTACAGTCTTGCCAAGTCTGTCGGACCGTGACTACACTAGAAAGTTGAAATTTAATACCAATATATTGGTAGTGTATAGTGGTAAAATAAAAAGTAGAAAAAAGTTTAATTAGAGGGGGTCCCTACAAATAAACTGGGGAAAGACTTTTTCTTTTCACCCCTATTGTGTGATATATAGTTGAAATAAAAAAAAAAAAATAATAATAATATAATTGTTTATAAATGAATAAAGGTTTGCTAAAATATATATTTTCTGATAATGTTAATATTTTCAGAAAAAATCGCTTAAAAAGTAAATAAAAATACAACCATAAGTTTAAAAAATATGAAAGAACATCTCAACATTATAACTTTATAAACGTACACACAAGAAAAAGTTTTAAGTTCGAGGATAGTTTTTGAAAAATCGTGCAAAATTATTTTTGAATTTAATTCGTATTTTTGCAGATTTAAAAAAAAATAAGTTTATATATTTTATTATTTTAAAAGTATCTTCTTTCCAATAAAAAGAATTATTAAAATCGGTTCACGGTCGTGGTCTGGTCGTGCCTCGGAAAGCACGTTAAGCTGTTGGTCCCGGTTGCCATACGAACATCTAATGGCAGTCGTTACGGGTTGTTAGAGTCCTCAAAAGTTCAACAATTGGTCTAACTGCAATGCTTCGATATCGCCTTCGGTTTGTGGAGGTCAGACGGCAGTCGCTTTACTGAAAATATCGAAGTTTAGCCGAAATCGGCAGTTAGACTAGTAAAACCGCCCCAGACTGAAACCAAATTTAATGTTTTGTGCAGCTCATTTAGTTTTTTGTTTTTGTCAACAGGGTGCCCATCTTCCAACACCTCCTCCCCCGCAGCCCATCCCAGAATATATCCAGAAGGCCCTCGCTTACATCGAGGCTCACCCCTACACAGAGAAGAATTAAATTAAGCAAACTAAGATCTGAACCAAACCAAGGGAATGTGTGATGTTATACGACGAACCTGCAAGAAAACGTAAAACGGCTTTAACGACTTTATGTGTTTGTTATTTTTTTTTTGTTTTCTAGACAATAAATGATATAAAAACGATGACAAATATGTTGTTTTACTGCCCTATTCATTGTTATCATCCGCTCATGGAAGTGAAAACAGCAGGGTGATTGCGTAACAAACTGTCAGTAGCAATGGGTTTCATTTTGACAGTTCAACAAGATTCATTGCATTGTTTACGTTGTGGAGCAAACCCAATTTTGGAACTTATGGAGCAATGGATTAGCAATACGCCTTAAAATGATTGAAATTGTGAGTGTTTTAGGTAGTAAGGGTGCTGGGTTGCAGTTGAATTTTTGGGTTTAACGCAAGCAATATTGTATTTGAAAAAAAAAATTAAGCGGGTGACAAAGATTTGCATTCTAAATTGCGTAATATCAATCGCAAACCATTGCTTAATGTACTTGAAACAAATGTTCTTTTCAGAACGTACCAAAAATAGTTCAATTAACGCTGTTGAACTTGTATTTTGTTATTTACACACCTACACTTATTTGCATTGATTTCTTCAGGTCAGAACAAGCTTCCATTACCTACTGTTATGTGCTGTTCTGATTATCTTTCACGACATCAAGTCGCTCCGCTTATCCAGAATCATTAATACATTTTTTATTATTGGCATCTCGTAGTTGACCTTGAGAGGTCGTGACTATAACTGGATTATCCTGTGGCTGCCTTAAATGAATTTAAAGCCTCCAGCTAAGGGCAATCATTACATATACACGCCTTCAACTTTGACGCAAATTTACGACGGCTAAAGTCCCATCTACACGCTCCGTCTTCCTGCACGAAGAGTCCAGGCCTGTGCAGTCATGGCTGTACAAAAAGACGGAACATTTGGGACTGCGCGCGCTACCGCATTAATAATAATAATAATAATAATAATAATAACATTAATTAATTAATAATAATAACATTGCTGTCCACACACACGCGCTTACCTGCGCAAACTGGTTTGCATAGGCATGCTCGCAGGTAAGACGGAGCGTGTAGAAGACCCAAATACACACACCCAATACACCCCACACTGGATGGTAATACCACAGTATATAAACCATACAGTAGGTCGACGCCTTTGATCTCGTGTAAAATGCCGACATCGTCTAGACAGTAACGCATCGGCCAGGGTTATCACAAATAAACAATATTTATGAAATTATTTATTTATTGCAGATCAACATCGATAGCTGTATTATATTTAATTAATTAGCTATTTTTACTAAGGGTACAACTCGAGACAGATTTAAGTTATTTAGGTGGCATTTTCGTAACCAGCACCTCAATCAACCTCGGAATTAACACCCATATCATATTAATATACATTTAAATTGGTGTCCGCCATCTTGGATTTCAAAAAGGGTGGCATTTTCGTAACAGGCACCCCAATTATACTCAAAATTGACACTCATATCAAATTTAAAAAAAATGACGTCTGCCATTTTGGATGTCAAAAAGGATGGTTTTTTCGTAATAAGCACCCCAATTATACTCAAAATTGATACTCATATCAAATTGTAAAACAAACAAATTAAAAAACAAACTCGCGTTAGCCCTTAATGATAGATACCGAGCTACGAACATCGTTTTGTTTGCAGCTTGGGTGCCGCTTACCCGCGTCTCGTCCCTCACACCCCGCACGATTGCTCTGTCTAGACGTATCCGTCGGACGACTATATGATTTTTAGACTGTGGTACTACTTTTGCCTTCTAAACACAATACTTTTTAACATGATGTAATTTTCGATTTTTACTTCACTAGTAAAGAGTTGAAATTTTAATTGTCAGTCTGGGTGGTAGAACATAACATCGGCTGCCGGCAGAAGTTACCACCTACCTGACAAAGCCTTACCGTCAACCGATTCGTCGTGTTCCGGCATGATGCCTGGTGATGGTGAAGCCGTACGGAGGACGAGTCTGAACAGTTGTGTTGCGATGTGTGCCGGGTACGTTGTGCCAAATGTTCTAATATTCTAATCTAGTTTGGTTGTGGAGGATATCCGGATCAATCCCTCTCTGTTGCAGCATCGTTGGTCGTGTTGTTGAGTTTCATATTGCTTCACTTCGCTCAACTGCCGTCTTCCTTCCTAATTATTCAGTTTTTTTGAGTGAATATGCTCTTAAGAAACTCTTGCTCTTAATAATAGTTAACATGTACCTAAGTCATCCCTTGGGATGTTGGTTGGAAAGTTCGTTTATATACATATACTAGAAATAGGAATGGACCAAGAATGGAGCCTTGAGGCAAGCCCGTTTCTACTAGAGATCCCGAGAAGAACTCATTCTGCTGTTTTCTGTTTCCAGTTTTTTTTTTTATTAATTACGTGCCAAACTGCTTTTATTTTAGACATACTAATTTTGTTACTTATTAATATAGATTCAGCATCAGCCCAGACTCTTTTGAATATTTTAGAATAGCTTCGTAGATAATTGTGAAGGCAAATTTGAAATCGACTATGCAGATGTTAGGTTCATTAAAATAAAATCTTTCATTTACATTTTAAGTCTTTATTATTTTATACCTTACTAGTTATAAGTCTCGCGCTTTCACTCGTATGCAGTTGATTTCGGGACAAAAAGTGAAAATGTCAAACGTCCTGGCATTATGTAAATAGGTAGATAATAAAAAAAAAAACAGAGGTTGACCTTCCCTAAGCTGTGTAGCTATTAATTTGTTAGGTATTATTTCAAGTTAGATATTCCTGGCATGTTTACGAGTATACAACGTGTAAACAAAAAGGGTATATACATACCAAGGGCATGGCATCTTTAGATGATATCAAAAGATATCGAAAGGGTATCAACTCAAAATAAAATATTCAAAAAATTGGTACCAAATTTTCGGTTTCGTGTGTTTCTTAAAATCAAATCATAACAAACGTGGCAGCACACTACATACGTTAATAACTACTCGTTACCCGTCACGTTACTTGCCAAAATCCGATAAATGTCTTCAATATTTCTTTGCGACTATTATGATAGTAGCCTATCACAGGCGGTGTTTTTCCTCATAACTTCCTAACATAAAGAGATAGGATTAAAAACCCCTTCTAATATTGTTTGATATCATGTAAAGATGCCATGCCTTTGTTATGTATATACCCTCTATGTTACACGTTGTATAAGGAAATTAGATTCTAATCAAACATTACATTCAACTTGTAGTTCGAATAAGCACCATCTTGGTAAGTTTAGACGATAATAAAAAAAAATATTCTGTTTCATTAGCAAAAACCAAAATAATGCATGAAGTTGTAGTGGCCTAGTGGTTAAAACACCAGCCTAGGTCAGGCAACTACTAATGTAACTTTTCTAAAGTTATAATTCGACACCTCCTACGTACAACTAAGTAACTGAAAAATGCAAATTTTATAGCAGAGCGAATAGAAGATTTCAATTTTTTTGAATCGCCATAACTAAGCCCCTTTATGGAATTGAAATATAATATTTGGTGAGCGGGTTTAAACTTAAGTGTAATTTATAATGAAGAATATATTTTGTGTCTAAATCTTCAAGTTTTTGTTTTATCACACATGCATACTTTTACTGCGTTGTAAAAAACAATGAAAATATGCTAACTGGCACATACACATTTCTTCATTGGAATATTCAGGCACCCTATTGCTTTAACTGCCAGATACGTACTTATAATCGGTAAAGTCAATTGTAATATCCTGTGTATCTGATACTTACATAATTTATCACCGTAATTATATTATTGTGCATATAAGTGTGACTCAATTCCAAACTTGTAAAAATAATCACGTGTCTTGGTATTTTGAAATAAAAGCAGTGGATATATTTGTACTATCTAATGTTTATTTTCAAAACACAAAATATAAACTTCAACCGTTTCAAGTGTCAAAAAGTAACATTATATATTATTGTATGTTTATAACACCGAAGTGTAACATTAATTAAAAATGGTATCTACCTACTTACTGGTAATCAGACTTTTTTCTTTTGTTTAATTAGGTATAAGTTCTTATTGAACTGGGAATCACTTATATAAAACTAAACTAAAAAAGAAATAATATTCTTTAACTTAAAAACTGCCTTAAAGGCAGTTTTTGTTAATTTCGTAAAAAGGGGTTGGTCTCAAAATAAATTCTTAAAATATCGTAATGTTAATTCTAAATATAATGAACATGTAAAATTATTACTTATCAATTAATATAAATCAGTCCTTTCAGAAAGTTATTTGGACATTCTTGCACTGAGATCAAATTTAATATGATAGGTACTTATTACTGAACTATCATTGTGTACTTACTTATAATGATTTTAAAAAGGTTTCATTCTATATTATTTTACTTATTGAGTAATACGTAATACGTTTTATCATTGACTAGCTGCGCCACGCGGCTTCACCCGCGTTTTTTTTAATATTGTCTGCCCCTATTGGTCCCAGCATGATGTTATATAACCTAAAGCCTTCCTGGATTAATGGGCTATCCAACGCAAAAAGAATTTTTCAAATCGGACCATTAGTTCCTGAGTTTAGCGCGTTAAAACTAACAAAATCTTCAGCTTTATATATTAGTAGTATAGAAGACTAATGACCGCAACAGTAATTAACTAATCAGTACAGCGATCACAAGATGTTTTCTTCATTCATCTTCTTCGTCTTCTTTATCTTCTTTGTCATGTTGGTTCTCATTGCTGCCCTCTATCAAACTCATGTAAAAGTCATGATAAACAGATGGTTTACTTATTATTATTTCGGCATAAGTACTTCAAATCCTGAAGTTTAGCCTCGGGTATTAGTAATTTCCCCTCGTAAGCTTGGGTCAATGTTCTTGCCAGTGGGGCTGGAAGTAGACTCTTGTAGTCTTTTGTACTTCATTTTCATCTGGTATTTTATCTATTTTTGTTGGTAAATAATACCGCAAAGTAAATTCCCTTCTAGAAGCAGTTTCAGTAGTAACCCTACGTGTTGGAATTTTATCACAGTACTTATTGATAAAATTCCAATGACGAACTATATCTCCCATTGACCAAAATGCCCCAAAAAGCAAATCTCAGTCAACATTAGTAATTTTTTGTGAACATTTAAACTTACATTTCTCTCCACAAGATGGTCCCATCTCTTTCTTGTTCCTCATATTACCATCCCTACTTTTGTACTCATTTCCTAAATTTTTGTTTTTCCTACGCATAACATCCAACCATTGGTCTTGATGGACCATTCGTAATCTAGCTTTATCTTTTTTTCTTGTGGATAGC
The DNA here is from genome assembly GCA_017933935.1 of Sesamia nonagrioides. Lineage (NCBI taxonomy): Eukaryota > Metazoa > Arthropoda > Insecta > Lepidoptera > Noctuidae > Sesamia > Sesamia nonagrioides. Next base: position 44,220 of record JADWQK010001903.1, read on the forward strand.
CTGTGCAGCGGAGATGGTTCAATGTCAGAAAGAGTGTTTTCTGTTATCCGGGTTTGTATTGGCATAGGTGAGCTAACTGGCATGACAACCTTTGGAGTAGGAGCTGGTGATATATCAAAATCTAACTGAGCAATGGCTTGAGCTATGACTGACGAGAAATTTAGTGACTCAATAGAAATGTCATTTCGAATGCTTAAACTAACATTGGTCATCATGGGTGATTGTGACGTTATTGTTACCAATGTGGGGTCATGAGAGTTACTCGTCAAAACCACTGGAGCTGTATGACTTGTGACTGTTGGGTAATATGTTCTGGAACATTCTGAGGGTTTAAGATAGTTTTGTGCAGTACTTGTTTCTTCGTCACTGTCTTCTATGAATTCCGTCATTTGTTGCAAGTCTTCATCAGTGAAATATTTTGAGAAGTGTACTGGAGTATCTGAAACATTCAAACCACAATAAAACACTCAATTTTCTACGATAATCAATATCATTTCATAAAAGTAAAGCTATGTAAGTATACAGATATATATTAATAATCAAGTTAAAATCCAATGTAAAAAAATGTATGTGTTAGTTAACTGAATTTATTTTAAAACCATTCCGTAGAATAACCATGTAAGTGCCTAGATACATTTTTCGCTCAAACTAAATGCCGACGTAAAAATATGTAACTTCGTAGTTACATATTTATGCATCGGGAATGATTAAATTTCAATAATGTCGTCAAAATGATAGATTTTCATTCTATGACGTGTTCAAATATATACAGTATAGAAAGATATCTCAATTTATGGGTGCGCTTAATATATATACTTTAATAATTATAAAATATTTAGTTAATATTACTTACCTTGCCTTGATGGCGAGTCTATCTGGTCTGATGTTACGCTTACTATTTGGTCCACAGCATTTTTTGGTCTCTTAATTGCATCTTCCCTTAATGTAGTTAAAAATTTATAACGTTTACCCGACATGGTAAAAACAACGCAACACTCGCGCGCACAACTCTCTACCCGCCGGAGAACTGACTATCCGGCAGTTACCCGGACCGCGCGCACTTTCCCCCCGCGTTAAAGTATGTAACTGGTACTTAAATTGTTGTACGCTGTGTTTTTTTGTCAGCTTATGTAGATAAACTATTATACGTTTGAGAAAAAAGTATGTTAGGTTAATTGAAAAAATAAAATAAAAATGTATGTGGTAAATATACGTACATAGATGCCAAAAATGCAATAAAAACCATTTCATGTATCTGGCAGATACATACGTATACTTAGTGGGTGTCGATTATGTACTTTCTAAGTATATTTTGGACACCAATGACTGATAACAAGGTGAAGGAAAACATCTTGAGGAAATCTGGACTTTAAGTCAATCCGCATTGAGCAAGCGTGGTAATACTCAATCATTCTCTGTATGAGAGGAGACTTGTACCCAGCAGTGGGATGATAAAACGATTGATGATGATGATGAAAATATGCATCAGTGATTACAAACTAGTTGGTATAAAAAGTGTTCGATTGTAAGAGGAAGTCTGAAAGTGGCACCGTAGCTGAAAAGTTGTGTGGAAATCGGTTGTCATGGTACGGGCATGTGTTACGGAGAACTGAGGAGAATGTCGTGAGGAGAGTCTTAATTATGAATGTTGATGGCTATAAGAGTAGGGGAAGACCAAAGAAACGATGGATGGAATGTGTGAAGGATGATATGGCTAAGAAGGGGGTGACTGCCGAGATGACTTCTGATAGGGATGTATGGAAGAAACAGACATGTTGCGCCGACCCCAAATAAATTGGGAAAAGGGCAGGAGAATGATGAATGATGATGTAACTAAAAGTGTTTTTGTCTAAGATTTCGTAAAAGCATTCATTTAATTTATATAAGAGTTTTGTAAAATGATTTGTGAATAATATTATGATTTATAAGATTATGTATCTTACTTGTCTAATTTATAAATAATTATACAGACTTCACAAGTAAATGTAGTTCATGTATTGAGTGTTTTACTATACATACATACATATAGTACATAATATGATGTTCCCACTACTGGGACATAAGCGTCCTCTCGGTGAGAGGAAGTGGGCCGTAATGTACCACGCGGGCCCAGTGCGGGCTGGTAGATGTCGGTTTCATCACGAAGTTTTGCTTCACCGTTTTGAGAGTAGTGTGGCTACCATGATTTTTCATTACGAGACTTGATCATACGCATCGACCGCAATTGGCGCTCTCATTGATTGAGAGTTCTTACAACGTTGAAGCGGGCCAATCGATGAGTCAAACGCGGTCGATATCGACGATCGATCTTTTCTTGTTATTGATCAAAACTTGCTGATCGTTCTTTAAATTTAGTATATTGTGAATAGACTTTTAATCATCCAACTTAGAATAAAATAAAGGTACCTAGGAAGGAAATTGATCTAAAAAAAATTAAAATGTTGTGAATGATAAACACACACATGTCATTCATTGATTTTTATTAATATTTAATTGCGTCATGAAGAATTCTAGAGGAATTCTATTGATTTCTTAAAGAATTCGAACAGTCATTAATTTTATTTATCAAAGCGAAAATAAAATCAGATCAAATTCGACAATAAAAGAAACAGATCGATACATTTCGAAGTATCCATTTTCAGCCCTAAAATAATAAAATTATTTTCTCTTACAGAAATCCTTCATCGTAGCCATTTGCATCTTCGCGTGCGCGTATGCTGGCGTCGTGGATCAGACCGCGCAGGTCTTGCGCAGCACCTACGACCATGCCCCTGACGGTAGCTACAGTTGGGCCTATGAGACCGAAAACGGCATCAATGGACAGGCTGTAGGCGCGTTCAAGGCCTCCGGAAAGGTGAGTTATTTTTCACCTACCTTTTTGTTAAATCCTTCCAGCTATTTATAGTAGTAAACCTACAAACATAACCAGTATAGACTGGCCTCTTATTCTATTGAAACTGTATATGTGGGTAGGTAAGCAAAAGGCCTGCTACTAAGACATATGCGAGATATATTATTTTATCAACTAGAATCATTTTGAAGCATATTCTTAATCCATAGCTCTATATCTTCTAAAAATGCGTTTGCTCAACGACTTATAATCACGCAATGAAGGTTGTTGAACTGTCATAATGAAACCCATTGCTACTGACAGGACAGTGTGTTACGCAATCAACCTACTAGTCGTATTCATAGGTGACAATGTATAAAAAAAGCATTGCCAGGACCTGTTTTACTCTTATACCTATAGTAGATCGTGCTTACACGGACATTGAGACGCGGCAATTTCAGCACTTTCTTTTACTGCTAAATTCAATACTTTTACGTTTACGCTATTTCAGGACGAAGTCGATCTTCAGATCTCTGGCTGTAACGGCTACCAATCCCCTGAGGGACAAGTCGACTAATTATCTTACGGTGGATACTCGCAGTACAACGGGTCGATCGATGATGGAACGGAGATGGTTCTTTAGTACAAAGCTCTTATCATCATCACCTTTTCTAAGACGGAATTTATTTTATTTTAGGATGATGTTGGTCTTGAGGTCTCTGGTTCGTACAGCTACGAATCCCCTGAGGGACAGCAAATCGGAGTGTCTTACGTCGCGGATGAGAATGGATACCAGCCCCAGGTCAGTACACAGCACATAATCTACCAATGAAGTGGATAGAACTATACCTATGCTAGAAGGTCACCTAGGTAAAAAATAAAAACATGTTCAAATTTAGTCAGCCAAAACTTAGCTCAGAGTTCTTAGCTTAACTTCTTCAAACAGAATATTTGACAGTCCTCAACCAGATAATGCATCAATGCAACTGTTATTACATCTACAATACTATCTCCGAGAATCCAATTCTCCTAATTTTTAGTAAGTAACAGTCTGATCTAAGAGAAATCTGCCAAAAGAGATCCATAATGTTCTCGGTGGTAGGCCATAACATCGGCTGCCGGCAGAAGTTACCACCCACCAGACAAAGTCTTGCCGCCAAGCGATTCGTCGTGTTCCGGCACGAGGCCTGGTGAAGCACGTACGGAGGACGGGTCTGAGCAGTTTTGTTGCGATGTGTGCCGGGTACGATGCGTCAAATGTTGTTGTGTCGGGAGTTTGGTCGTGGAGGGTCTCCACATCAATCTCCCTCTGGCGCAGCATTGTTGGTCGTGTTATTGGGTCTAACATTGCACCACGTTTTTTTTTTTTTTTTTTTGACGCTGTGAATGCTTTACGCACCGTACCCCAAAGGGCGTGTGTGGGACTCGCCCAGCCGAAGCCGGGAATACCCACTAAACCCACAGCGGCACTCCGGCATCGCAATAGTGGCGGGGGAGTGGGAAACTAGCGCAGCCTGAGCTACCTCTCCCCCGCCGGCGAAACCCGCCTAGCAAGGCGGGCCCTCAATTGCCCCTCCTAGGGAGGGATCGTGACTCCCGCGTGGTGAGCGATGTAAGGCGGGCGTCGGCACCTTCTCGTGCCTCACGCCCGTGGCTCTACCTCAGGGGGGGAGAAAGCGTATATTTTAGACCAAATTTTGAAATTGGTTGGCACTGAGATGAAATTGCGAAATAGTTTTTGAACATTTCTATGTAATTACGAGAATAGACTTTCTTGAATCATTTAATGCTTTGTCTTGCTCAATTAGTTTTTCGTTTTTGTTAACAGGGCGACCATCTTCCCACTCCTCATCCCATACCAAAATCTATCCAGAGGGCCCTCGAATACATTGAAGCTCACCCAGCAGAAAATTTTTAAATTACATAATTCCATCAAATTAAGTTGTGAACCAAACCAAGCTAATGTATGATGTTATGTACTCGAAGAACCTGCAATAAATTGTAAAACGACTTTAACCACTGTATGTTTGTTTTTGTTTTCTAGATAATAAATAATCTAAAAACGTTGTCAAATGAATTGTTTTACCTTATTCCATTGATATAATATTAAAACAGATATGATATATTCTAACAAACTGACCAAAAAAAATGTGCTGAACACAGCAGCAGCATACATGCATATTTTTATTCGGCATAAATTGGTACAGTGTGAGTGAGATGGGGCGCAATCTAGCATAGAGAAGAAAAGGATGGCTAGTGTTTGTCGTTTGCGCCTAAATAGAATCAGCGCACCAAGATTGCCAAAGAATAACAAAAAATGCAGATAGGAAATACATATAACAGAGTTGCTCAATTAGGTCCATATATTTTGCTTTGTAATACTTGATTGAAGTGTATTTATTATTTTGTGACCGTGATTAAAGGAAACGAAATAAAATGAATTTTAATTTTTAGCACCGCATCAAAATCGGTTGAGAGGTTTAGGCGGGAAAGCGTAACAGACAGACAGACAGACAGACAGAGTTACTTTCGCATTTATAATATTAGTATGGATTTATGTAATTCTTCTGTACGTGTGTTTGTGATCTCACGCCTCCTAAACGGCTGGATTGATTGGGATGAAATATTGTGTGTTCAATGGCTGTCTAGATGGTTTGAAAAAATCAATGTATCCGGTCAGTCAGGACAATGTCTGCCGGTTCCGCTAGTAATATTATATAGTACTAGCTGTGCCCCGCGGTTTCACCCGCGTAAACTTCGAACCAAAAGAGCTCAGTTGATATAAAATAAGCGCCTGTTAAAATAATGGGAGCAATATGTACGTCCGAATTTGCTCCAAATGTAAATCAGTATGCAAACATTCTGTATATATTTCTATATAAATATATATTTGTTACTATGTATGTACACAAACCTTTACCTAAAGCTTACTTTGGAGCTAGGCTAATTGGTGTGAGCGTAGGAAATATTTATTTATAATAATATTATTATACTTCGTGTTCATTTAATATCCACTCACACTTTCCCATTTAATAATTTCATGTCATTTGACTCTTACTTAGCAACGCAAAATAAACGTTCACGTAATTTTATCAATGTTTTACTTAACTGTTGAATAAGATGTTATAAATTTTAACTTAGGACACAGGCTCGAGAATAAAGTGAAAAAGAACTATAGGTAATTGTAGTTATAAAAGTCACGATCAACATTATCGCTTCTGTGCAACTAATCTATGTCTAATGCGTACGCGTCTCTATCACTCCCGCAAGAAATCCAATTAGCTCTCTCTTTTTTTACTTACAATGGCAGCCTAAGCATTAGCAGTAAGAATGTTTGACAAAATAATTGAAACTATATTATTTATCTAAATATTTTGGAATACTTACTTATGATATGTGATTCCATAACTTTTGTAGGCTTTTCTACCATAATTCGTGCATTTACGCAGTACACAAAACGCCATTTTGAATGCGAAAAAGATTTTCTTAGCCACCTTGCAGGACTTACGTTCTTTTGTACGCTTCATTTTGAGTGCGCTAGTGACGTATCTATTTAATATTTTATCAATGCCTTATTCATGAAATGTAGCACTGCCAGAAGTAAAAACAGTTTTGGGGTATCATTATTGGACGACCCGTCGCGTCGTACGGCGAGTATCCGCCCTTACGTTGTTGACAGCACTTCAATCCGGACGAAGCGTTTCACCTCGTTTTTATACCGCGTACGTCGAGGTAGGCACTGGAACAATTTTGATGAAAATCAATTGGATGGTGATAAAGATCTGCAGCTTTATTACGAAACACACCAATCCCATTGCATCATATGTTCATAAAATCGGTTTGCTTCACAACGTAAATAACGCAATGTATACTGCTGAACTGTCAAAATTATAGCCATTCCTATTGTTAGTATGCAATTGCTCCGCTAGTTGTACAGGACTATTATGACTTGTGTAAAGTAATTTTTATAGACACGAATATTTAATTGTCTGTTATTGAAATAATTTCTGATTATAACCCGAGAGGGTAAAAGGCTGTCTTACGTTTTGAATAACTTTCGTTTTATTCGGCTTTCATTCAGTTTAGGGTCTGTGTCAGATGCACTGATTATTAAAATATTAAAGTTTAAGAACTAAAAGTTTCAACAAAACTCAATAATATTGTTATGGAGATGTTAAGCTTATTATAATGAATTATAAACAAAAAAGTCGATGGTTTTGTACTTCGAATTAGTCAACGATACGGTGAGACGATTTTAAAACATAGCCCGAAGAATGGCAACACTAAAGTGGCAGTGGGCTGGGCATATTGCCCTTAGTACCGATGCCCGATGGGGCAGGTGGGTTCTCGAGTAGCGACCACGCACCGTAAAAAGGCAGCGTGGGTAGGCCCCCGACAAGGTGGACCGACGACCTGGTGGAGGTCGCGGGAAACCGCTGGATGCTGGAAGCGCAGGACCGGTCGTCGTGGAGAACCTTGGGGGAGGCCTATGTCCAGCAGTAGACGTCTTTCGGCTGAAATGATGATGTAGCGGTAACTACAAACCCCAAATGCGAAAAGTCATACAGACATCACATAGATCCTGTATCTCGCAAGCAGAGTTCACCGTACAATTAGCATATATACGACGTAATTTTTTGTTTATGCGAAATCTGAATGTAGTTAATGTTCAGAATAAGCAACTGAATCGATTTCAATCATTTTTACATCTTGTTATATTTTTCCCCAAATCGATTTACAAATTGTTGCAGTGTGGATACCGAACGCGCGCACACAGTTTTACGATAAATCATTGTATTCGCGCTCGCAACAGCTGACGCCAGAGGTCAACGCACCATGCTTACCTGCCCGAGCTGAACTTAGACCATATTTGTGCTGGGACAACCAAGTAGATTCACCAGCTCATAACTTTGTGGTCTTTTCATTATACATTGTTTACTTAAAAATACTGGACACGAGTTTTGGGTTTCGCATAAACAAAAAATAATGTTGAATACACAACTTCCCCACACCAATCGATTGGCAAGTGCCTGCACATTACATCCGTCTGGTCGGAGAATCTTTCCTTTTCTATTTAGAATAAGTGAACTTTACACACTGTTCATCTTTCCACTATACTGGTGACCCCGAACGTGAACGCCTGCGCAGCCTTTGTGCAATGACTCATCCGACTTTATACTTCATGATGTCATCATCACCATTCCCGTAAGTTTTAGCGGCGAGTCTCCCAGTCAGCCAGCACACTCGGGTTCAACGGTTATACTATCCACCAGCATGAAGCGACCCTGCATACCTGGTCATCACCCTCAGCCTCAGCAGCATCCTCGGCACAGCACACTGCGCTATAGCAGCAGCCAGCATGAACGTGATGCTGTACAACGTCCGACGTCCTGGAATATCACACAGCGCCACCTTGATTCATTGGAGATATCTCCGTAGAAAGTTCCGATTCACCGTGTACTATGCAACTATCACCGACTCACTAGAACCTCAGCTGGTCTGGCAAGTATTGCAAGATACAAGACTCAGCCTGCTATCGACCTCCTCTCTGCGGAGGGGAGTGATGTAGCTGTATCCACAAACACCACATACTGATATTATGTTAGGTAAACAGCTAATTAAAACAGCTGTGACTTTAACACGAGCAGCTTAGAACGCGGTTTAAATGAGCAGATCGCTTTTTATTGATGAAATTCATTCAAGCATAGTTTCCACCACAGAACGTACCACAATGGCCTGAACATTTGGCATTCTGCCATTACCACATTACTAGTTGACGTCGAAGTCGCCAGTGACGTCATTAGCTTACAAGTGGTTGTGAAGTCCGCCTCCTGTTGTTATTTATTTATTTATCGCAAACCTTACAAATACATTACATAAAAAAATACATTCAATACGACAAAATATACAATCGTTGGTCTCATCGCTAATACAATCTCTTTCAGGCAACCTTAGAATCGACAAAGATTTTCCTGGACATTAAATGAAAAATTTTGGTGAAGTAAGCGCAAAGTGAGCTATTATTCCAAATAATGCTAGAATCCCTAGCATTATTTGGAATAACAGCTCTACTGATAGCTTATTTCAAGTTAAATTCAGCTAACTCTTCACGGTGAAATTTTTACAAAATAGATCGACAGATTTATCTTTAGCATCCCTAAGTAAGTCTTCTTCTTCTTTTTGCAAGGTGAGATTCAACCTCAACTCTTGATCAATGGCCTCTGTGGAATACGTAGATATCACAATTTTGCCAATAACATGTGTAACAAATTATAGAAATTCTTTGAAAATTTTATTTCACAACTAGCTTTCCACCCGCGGCTTCGCCCGCGTGGAGTTCGGTTATATCGCGCTTTTTAGATTTCCCTCGGGAATATCATTTTTTTCCGGGATAAAAGGTAGCCTATGTTCTTTCTCAGGGTCTAAAGATTGTCTGTGCCAAATTTCATCAGAATCGGTTGAGAGGTTCAGGCGGGAAAGCGTAACAGACAGACAGACAGATAGACAGACAGACAGAGTTACTTTCACATTTATAATATTAGTATGGATAATGGCGGATATCGCCAATGACAGTTGAAAAAGACGGACGCGTGAACCGTCTATGAGAGAGGTTTGAAGGAAAGTCATGATGTGGCCACTATGCTGCGATATTTCAATATTCTTTATGAATTATTTACTGAATGCACTTTCTACTACATAAATCACGTGCTTTTATTTAGTAAACGACACTATAAATAATTTTAAAAGTCCAATGAAGAATGCGCGTCACACTCATCTTAGCTTTCCCGTCAAAACTCCCCTAAGTAAGTCAAAAAGGACAAAGTCTTATTGTGTTTGTAACAGTATGATAGTGTCAAACTTATTGAAGTTTCAATTAAAAGTAATAATACCAGGTTATACCGTGAAATAGGAATTTTTGTACGTATTGTGCAAATTGACAGGTCATTATCAAGTTACTACATTATGTTGATAAAATATGATAAATTACCGTAACTTGAATTGGCTTTTTGAAAATATTTAACTAACTTACTTTACTTTTAGCCTTTATCTATATCTTGATGTCTTGTTTAATTGGTTTCAAACATAAGATTGTTTTTCAACAAGAGACTAGTTACCATTACCCTATGTTCACCATAACCTCCTCTTTTATACCACGCACATCTCTCATTACGATTCAAGTGTCTTCAAGGCTAGACTGAACTGGGCACGCCACAATAGCGGCGGTAAGTCCCCTCTTTGAGGAGTGGCTAAAGAAGCGCCACGGCGCCCTCACCTTCCGCCTGACGCAGGTCCTCACCGGACACGGCTGTTTTGAGAGGTTCCTGTTCCGTATAAGGCGAGAGGAAACGCCAGGGTGTAGACAACTAGACACTGTGTGGATCGCCCTGGGGACACGTAGGAGCATACGGCGGAGGTCTGCTCGGCTTGGGTAGAGCACCGCCGTGTCCTCGTAGCATCGATTGGAGGTGATATCTCGCGTCCGATCCTGGTCCAGGGCATGGTCCGGAGCTAGATAGCATGGCAGGCTGTCACGTACTTCTGCGAAGCAGAGATGCTGGCAGAGGAGGAATCGCGGAAAAGCGGAGCGCGTGAGGGAACGGGAATCCTAATGCCGTCACGCCTCTAGCCGCCGAAGGAGACGCCCTGGTCGGGAGGCAACATCGAACTCCCGGTCATCGTAGGCGCGAGCTTGCGGGTGGCGAGCTGCTAAGGACCAGGCCCGGGTTCACACCGCGTTGTGTTTCACACGCGCCTCAAAGAGATGTCAGCACATCGTGACGGGGCCCACGAGGACCAGCCAGCGAGGGCCAGGGTAGCGGGCTGGTTATAAAAGAAACAATTGCCCTGGCGCACGGGCTAGTAAAGGAACATGGGTGGGTTTTAGTCAGTAAAAGTCTGATATACGCCCTTTCGGTCCGTCCAGAGCGGAAGGGGTCATTTGAATCATCAAATGACCTCTCCATCATCATTCCCTTACAAAACAAAAATAAATAAAAGAGTAAATAGGCTCTTAATATATCTGTGTAGTTTACCATCAACAATTATATCACTAAGCTACTGTAACCCTCGATCTGATAAGTGATACTACTAAAGAGTTGAATTTGGACTCAAGACGAATTCCCACACTCTGATCCAACTACAGCTACATCAGATTGTATTTAAGTTTTATAGGTAAGGGCTAAAAAATAATATGTTATTTTTTTTTGTACAAGTAGTTTACCGTATATTCACATGAAAATTAGTAAAAAGCTGTTATTATGACATTATGAATAGCCACTTTTATTTATTTTATGTATTCTAACAATAAAGTTCATAAATGTTATAACTTTTTATAACAAGATACCCTCTGCTTTGCTAGACTTGCCTTACATTGCATTTAAAGTACAAATCAATCCAAGCTTTGTTCAAAGGCATATATTATTCCGTAAATGACTATTTAAATGGTAAGAATAGCGTGTCGCTCTGATTAACTCAAGACAATATAAATGTGTTCTTTCTCCAGAATTAGCTTACTGGAACGTTATATGAGTTCATATAATTTACTTTTTTACAATGCATATATATGTCAGCTGTCACGCCCTTTATACCTGGGGCTTTCATTTAGGTAATAAGTTTTTACTTATTTACATTTCCGTTTTAGTGATATTTAATTTTTAGTTTTTGCTTTGCTTATATTTTGGCGTGGCTAGCTGGCGTAATGATAAATAATTTCATTGTTGTTGTGTTTTCTTGTGTTCATTACTATACATACATAGTATTGTATAAAGTCATGTATTTTTTTTTAAATAAACAGTTAGCTTTGCTGCTGTGGAGTTTGTTCCGCTACTTCTTTTCCCAGCGAAAGCACTAGGAAGTGGCGAAGAGCGGGCGTTTTGTGGGGACTTGTCTTATGTAATATTGACGTTCAAAACGTGCTGATTTTCAGCCTAATTTGAATAAATGACTTTTTGATTTTGAATTGTTTAGGAGTAGACACAAAAACGGATAGCAAAAATAAAAACAATATTAAATTTATTAAAAATGTTCACTTGCCTAAACACTTTTTAAAAACGTCCTAAAGTGCCGTGATTTAGCTGTCATTTGTTAATTATTTTTATTTTAATATGTTAATTATTTTTATTTTAATACTATGTTATTTATAAGCACAGAAACTGGTTAGGAAACCTTCGACTCATGAGATGATGATACAACCTGTTATTATTTGGAATAACATAATCTGCAGGACCCGTACAGACTGAACGTCTTTATGCTGCGTTTTGTCTATGCATTTTTAAATGTGAGCACTTAATATCGAATAGACATCAGATCAGTTCTAAACGGTCTCCAAAGCCTGGAGCAGAGGCTATTGGATGCATTTTGGAGAGTGTGCGAGGGAATTGCATGACTTAATTCCCCCATCTCCGTTCCATCATCAGACGACTAGTCGTCGAGGTGGCGAGTATCCATCCTTACTTTATTCACACTACTACGATCTGGACCGAGTATTTCGCCTCGCCTTTTATATCGCGTACATCAAGGGACTGGAACAATTTGTTTCCGTCTGACTACAATTTAAGTATCTTCAAGGCCGGAGTAAATAGGCACTTAATAAACTAGCACGTTTTACCATCAACTATTGCATCATTGTTTACCATCAGGCGCGATTGCGGTAAAGAACTAGTTTATAATTATAAAAAAAACCTAGCCCCAACTTTGTCTCTTATTTACTTTGTAATAGTTAAAAATTAACACAAAATTATAACCAGTGACATAAAAGTACCATAGACATAAAAGTCCCATGATAAGGACATCAGGGTTTGATGGTGGAATACCAGATAAATCAAGGGGAACTTTCAACAATTGTAGGGGTGGCTAGTGCATTTGTAAGTTTTTTCGTTACGTATTTTAAACCACTGCAATTTAATAAGGGTCTGGAGTAGATCTTATGATGGAACCGGGAGACAGGTGAGGGAACTCCTCAACGATTCACAGCAGCAATATTGTGTTTGTGCTTGAATTGTGCTTACACCAAGATGGGTGGTGACTGTCATTAGGGAGCTGATGATGAAGACAAAGGTCAGTTCAGGGAACTCCTCAACGATTTACAGTAGTAACCTTGTGTTTGGACTCAATTAATTTATATTGATGAGAAGTTTGCAACCATGTGGGTTATAACAAAAGTCTGCAGTAGATCTGATAATAAAGACCATAGACAGTCGAGGGAAGTCCTCAACAATTTACAGCATTGAAGTTTAACGTAGGACAACCACTAGCCACTGCTACTTGCCATGCTGATGCGACCATCAAAAAAATCAAGAGACTAAAATTAAATCGCGTAATTGTGTCATCTCTAGCAATGCTCATACATTCAGTCCGGTCCCAGAGAAATTTTATAAAAATCGGTTCAGTAGTTTGGTATACTAAAATTACGGATAAAAATTCTAATATAAATAAGGCGTCATTTGCTTGCTAGCCTATTCCCAACTATGTTGGTGGCAGCGTCCAGTCTGACCGGATGCAGCTGAACAGTACTTTTTGCAACTAAAAATTGTAAAATAAAAACTGTGTTACAAAAAAAAAAGAACCGACTTCCACAAAAAAAAAAACACTACAAAATGAAAAATAACTAATTTCGGAAGTCGGTGGCAAAAATGAATACACAAAACCAAAGGCACCATGACCATGAACATTCATATTTGCAACCGACTTCCGAAATTAGTTATTTTTGACTTTGTTGTTTTGTGGAAGTCGGTAATTTTCACAAAAAAGTTTTTATGTGACCAATTATTTTATGGTAAAAGTATTTTAAATGACATCCCACTCGTAGAGTGAATGCGTTCCTGATAAATGTCTTTTCTTTATATTTTTTCTTTTAGAGTGATACTACTTCATCTCTCTAATCAATGGCCCCTGTGGATAGATACCACAATTTTGCCAATAACACGTAGGTATAACAAATTATAGAAAATCTTTAAAAAATATTTCACAATAATGGCGGATATTGCCAATGCCAGTTGAAAAAACGGCCGCGTGAGCCGTCTGAGGAGGTGAGACAAAGTCCTGATGTGGCCACAATGCTGCGATATTTCAATATTCTTTATGAATTATTCACTGAATGCACTTTTACGACATAAATCACCCGCTTTCTCTTTTCTCCACGCGCACGCACAACACACGCCGAACGTTGAGCTACGCCCGCCCAACTTTCGGTCGCGTAACGCATCGAGTGATGTGTCACTTGCTATGCAAAATACATTAAATGCGTTTTAGCTGAAAAACTCTCGAAGGAAGGTAAGGCCTACGCCGAACGCGGCATAATTTGCCTAGCTGATGTGTCATAGAGTACTTGAAATACACTGCGTATTTAGCGAGCTTTCGGCGCCGTACGTTCCGCAGATGTCGCGACACTTTAGAAAACGCGCCTTCAAAGGACGCTAGTCTAAGCATACCTTAAATCTAAATCTCAAACAATAGTTTACAACCACCTCGTTAGTGCCTCTAGGCGCATCATTAAGTAATTCATTAAATTAGGTTTATTAGTGATTAATTCCAAGGATTCTCTGCAACGAAACTAATGAATGTATCGTAGTTTTGTTAGAATATTACTGCCGCTTAGACAAGTTTAGCGTACATATTTATTGAAAATATTCAGTACCTATTTGTTTTATATAAAGTACCTAAATGTGCCCGTGAAAATAGTTGAATTTGGTAATAGACTACATAGCTATAATTAATAAAACTTTAGAAATAATTAATATTTTACGAAATAAATCTAAAAAACGTTAGAACGTTAGTTAGAAAAGCTTTTATTTGAAGTCTGTTACTATATTTTTGTAAAAAGTTTTTTATTTCACGCTTTTTCAATCTCTTAGTCAAAATTCGCAAATTAATTTTTTCACCTAATAACAATAGTGGTAGCCATAAACCATGTTAGAATAAGTTCTCATCAATACGAAAAAATCCTATCTCAAAACCTATTGAACAGATTTTGATGAAACTTATAATATTCCCGAGTTGAACAATACATAGTACAACAAAAAAAAAAGAATTACTTAAATCAGACTTGTAGTTCCGGAAATATGTGCGCACAAACATAAAAAACATACATACACTTGAAATTTGGCTTACTTACATACGGGTCGAAGCCACATAACTTTGTCGGAGGAATAATTTAAAATGTTTGACAGTTCTTCTATACAAACACTGTACGATGTCCTCGAATAAAAATTAAGGTTTGATTGAAAAAACTACCTAAAGTAAAATTTTACAGGAACACTCTTAAGTCATTTAAAATTAATGATAAGTTATTCTTATGTGACGTTTATTGCAAAAAAAAAACAATTAAAAAAAAAACTTAGCCCCACACTAGGAATTTCACCTCTATCGTGGGTGCGTTTATATACATATAAACACATTATAATAACAGCTAGACACGGAACAAGTACCTAGGTAGGTCATACAAATATTTCTTCCGTGAGGAAACTAACCCGTGACACGCAAGGCATCAGTCAATAGCTAAACACTGCACCAAAGGTGTCATCAAATTGGTCTGGCGGCCGAGATCTTACTGAGAAATACTTATCATACATTCTCTGGTCTGACCAAGGAATCAGCACATGATTCATCATCATCAAGCTTTTTATCATCCCACTGCTGGGCACAGGTCTCCTCTCATACAGAGAAGGATTGAGCGTAATCACCACGCTTGTTCAATGTGGGTGGCGATTTCAGACTTAAAAGTGCATGTTTCCTTAAGATGTTATCCTTCACCTTGTATAATCAGTCATTGGTGTCCAAGATATATTTAGAAAGTACATATAACTTTAGAAAAATTGCATTGGTACTTGCCTGATCTGGAATCGAACCCGCGCACTCATACTTGAGAGGCTGGTGTTTTAACCACTAGGCCACCACGACATGATTAGGAGCACTCAACTAATGCGCCTTACTGTTAATGATTGCAACACTGCATACCATCATTGGGGGAGGCCTATGCCCAGCAAAAGACGTCTCTCGGCTGAAATGATGATTATACATAAATGATTAGCATCAGGCGGGATCGTGGTCAAGCATCAGTTAATAACGTTCCTTTCTTAAAAAAAAGAAAGCCCAGAGTTCATCTTGGAGAGCAGGACAATGTGCTATTGGGTTCCCTTTTCTGGTATTTGTCAGTAGTAGCTCGGGGTTTCGTTTTGTACCGGTTAAGGGTATGGCGAATGAACAAGTAACGCGGGGCCTTTGAATCATTTTTCTGGATAGAATAGTGAAATTTATTGGGCATGTCATCGACATAACACTCCGTTCTTCCCAGACGGTACCGTGAGGATTTTTTGTAGAAAAAAAAATGACTTAAATTTACTGTTTATACTTGGGCCAAATTCGATAAAGAATAGAGGTAAACAAACCGTTGCTAGGAAACGAGTAGTATACGCCTAAAAGACAGATGTTAACAACTTTTTCTACATAGTGATTTTCATAAAAGTAATAATCCTACATCCTACTAATGTGAACAGTTTATTTATGTTTAGATATTTATGATTTGCATAGAACGTTTAACGGATTTGAATGAAATATTACACACATGTAAGCAAACTAATAGGTTAAATTTTTTGATACATATATATTACTAGCTTTCCGCCCGCGGCTTCGCCCATGTGGAATTCGGTTATATCGCGCTTTTTAGATTTCCCTCGGGAACATCAATTTTTTTTCAATAAAAGGTAGCCTATGTTATTTCTCAGGGTCCAAAGATTGTCTGTGCCAAATTTCATCAAAATCAGTTGAGAGGTTCAAGCGGCAAAGCTTAACAGACAGACAGACAGACAGAGTTACTTTCGCATTTATAATATTAGTATGGATACTTAGTCCATACTTGTAAGTATTACAATGCATGTGTTATGCAGTTGATTTGAAAGCAATCAAAATACGTAAAATTGTATTGACAAATGCCTCAACTTTATTCATTGGTTGAATTCCACAAAATGTGTTTAATATCTGGATTTCATCCATCTTTCTGTTTTTGTAGGGCTATCACGTAAAATTAATGTCGACTTTTTAATGGTTTTTCAAAATACGAAGTTATTATGCATGTTATTTTAGTGATTCTATTGAAATATGCTGCAATAGGAATTGATATTAAATAGTTAGCATGTAAAAGTCTATAATCATGTAAATAACAGGAGATTTGAAAAACGTGAGTAGTGATAACCCTAAATTGGTTCGTTTACCTCTATTCTTTATGGAGCTAGGCGTTGGTATAGTAGATCTTGTTTGCAAACAAAGGTTTAAGGTCGAAACATACTATCAAAACGCAACGCGATCTGTTGTGTCGACACCCGACGCTCGTCGGCGTGCACATAGGCAACACGCCACGCGATGCTACATACAACACATGTCGTGTAGTGTAGTCTCTCACGAAAGACTGAAGTGTATAGACGTGTCACGTGGCCATGGATTCGAATCTGCTTGAAAACGAGCTAGATGAAGATTTTGAAGAAGATTTATTGCAGATTTTGGGGATACATTTTATACAGAAACAGTAAATAAAAAAAGACGTACTCATCTACACTAATACATAAAGCTGAAGAGTTTGTTTGTTTGAACGCGCTAATCTCAGGAACTACTGTTTCAAAAATTATTTTTGTGATGGATAGCCTATTAATCCACGTAGGCTTTTGGCTACATAACATCAGGCTGGATGGCTGGCCGACCAGTAGGAGCGTAGCATATAAAATAAAAACATACAAGCAGGTGAAGCCGTGGGGACCTGAGTACCGTTTCACTAATAATTCATTCGATATTTTAAACCAATTTTTAAATGAAAAATATATTTTATTATAACCGCACATAAAAATGTCGGGTGTTAACTACAAACACACTGCGCTGATTCGTCGGGTGGTGTGTTCCCTCCCTCTCCCGGCAACACGCTGATCCAAATCGGTTGGATGTTGCGGCGTGTGGTCACATAGCGTGTCGTCTATGCGCTTCTGGCCATTAAATATATGGAATTGATACGTACTGACATGCGTTGGGTGGCGTGGCATCGTGTCACGTTTTGGTAGTATGTTTCGACCTTTAGAGGTTTATTTACTACTGAGAAGATACTCCTTGAATACTTTGTATGTCTTGTTCCAGTAGCTGCCTGATAGCATTAGATTTGTGTAACAATGTCTAGTGAGGGCTGTTGCTCAGTCTGGCTAGCAGTTAGGTGAACGGCCGCGAAGGTCTTTTCTGATCTTCCTTGCCCATCACGACCACGTCTTTAAGATAATTACTTTACCATCAACTTGGATCACTGCTTATCATCAGGTGGGACCATTTTCAGGCACTGGTATAGACTATAGAACATAAAAAAATATGGTTTCCAGACAGGCAATATGACCAATGCTGTAACATATATAATATAACTAGCGGCCGCTCACGACTTCGTTCGCGTGGAGTTAGTTATTTAAACATTTTATTTTGACCCCAAAAGGGTAGATTTCTAAAGATAAATTATTACACTTCTGGATCATAATATATAACATACATTTTAAATTTCAATTCTATTACTTGAAAAACATAGGACTTTCAATTTCCGAACCCTCTTTACCCCCTTTTTTGTTTTGGATAGGAAGTCACCAAATTCACCACGAGAAGATTTTTCGTAGCTTCCCGAAAGCAGCCCAGCCGAGTTTGATTCGACGATTGACCTCTTTTTCGAAGTTGGACCTACCTAACTGGATGCTGATGCAATTATCAACTATTAACAAAAAAAAAAAAAATAAAAATTAATAGCAATATGCAAATATGTAGATAATATTATAAATCTAGTTTTGCCATTGAACACATTTTATTGATTTCGTCTTTATGTTTTACTAGCTTTCCGTCCGCGGCTTCGCCCGCGTAAATTTCGGTTATATCGCGCTTTTTAGATTTCCCTCGGGAACATCAAATTTTTCCGGAATAAAAGGTAGCCTATGTCCTTTCTCAGGGTCTAAAGATTGTGTGCTTTCCGCCCGCGTCTTCGCCCGCGTGGAGTTCGGTTATATGGCGCTTTTTAGATTTCCCTGGGGAATATCAATGTTTTCCGGGATAAAAGGTAGCCTATGTTTTTTCTCAGGGTCCAAAGATTATCTGTGCCAAATTTCATCAAAGTTGGTTGAGAGGTTTAGGCGGGAAAGCGTAACAGACAGAGAGACAGACAGAGTTACTTTCGCATTTATAATATTAGTATGGATTTATTTATTAACTAGTATTCCGCCCGCGGCTTCGCCCGCGTGGAGTTCGGTTATATCGCGCTTTTTAGATTTCCCTCGGGAACATCAAATTTTTCCGGGATAAAAGGTAGCCTATGTTCTTTCTCAGGGTCTAAAGATTGTGTGCTTTCCGCCCGCGTCTTCGCTCGCGTGGAGTTCGGTTATATGGCGCTTTTTAGATTTCCCTCGGGAATATCAATTTTTTCCGGGATAAAAGGTAGCCTATGTTTTTTCTCAGGGTCCAAAGATTATCTGTGCCAAATTTCATCAAAGTTGGTTGAGAGGTTTAGGCGGGAAAGCGTAACAGACAGAGAGACAGACAGAGTTACTTTCGCATTTATAATATTAGTATGGATTTATTTATTAACTAGCATTCCGCCCGCGGCTTCGCCCGCGTGGAGTTCGGTTATATCGCGCTTTTTAGATTTTCCTCGGGAACATCAAATTTTTCCGGGATAAAAGGTAGCCTATGTTCTTTCTCAGGGTCTAAAGATTGTCTGTGCCAAATTTCATCAGAATCGGTAGAGAGGTTTAGGCGGCAAAGCGTAACAGACAGACAGATAGACAGACAGACAGACAGAGTTACTTTCGCATTTATAATATTAGTATGGAAGTATGGATGCCATCTTCGAAGTTCAGTTTTCAAGATTTTAATTATTGCCAAACATACTAAGTATATGCACTTAAACATACTTCAATGATATATTATCATAAAATAATTTACATTGTTAGCACATTTTAACTTTTTTTCCATTAATTAGGAATTAAATTTATGGCAGCTGTCAGGTGACTTATAGTAAAAAAAATATTAATGGAAATTTATGTAAATAGTAGATAATGAAGAATTTTTGTTTGAATATTCCAACATTGCGTAAAAAACGGCTCAAACATATGGATGAAATTTGGTACACGATTTTTTTAAACTTGATTGTTTCATGGTTTATATTAGTTTATACCAACTTTAAATCCATTATTTTTTTTCTTATGTTTTTGCTGTAAATAAACGTATTTTGGTTATTTCTTTCAACGTTAATAGGTATATTAAACAAAAATAAAAACTTTATACAACTTGATTAATTTGCCTTTAAATATAGATTGAATCTTGAACTTTAATATCCAATCTGCTATTTTGTATCAATCGAAATATTAACAGCATAACGGATAATCAATTGCGTTTCAGTTTTGTATTTTTAATCACATTACACTTTTATTTTTAATCGAACAATATTTCCGTTTGATTAATTAATTCTCCTGTGACCTGTGGGACGATAAAAAGGTTGATGAATGACTAATAATGAATACTTCTTCTTCTTCTGAAGCCTATAGAGGTTCACTGCTGGACAAAGGCCTCCCCCAAGGCTTTCATTGCTTTGGGAGGGTTTGCCATAATCCCCACGCTTTGCAGGCGTGTTAAGGATCGCAGTAATTTGGTATTTCACAGGAAAAGCGCTGGTGCCCGCTTCCCTGGTGAGAGTTCCCTTACTCGCCTCTAACGATAACCACGGGAGGATATGAGTTAGTACTATTCTATGCCCGGTTCCGCCCACCAGTATGAATTAATTAATGTTAAACTACAGGCCGATACTAAAAAAATCCAGATGATCCCATTAAGCACTAGTTTATATCTTCCTCAGCCTATAGATGTCCACTGCTGGACAAAGGCCTCCCCCAAGGCTTTCCACGATGACCGGTCTTGTGCTGCCCGCATCCATCGGCTTCCCGCGACCTTCACCAGGTCATCGGTCCACCTTGTTGGGGTCTCCCTACGCTGCGTCTTCCAGTTCGTGGCCGCCACTCCAGAACCTTGCTGCCCCATCGGCCATCGGTTCCACGAGCAATGTGCCCTGCCCACTGCCACTTAAGTTTAGCGACTCGCAGAGCTATGTCGGTGACTTTGGTTCTTCTGCGGATCTCCTCATTTCTGATTCGATCACGCAGAGAAACTCCTAGCATAGCTCTTCCCATTGCCCTTTGTGTGACTCTGAGCCTTCGTATGAGGCCCATTGTGAGCGACCACGTTTCAGTTCCGTAAGTCATCACTGGCAACACACACTGGTCAAAGACTTTAGTCTTGAGACACTGTGGTATCTTGGACGACGAGAAGATGTAGCGTAGCTTCCCGAACGCTGCCCAACCGAGCTGGATTCGCCGAGACACCTCTTTCTCGAAGTTGGACCTACCTAGTTGGACTGTCTGTCCCAGGTATATATACTCGTCAACAACTTCAAGTGCAGAGCAACCAACTACAATTGGAGTGGGTGCGACATGAGAGTTCGACATGATCTTCGTCTTATCCATGTTCATTTTAGACCCACTTGTTGGGAAGCTCTGCTGAGATCATTGAGCATTTTGCCCAAGTCTTCCAGGGTCTCAGCCATGACCACGATATCATCTGCGAAACGGAGATTAGTGATGTACTCGCCGTTGATGTTGATGCCAAGTCCTTTCCAGTCCAGGAGCTTGAAGACATCTTCCAACGCAGCAGTGAACAATTTAGGAGATATGACATCTCCTTGTCTCACTCCACGCTGCAGTTGGATCGGTTTCGAGTCCTGATCCTGGAGACGGACTGACATGGTGGCGTTTTTGTACAACTAGTTTATATAACATTAAAAAAAGAATACAACTTGGTGCTGATAATGTGGGGCCAGTGACTGCAGTAATGCTCCACGAGAAATATAAGTTTATAAAATCCTTTTGAAGTGAAAATTTTTATCGACGTTAAGCACTTTGGTTGGATGGTTTAAAAGCATTGAATTTGCAATTTGCGTGAGCGTGACCAACCCGACACCGTGATCGCTACAGCGAGACATAAAGTGGTGATGGCCACTCATGTCATCACCACTTTGTATAGCGGACCCCGGGCGCCAACGCGAAAGCCTCGGACGCTACCGGGATAATCGCTAAGATGATGATGACTGTGTAAATAGTGTACACAATATTATAGATGACACTAGCTTTCCGCCCGCGGCTTCGCCCGCGTAAATTTCGGTTATATCGCGCTTTTTAGATTTCCCTCGGGAACATCAAATTTTTCCGGGATAAAAGGTAGCCTATGTTCTTTCTCAGGGTCTAAAGATCGTCTGTGCCAAATTTCATTAAAATCGGTTGAGAGGTTTAAGCGGGAAAGCGTAACAGACAGACAGACAGACAGACAGACAGACAGACAGACAGACAGATAGACAGACAGACAGACAGAGTTACTTTCGCATTTATAATATTAGTATGGATCACCGCTATGACATTTTTGTACTTTTTTTTTGTTAACATAATAATGATTTCAGTTTTCACTTTTGTCGCATTTAGTGTGAAAACTTCACAGGTGCGATATTTTAACATGTTAAAACAGATTCTTAAATTTTACTTCTAATAACAGCACTAACAGATGTCGTTTAGCTTCAAAAAAAAAACTTATTCTTTTATCTAGCCTGCGGTTTCTTTCACCCGCGTTACTTTCGTTTCTGTGGCAATATCAGGATTAAAATTATGGTAAGTTTTATTTCTAGTTTTAAACTGTGTGCCAAATTTCATACTAATCCGTTCAGTACTTTTTGCGTGAAAGAGGTACAAACATGTAATCATCTACCTATTCTTACACATATTCTCATTTATAATAAATAATAATAATAATATTTTTTTTTAAGAATTTCTCATGTATCGTGGGTGCGTTTACAAACATATAAACACACACACACAAACAGCCAGACCCGGGACAACTACTGGTATGTCATACAAATATTTTCATTTTATTAACAGCCTCCGTGGCGTAGCGGTAGCGAACGCGGCCGTGGCGCAAGGAGGCGCGGATTCGACCCCACACAGTGCAAATATTTGTATGCATGAATATGAATATTTGCGCTGATCTGGTCGTGCATCGGAAAGCACGCTAAGCCGTTGGTCCCGGTTGCCATACGGGTTCTTTGAGCCCTTAAAAGTCCAACAATTGGTCTAGCTGCAATGTTTCGATATGGCCTTCGCGTTGTGGAGGTCAGACGGCAGTCACTTAACGGAAAATATCGAAGTTTAGCCAAAACAGCAGTTAGACTGGTAAAGCGGACCCCAGACTCCAAGGCTGAAAAAGCTTCGTATGCGATTGGTATTAACGCTGAGAAGATGATGATGAATAGGATTTTATCGTTTGGGTTTAGTTAACTATGCCAATCGCGTTTACGTTACGGAGTTTAAAAATACTAAAACCACAAAATAGACAACATTAGCTTTCGGGAAAACACAAGTTCAGATTTGACGTAGCAAGACCTTTTTGTCACGAAGTTTGACATACAGTACGAATATATACCTACATACACTTATTAAAGCCGTTGCGTTGTCATGTTTCATTTCCCTTGAGAGTCAAGCGTTTAGACAGTGTCATTTAAACATTGGCCCCGATTCCCTTGTCCACAAACTAAATTAAAATTAAGCTCAGTGCATCTTTTACTTTCCATTTCATTAACAAAAGGACAGAAGATAAAATGTCAGTTTAGACCTGTCAAATTAGTGCGCTCCTGACGTAAACTGGCGTATTTTTAGTCGCCATGTTTTTTTTTTTTGTAGTGTGGCACTAGTTATGACTTTGTGCCAATGTCAAGTAAAATAAAAATCTTCAAAAGTTCTTCTTTCTTTCTCTTATGGCTTCGCACAGTTTGTGCATTTAGCCAATGTCACGTAATGAATTATTCATGTCGAAAAAGACGGCCGCGCGGACCGAACACGGAGGATTTGGTTCAAAGCCATGATGTGGCCACTATGCTACAATATTTCACTGTTCTTTATGAATTATTCACTGAATGCACTTTTTACTACATAACTCACGCGTTTTTATTTAGTAAACGACACTAAAAATAATTTAAAAGTCCAATGAAAAATGAGCGTGGCACTCATCTTAGCTTCCCGCCAAAACTCCCGTCGCCATGTTTATAATCGCGTCTAAACTGTCTATGGAGTATCTTAATTTGACAGGATTAAATTAAAATATTATCTTCTATCCTTTTCTTAATGAAATGGAAAGAAAAAGATGCACATAACTTAAAATTAGTTTAGTTTGTGAACAACAGAATCGGCGCCGGTGTCCCCCTTATTCCGAAACATGAATTTATTTAGATCAGGTTTAGATTATTTATATCAGTTAGGGAAAATACCTAAATAGTTATTGAATTATGCACCTAAACATTATAAAAAATCAGTTCTTTACACAAAAATGACAGCTTAGTTCGGTACGTTGCCACTTTTATATTAAGAACTTTGCCTTAATCTGAATAAAGTTCGAAATATAAATACTGACTTATTGGTTAAGTCTGGAACTAAAGTTAAATTTCGGTGTATGTTTAAATGACATAACTTAAGTTGTTACATAAGTTAACACTGTAGACGGATTCGATGTAGTTGCACATAGGTACATAAAAATAACTAGTTTCTTCTCGCTACTTCGTCTGTTCGCAATTTCTTGTACTCCGTTGTCGCATCGTTGTCGTTTAGAGTTCTTTCTGCTTGGCTCATTAGCGTCCTTGCGTGATATTAGGTATAACTTAAAGCCTTTTATTCGGATGAGAAATAATCAAATGACCTTTCTCACTCTGGGCGTAGCGGAAGGGCGTGTCAGAACTTTACTGACTAAAATCAAATCATGTTCCTTCACATGCCTCTGCGCTAGGAGCTACGGTAGGTAGTTATCTCTTTCGAACAACCCCTGGCCTTGGCAGAAAAAAGAACATACAGCATGTTATTTTCATAGATTCATTTTTATGTTACGAATCAGAAATTCTTAAATCAAATAACACCTTTGTAGACTTTAAAGCAAACAAATTCTTTCATAAAACAATTCTTTACGTGTAAATAGGAAAATATTATTTATTTCTCAATTGAGCAGTCGTTCAACCCTTGAGTGATTAACGACATTATGTCGACATTAATTCATCATTCGTCGTGTGCACGCTATGTATCGTGCCTCTATCGCCATCGAGACGAAACGCACCACTTATTGATTGCAAGCTTTTAATCCTTGTTTTTTGGGATCTAGTGAGAATACCTCTCTGTTTCGGAATAAGGAAAATTACAAAATGCACTGAAAAATCATCACCTGCTTTTTGCTGGCCTAAGGGACGCAAGTCTGGCCTGGGGGGCAAGTCACGATTTTTAGGGTAGAATCGTCAAATAAAATAAATGCTAATCGCTCGTAACCTCAGCTCGCAACTCCCTACCGAAGATTGTCGACTACAGCCGAGCGCAAGCGTTAAAACGCTTGGCTAGATTCGGTAATCTTTTACCAGTGTCTACTGCGTGTAGTAATAATATCGCGATAACTCCCCACTTATACCTTGATTAGTAATTAGGAGAGGTCAGACCTGAACCCCCTGCCACCTCCCCCCCCCCTCCCCCCCGGATACGCCCCTGT